>JACGCM010002380.1:600000-1126084 GCA_014058105.1 Kingdonia uniflora
AAATCTACAAATACGGACTTTCCCATTCTTCTTTGAAACTACTACAATGCTTGAGATCCAATCCTAGTATTTGGTTTCTCAAATTAATCTGACCTTGATCAACTTATTAATTTATGTGTTAACCTCGTCTCTCAGACATGGTGAGAGTCTTCTATCTTTCTATTTGACTGCTATATCTTTATCTTTGATGCTTAATTTGTTATAAGCTTTAGCTGGGTCAACTCCTGGCAATTTTTGGAAAGTCCACGCGAAGATGTCTTAGTTCATCTGTAGGAAATGTATTAAAGCTTTTTTCTCTTATTGGATAAGCTTAGTACCAATATATGTACCCCTACTATGTCCATAGATTTCAATGTATTCTGCAGGTTTGACTGTGGAAGGCTGATCCTCGGCGTGACCAGCTTTCTGTAATTGCCATAAATCAAATTTGTCAAGTATGGCAGATACTGTATTTTCACAAGCTCGAGAGAGATTTTAACTACCTTTGATCTCATAGATTCCATCATTATATTTGAAATGAAGTGTATGATGGTATGTTGATGGGATCGCTTCCATGTTGTGTAACCAGCAACGGTCCATTATCCCCAAGTATCAGGATTTTGTATTGATGATGTAGAAAGTAACGTCGAGAGTCGTGGGTCCAGTGCATCATGGTATGCATGACAAAGTTCTTCATCTTAAGCTTAATAACCAGTGTGTCATGATGTGGGAACTTGACATGACCTATGCCACAATCTTTAAATAAAATTTCAGTTTGTCGATTGCTTGATTTGGGAAGGAGTTTAGCTATTTCTCCTGAACCATGAGATCGCAGTACTCTTCTAACCTCCTCCCCATGAACCTGGCTAAATTGTTGATCTGATGGATCTCAATTATGTGACAGTGGTAGAGGTGATATAAGTGTTTTTCCTCAAATTGATCTTCGACCTGAATTAGCTTGACTTGCTTCTTATAGCTTCCATTCTTATAATCCTTCTTGATTAAAAATGTACTCATGCATTCTCCTGGCTTTGAAAACTTACTCCAGCAATCTCTATAAGGTGTAATAGTTGTCAGTATCATGATGTATGAGCTTATGGTGCATACAATATGATTTGCCTTCAATTGGCTCCAAAGGTTGAGCCAGACGGAAGAACTTGTTATTTTCCAGTATAGGGTAGATCGCAGAGTCCCTGACATTCATCTTTGGAAGGTCCAGCTTAGGTAATAAATTTCCTTTGCGTGGCTTACCTTTGTCAATTTTATCTCATTTTTTATCAACCTGGCCATCTTTGTTGTGTTCGCTGTCTCTTTCTATGTTTAGACCCTTCATGGCTAAGAAGTTTTTAGTAAATTTATGCCTTTCGAACATCATCCGTTCCAGGTCGATATACTTATTTACCTTTATAATTATGTCTTCAAAAGTTGAGGGTTTGTTCAAGAAAAGATGTTCCTTCACTTTACAATCGATCTGTAGTACCTTGGTAAATGTTGAAACGACTGTCTTTTGATCAAGATTATCAACCTTTCGAGTAAGTTCAAGAAACTTTTTTGTAAAAACTTCGAGCTTCTCCCCCTGAGACTATTTGAGGTTGATAAGAGTATATAAATTTTCCTCCTTATCTTTGTTACGAGTGTACATCTTGACAAAGATCTTCTATAACTGGTCAAATGTGAGGATTAAATTTTTCAGTAGAGAATGGAACCATGGTAGTGGCTCCACCTGAAGACTGGTAAAAAACCGTCGACACAGGATATGGTTCAAGTTCAAATACAATCCTAAAGAACCTTAGAATTGTTGGACATGCTCTTAAGGATTGGTGCCCTTGTACTTTCATATTTTGGGAGTATGGAACCCTATCGGTACTTCCAAAGCAAACTGCTCTTTAGTAATCGGACTACCTTGCAATTTGTTAAACTCTTCCTTACTATTGTGAGCCTGCACTTCTATCACCTCCTTGATTCGTTTATCCACATGTTCCTGTGTGACGTACTACTAAGGTATTATAGCTGTTTGGCGTGTAAGTCAGGGATTATGATTACCAGTTCCCTCACTCAAACATTAACAAACTAGTACCATGAATGGAGGTCACGGCTCCTCTACTGGATGCTTCGAGTGCCAGTATCCCCTGCTAACTTCTAACTGATCTTCTTGTCCTAAATCAATTAAGACTTCTGATATGTATGGATTGTTGCGCTGATGCCTGGAAGCTCCTCTACTAGTTGTGTCACAAGGTCCTAACCTATCCCGTGCGGAAACCTTGAAAGTCGTTGGTATGGCCTCTCATTCCCAGGGAGCCTGATTATCATCTATTCTTTATGTCGTTTGAACTCTGTTTGTCGAGCTCTACGTTCATATTCAAGATCCTATTCATGGAGCACTCGGTCGTTTACCAACTGACATTCAAGCTTGTTCTGTTTCTCTATTTTAGCGTTGAGGTTCGCATTTGCTATTTCTAGTTGATCAGGTTCTATGAAGACTTCATGCTAAACTTCTGTGGTTGGTCTTTTAGAAGTCAACATGATTAAAAATTGATCATTGAGTAACTATTTTCCTTAAGATTTTATGGAAATTTCTTATTTCCCATAGACGGTGCCAGATGTAATGGCCTAATTTTATAATAGCTCGAAAGGCTCTTATACTGAATGTACCCGATCTAGGTAGATCTGAAGATCAAACCACTCTTCAAAAAATGCCAACTCGTTCGAATGAGCCTTGGTGTCGTTCGAACGAGATATAAGAGAAAAAGATAATTCGAGCTAAGTCTATTCGACCTAGAGTTCCTAAAAGACCAATTCGAGCTGAGTCTACTTGACCTGGACCAATTTGAACTGAGTCTATTCAACTTGGAGTTCACAGAAGTCTAATTCGATCTGATTTTATTTTCAGGCAAAATAGGCAAGTCGTTCGTACGATATTTGGAGTCGTTCGAACGAACTGGAGTTCCTTGAAGATCAATTCAAACTAAGGCAATTTTTAGGCAAAAATAGGCAAGTCGTTCGAGTGACCTAGAGATCCCAGAAGACCAATTTACACTAAGGTCTTTCTTAGGTTTAATTTGGCCAGTCGTTCGAACGACCCATGGGTTTTTTCGAATGACTATCATATTCCTTTAATATTTTAGGCATTTCAAGGGCATAATGGTCCTATCTTGTAACTAGAAACTTGTAGCCCTCATAAAGGGGCAAGGCTTGGTAAGGTAAAATTAGGTTATTCTCAACTCAATTATGGATTAGTAACTGTGATAACAAATCGAATAGAGAATATGAATTGACATGGGTTTTAAGGTAGAAACCTCTGAATAGGTAAAAACCATGACTTCGGCTTAAATATTTTTATAATTATAACTTTATTGGTTAAGACTGATATTTTAATTACAACTGATGGTTTTGTTAGCTAGAAAAACTTGGGTCCCTTTCCTTCTCTATCTTCTATTCCTTTTATAGACCTTACTCTCAGTTTATCACGTTTTCCTGAATTGAGGGAAGAGTAGAGGTTAATTCAGTAACTGTTAGTTTGTGGGAGACATGTGTCCTTGACTTGCTATGTTTCATTTAGAATGCTCGAGCCCCGTTCCTCTTTAGTTTGTAGTCCAGGTGTTATCGTTGACAGTGTTTATCACGTGTATATTACGTGAGTATAGTATTTGATCAGTTCGATATTATCCCAGCTCGAGGGACAAATTCCTACAGGTACTATTTGTCTTAAGTTGCATAATGGTTTGGTTAAAGAAATTGAAAATGTTCATTGTATTCTAACGATAAATAAGAATATTATCTCAACTGGTTTAGTTGAAGTAAAAGACTACAAGGTTGTGCCTGAAAATGGCATGAAGAATGTTCTTAAGGGAGCAATGGTTTCTTTGAAGGGTCAAAGACGAAATAACAACTTGAACTATTTAGATGGTACAACTGTTCTTGGGGAGGTTACTATTACAGGAAGTGTGGAGACTATTTCCAAAGATACCACCAGACTATGGCATATGTGCTTAACATACGAGGAAGAATTCCTTGAGAGTTCTTGCGAACCAATGTCTATTGAAAGGTGATAAGGCATGCAAGTTGGATTTCTATGACCATTGTGTTCTGGGCAAGTAGACAAGGGTGAAATTTGGCATGGCTTTCCATCTTACTTGTGGAATCCTTGACTATGTTCAGATGTATGGGAACCCTTCAAGAATGTATCACTTGGTGGTAAACATTATTTTATATCGTTTGTTGATGATTTTTCTAGGCGTGTGTGGGTATATACCATGAGGAGGAAGGATAAAGTTCTAGAAATATTCAAGAGGTAGAAGAAGTTAATAGAAACTCAAACTAGCAGAAAGATCAAGTTTCTCCATTTAGATAATGATGGGGAGTATACAAGTGGTCCGTTCTTGCAAGTATGTTTGGATGACAGAATTTTTCAACATTTCACCGTTGGGGAGACATCGCAATAAAATGGGTTAGCGGAATGTATGAATTATACATTAATGGAGAAGGTATGGTATATGTTGTCTAATTCTGGGTTGGGCAAAGCATTTTGGGCCAAGTTTTTTACATATGCATATTACCTCGTTAATAGGTTACCTCTCAGTTCAATTGAAGGTAAAATATTAATAGAAGCTTGGTCGGGAAAACCTGCAAAAGATTATGATTTAATTCATATTTTTGGGTGTCTGACATACTATCATGCCAAAGATGGTAAGTTGGATCCTCGAGCAAAAAAAGCCATTTTTTTAGGTAAGAATAAAGGGGTTGTTGTGGCGTGTTTTCTGGAAGGAGAATCTTTTCCAATACTTATTCGTAAAGAGAATACAATAAGTCTAGATAAATAAGATTTTACGTGGAAAACTCAGTAAAAGCTGAGAAAAACCATGATCTCGAGAAAGATTTTGATGTAAAATCCTGTATACTGCTAGTTATTATAGAATTTAGAATGATAGTAGGGTTAAAGTAATGAAATGGTGAGGTTTGCAAATTGTCGGTCTGTTCTCATCTATTATCTGCTTGTATTTATAGTAGATACATAAAGTTTACAAACAAAAAGAAATAGTCTTCTATTCTGGGGGGAGTGGGCAAACTTCGCGGATCTCTAACAGCTCTTTTCATGACCATGCACAATGGCTACTTTTGGCAGGTCGAGGACTTGTGGTAATTTCTTAAATGTTGGCCTTCGATCATATATGGCTATCTTCGACTACACTTTGCTGGCTTACGCTTGTTGAATCTGGGGAATATGCTACTACAATTGGCTTATTCTCGACATAAGTACTTGTGGTTGTGTCGAGAAGAAGTTGGAAGTTGAAGAGGTTGCCGAATTAGAAGATGAGTCGTCTTTGTTATTTTTGAGGTCAAAGTAAACTATATTTGGTCAAATCATTCCCGAGGGGCAATTAATGCGGTACAATGAATCTGGCAGAATGAAGTTGGGTATAAATTGGGAGGTTAAGGAAGGTATAAAAGTAGTGGTTTTGGAAGGATGCCACCCCAAGTATGGCAGAATATGTTACTGGAGGATGAAGATGAGGAAGAATTGGAGGTAAAGTATTTTCCCAGTGTAGGCCTTAGTAATTGTTCCACGAATTATGTCATGGTGTGGAGGGTGGGAAAGGAATTGCCAGAGGATGGTGGTATCTGTTGGAACCAATGGTATCATCATACAGTGGTGAAGGTAATGGAGTTAATCAATTTGGGGGAGAAGGGATAACTGTTCGTGTTGATGATGAATATTTAAAGCTTGGATGGGCGTCCAGGGATCTTGCCGAATGTAGGAGGCTTCTTACAATTTTTAGCTGCCTTTATCTATGGAAGTAGACTTTAGAAGTTTAGTGACTTGAGATTCATTAAGGTTCTTAGCACTGGAAAGAGGCTTTAATGTCCGATTCTGGTGAAAAGAAAATGCAGAGTAATTAGTCATTAAAGTCGAATATAAAGATAGATTGTAGTTTGATGTAATGTAATCGAAGGATGAAGTTGTCGAATATTAATTGTAACTTATTCATAATAAATAAAGTTAATATCTTCGATATTTAATTATTGTGTTTTGTTGATTATCAATTGTAGTTCGTAAATAATCGAAGGTCAAATGTCGAACGTGAATGCACATAAAATGATGATGGGTTGTCATAAGATCTCGAATGTATTTGACTGAGTGGGTCCAGGAACGGATTTCATGGTTGATTGATTTGATTTTGAATTTGTAGAGTTCCAAGGAAGAGTAAATGCAGGTGAGTTGGAGCCTGACTGGAAGGGGTGTAAATAGTTCTTGCTTTAGAAGATGTGATGCATTCATGCAGGATGGTGAAGACGAGATCGCAAGCCTGAAATGGGGTGTTCAGATGTGTTCAGGCGATGTACTGGGTATTGTACACTCGATACTTTAGATCTCGGAATTGTGATATGCATATGGAAGATTCTTAGGAGCCTGATTACGAAGGGATGAGTGTGGCAGAAGTGAAGGAAGTTGAAGAAAACTTCGAGTTTTGTGTCAAATTGTAATTTTGGCGTCCTCCAGAGTCTTGTGGTGGTATGTAGACTCGAGCAAAGTTGTTGGTGAAGAGGAAAGATGAAGCTGCAGCTAGGGGTTTATGAAGTTGTAATGTTTGTAGGAGTAGGTCTTTGTAAGGAGTTGTTATGGTCAATGAAATGTAATGAAAAGATTGGTCATGATGTTTCTCGATTGAAGTGATATGTTGTTTATTTATCGAATTGAATATATACTTGTTAAAATTTGGGAATGGAAAATAGCTTTAGCAAATTTCTGGCAGAATGTCAAATATAATGATATTACAGGTGTTGTCGAATATGTACCCAAAAATATAGGAATTTGAAGGTAAAGTAGAAGTGGGGGAATTAACAAGAATAATGATTATGGAAAGATGTGTTTCTTTAGGTGAGGGTATGAAATATAAGGAAATTTATGTACATCATCTCTGTGAAAAGATAGTTTATGTTTTATTGCGCATGCATGTAGCTGAAGAAATTCTTCGAGATATAGAAGGATTAGAGTGGGAGTGTAAGGGTTTGCTGGCGCTAAGAAGGCAAAGTATCGAAGAGGCTGGGAAGAGAAGTAAAAGGCGTTACGTTCGAGGAGTTGAACGGTCATGAAGTGGTACGATGAATAGTAACGTGAGGTCCATAAATAGCTCTGATGTGGGCGTATGCTCTCACTTTTTAAATACAGAAAAAAATTCTTCCGTACGAATTGCTTTTGTTCATCGTTGGATTTGTTGTCTATAATTGCGAAGGAGGAGATTAGCGTTCTGATTACAAGAGCCAAGCAAGCAAAGGAAAGGGATACGGAAGCAGCGCATAAACATGGTTAGTGATTCTAGTTTTGGTTATTTTTTGGTTTTTATTGATTAAGAATGATAAACGAATAAGATTAAGTAAAGAGTAATGTTGCTGTAGAATGAATTTGAACGAAAGTGAATGGTTTGCAAGTAGAAGATATTAGAATAGTGTTAGGGTTTAACAGAGGATTTATGAAATTCTGATTCAGTTGTGACTCTTATCGGTGTGATGGTGGAAGAAATGGAGTCGTAGGGAGTTATAGATGGGTTCTGGTGTGGGTGGTATGATAAATGGGTGGAGATGACTGGAGAGAGTGATCGGTTAGTCGCGTTGTGGTTACGGCGCGATTGTAGAGAAGTTGTTTTGATTCGACAAGATAATCGGGGACTTTTTTTTGTTGAGATTTGGCCGGATTTTGTATTGGGGAAGGGGAATTCTCAATTTTTGAATAATGGTGTTTTTGGCGGGAAACAAATGAATTGCCTTCGAGAAGCTGTTAAGTTTCCTAAAATACGACCAAAAGTAACCAAATTAATAAGTTATCGATGTTTATTATTGAAATAAAAAAAAGGCATTGATAATTAAACATATTTGTTACTAATTGAAGGTAGGAATATGAATTAAATCAAATTAATTGTATCGAGAACTATAGTATTAAGTATAAATATAAAATGGTAGTAGCAGACAGTAAAGTGAATGACATGTTGGAGAGTAATCTCGACAACGATATGATTATGAATATATGAACTTACAAACATATATATGTATCACATATGATAGATTATAACTGTGTATAAAATATGAAATCTATGTACAGGTTCATTTTAAAATGGCTGAACCAATTTAAAATGATGAGAAAGATATATACGCGAATCTCGATGACATAGTGGGCCTGATAATTGATGTGAGGACTTGTGTACAATAATTGGTAGGGATATATAGGGTGAGGTCGAGTAGTACAGATCTAGGTAGTGTAGAAGAGTTTAGGGTGGCACTTAGTAATATTGAACTGGCTGATGAGGAGGATACAGAGACTGTAATGGCCAAATTTCGTAAGCATAAAATGGCTTGAAATTTGCTATTACACCAATAAACCTACAACAATATTCTAATGGAAAGTTAAAATGACACAAGTAATTTTAGCGCGGAAAACCTCTGAATTGATAAAAAACCATGACTTCGAGTAGAGGATTTTTACAAAAGTACTTTTATTTCTTGAGGCAGATATTTTATTACAAGTGATCTCTAGATATAGAAATGCATGAACCTTATAACTAAGAAGTTTGAATATTACAGAGAATCTAGAATAAGTAGTTTCTTGATGATCTCTTATGTAATATATCTGGTCCATGTCCCTTCTGGAACTTTTCCTTTATATAGGCCTTCTCCGTAGCTCTTCATCATACTGGAGCACGTTTTCTGATCAATGTGGTTAGTGGCGGTTGACTGAGTAACTGACGAGTTTGTGAGAGACATGTGTCTATGACTAGATAAGGCTTTTCGATTTAACTTCGGCCTACATTCTTAACTAGTTCGTGGGGTAGGTTTGAATATTGACTGGGAAGTTATGTTAAAAATGCGTGAGTCTGAGATGGAGGTGATTCAAACTGGCAAAAGCTTGACTTTAGGTAAGATCGAGAGATAGGTCCCTACAATCGCCACCCCGCAACCAAAGTTACGAGAGGCTTTGGTTGAGAAATGATTTGTTGTTATTGGCATTTGGGTTGAAGTTCTTGATAATTGAATTAGAGTAATGATGGCTTTGACTGTGTGGAAGTTACGCGGGTCATGGGGAAATGACATGTGTTAAACGAGGATATGGATGCTGATGTATGTGATGGTTACAATTTTGAAAAGTTGTGTCTATAATGAATGATGACGATTGGTAAAATGTACCTACACAATAAATGTAGGGTTATATAAATAGTACCTGTATCGAATCCTTAAAGCAGAGTATTCTTGCTATCTGTAAAATTCTCTGAAATTAAAAATGGTGAAGACTCGGAGGATGATCCTTGAAGAGAGGATTGCGTCTGAAATGCAGAGGTTGAAGTTAAAATATTTTGGCAATCAAGGCATGTCGGAAGACGAAGCAGTTGAAGCTGAGGAGGAATTCTACTGTAAGTAGAGGTTTCATGTCATCGTCTTGACAGGCGAGAAACGTTGGGCTTGTCTCTGTACTATGGTAGAGGACAAGGTTAGGGGGTTAGATGCAGGGATAGGAATAACTGCGGGGCAGTTACGCTAATTTCTTATATCACCATGGATTCTAACATCGGGCCCACTTCATCTCTACCAACTCTTTGGAGGTGGCGGTTTTTGAGGAAGGCGTGATGGTAGTGGAAGAGGGAGACAACCGGTAGAAGTCTGCTTCTGTATTTTTATCACGTTTTGGCGCTCAAAAGACCTTCAGTTTAAAGAGTTGGGGCCAGCACTGAGTCTACTGCTTGCATAGTTTCCATTTGAAGTTCGACTAGACTTTGACCAAACTCATGTAAGGAAAGCCTTTTGTTAGTTCCAATTTCTACTTTGTATCAGGATGAAAGATCACTGAAGCAGGACGAACTGAAGGACTTGATGGTCGGAGTGTTTGAATGACCTGTTACTTGTAAAATTACTGAAAAACTTGTTATCTGTAAAGTACCTGAAGTTGGGTGCTGGACAAATTAGGTCTCTGAAATATACCTAAGATCGATTACTGAAAGACTTGTTATCTGTAAAATCGAGTATAATTTTATTTACAGGAATAAAATTTGTTATCCAATTACTTGTGTTTATGTAGATAGAAAATAGCTCGTAGAATCAAACTGAAATCGTTGAAGAATGGTTAAAATGAATTGAAGTTTATGAGTACCGAAAGTATTGTTATTGTAACATTCGAACTGAGATATATATGTGAAAAAATTGTATGTGGTAATGAAAGTATGATATGTCTGCATATTAGAAATGTGGGATATAAAAATTACAGCCAATCTGTAATACAAAAATTTAAGCTAATAGAGGTTGATTCAAATAAACCTTGAAAGAATAATCTTGACTTGAAAAATAAAGTAACGCATGAGTTCGAGGGAAGGGATAAGTTCATATAGTCTATCTCAAGATTTTTGGATTTCTGTTATGAGATAAAAGGTCAAAATCATGTTTTAAGGGGAATGTGTTGCACAAATGTATAAATAAGGGTAGAATATATTTTTTGAATATGGAGAAGGGATTGCGTTGGTGCAGACTTGATCTCGAAGAATTCGTCATGTTGCGGAAGGACGATTGGCCATAAAGATCGCTGAAGTGCGGGAGAGGATTTTTGGATTTTTTGGTTATGACGCTCAGTTTCTAGTAAGGGAGTGTCAGCTCAAAAGATAGGATATAAGGGGTATGGAACTTGAGTATGCCCGGTATTTCTATGAGGTATGCTTTCGTGAATTGGTGTGGGATCCTGCAGATCGAGAAGAGATGATTGGATTGATTGCTGAGGTGGAGATCGAATTTGAAAATGGGATGATCGAGGGAAGAGATTTGATCAGATGTAGTCGCTCAGGTCATCAAGGTTATTTTAGATGTAATTATATGTAAAGTGTTATCCTAAATAAATGTAAGTGTTGCTGAATTAACAGAAAAGTAAGAAGTCAATTTGATCCTCTATAGTTACAAATGTCATTTGAGACTGTTTTGACAAATAAATTTTGAATAACTTTAAAAATTTTGTTAGCTTTGAAAATGACGTCACTAGTACTATAAGTTTAAGGAACAAGAACAGAATAAATGCAGGAGCTTCTAGGTTTTGTTTGTTATGTAAAGCTGCTAAAATATGATATCGTGGAGTGTGAGTCATCATGAGTGTAGGAAAGACATATAAAGATATGGAAATAGGAGATAAAAATAGATTAAATATGAGGGTAGGGGTAATGATGGAAAGACGATTTAATTGAAAAGGTTTAAGACGTCTAACATAGATAGTAGAAAGGACGCCTCAGTTCCAAAACTGAGGGCGGGTCGTGTGAGGTGCAATTACTGCCAGCCGTTAGAGAGAGAAAGAATAAATAGTGCTTCGTCTTCATCATTCAAACATTTTTCAACTTCTGAAAATTTGGAGAGCACAGAGAGAGAAGCGCAAAAAAATTGCATAAAATTTGGTAAAGAGTTATCTGAGGGTGATCAACATTCAAAGAGAGTTGCAGGCACAAAATCACGTAAGTGGCTATATAGTAGCATTGTGAGGGAAGGACTTGGCACTACAGCGGATTCTCATTCTAACACTGAAGGTTAATAGAGACGTGTGTTGTATTTTTTGACAAATCGTAATCTATTTTAAGCAAATCCTAAAAAATCACTATTTATAGGAATCTATGATATTTGACATATAGATAGAATATTTGAAAGATATATTGCATATGAATGATCAATGTGCATGAAATAATGATAGATATTTGAACATGTATATAGGTCAAACGTGAGAGGTATTTGTGTAGGATCAAACTTTGCTTGAAAAATTGTTGTTGAGATAGATAGTTTGCCTATTAACAAGGTTTTGACCTCCGGTCGGACGGTAGAGTCTGATAGTGAGGTTGAAGTAGGATTGAAGCAATTTCTAGATTTTTCTGGTAAATTAGTGGCTTATCCTCCTGGTTCAGATGTATTTAAAGAATTTTGTAAAGCCAAAGCTTCCGTAGGAGGGAAATGGGGTAACTGCGTAGAATACGCTGGTAAGATGTTTAGGGGCGTACTGTAACAATGGGGGAAGAGTATTTTTGTTTGTTGGCCAACTTGGAGGAGGAAAAATAAGATAGGGGTATAGATGAATCAATCTCGTTAGAATATTTTGATAGGAGTGTTCGGAGTGACCTTTCAAAGGGTTTCTTGTATTACCTGTCACAATTAGAGCATGGGTTGAGTCTTCCCCTTACCAATTTGGCGAAGGGGATTATGAATACAATTGGGGCATGTCATGTTCAATTGAATGGGAACATGTGGGAGGTAATAACTATTTGCGACCATCTGAATAAAAAATGGGAGAATGAAGGAAAAGTGAGGAAGATTTCCCCAGAGGACGTATTGCAGTTTTATGGGGTGAAGAATTTTCAAGCCAGTGGTGGGGCATATTTCTTTGCGAGCGCAACTCGGCATCGCTTTGTTGATCTTAATTCAGCAGGTCAAGCCAGGAATGACAACGTAATATGGGTGAAGGGTAATTGTCTTCAGAGAGATGATGAAGAACCTTTGGATCTTCTATTTAGAACTGCAAAACAAAGTAAGTATAACAATACATAGAGTATAATATTGATATGTATAAACTGATGATCTTTTGGTGATAATAACAAATGTTGTGCATGGCAGGCCCGAAGTCCCAAGTGGAGAGGAAAGATTCATTGTTGGACAAAGTTCCGAAGGAAGAGGTTGAGCTCGAATTTCTGTTGAAAGGACTTGGCCTTAGCATAAAGAAGAGGGTTGGGGGCAAGTGAAAAAAGGTTTAAAAATATTAATCGACCAGGCTAATGGTGGGTGTTGAAGATGGGAAGAAGAAAGGAACTGGTAGGGAAGGTCGAACCAATGTGGCCACGACCCCTAGAATAGACAGCTCGGTTCAGCCAGAGTCTATTTTGTCGAGCAAATTAACTCGAACGTTTCCAAAAAAACAAATGTTGAAGCATCCGTCGGCCTCTGGTACTACTGGAAGTGGTGAGATTGTCAGAAAAGAGAAAAGGAGAAGGATCAAATCTTCAGGGAGATCAGGGAAAAAGGTCAGTGAAGAGTGGCCTGTGGCTAAGGATGATCTAAAAGCAGTGGAGGAAAGGGCCAGGCTGGCGTCTCTTCATGGAGAGGAGGATATGAGCAAGATAGTATATATTTATGTTTGATCATGTAAAAATTTATTGCATTTCGAACTCACGCTGAGGTCGATTTGTTTTGTACAGGTTGCTCATTTAGTGAAGGGGATTTAGCTCGGAATGGAAGAAGAACAATTTGAGCTGATGAACGTTAAGGTCGGGCTTGAAAGGAAGGTAGCTCGAGCGAAGGCTAATGCTCCCAAGGAAGACAAGAATCTCGAGGCCCTGAAGGCTTCTCATGCAGTGGCGATTGACCATCTACAAGCAGAGGCAAGGGGAATCTGGAGGAGGTGGAGGCGGAGCGTAAAAGGTTAGGGCGCTATCTGATGTTGAAGGGATATTTTGAGGATGAGGTGGATGCCATTAAGGAAGACACCTATCTTGAGGAAGGTGATGATAAAGAAGTGGAAGAGGTAGCGGTGGGAGTTGTTGATGGGCTAGACGGTGTCTCCTGCTAGATGGTGCTTGACAATCAAGGGGATGGCACTGAACTCCCCAAGGGAGGGAATGAGAAGGTATGGTAGAGAAATGACTTTGTATGAGTATTTTGAAGTATCCTGTAAATTGTTGGATTTGTGCGTATTGAATAGACTTCTGTAGGCTGAGCCCTTTTTTTGTAACCCTCTTGTAGGCACTTAGAGAAATGAGTCTCCGAATAAACGATGTAGAGACCAGGCTTGCCAGGGAAAGAGAGAGATCTACAGCCTTGCTATCTTTACAAGCAGAGCTGCAGGTTAGATCGGAATAGGCCCTCTGACTTGTATGCTAAATTGATATAAAGCTACCAAGTACATTAGATAACATAAAGCGTAGAGGTAGATTAAAAACTTGCTATTAGTTTTAGGAAAATAACACTAATGTAGTGCGTAAAAATTCAAAGTATTTAAATAAAGTGGAATATCGAAAACATGCACCTTAGACTTCGAAATGTATGCCATGAAGCACCTATCTGAGATTTTACTTTGACCTTTAATTCTATAAGTAGTTACACACAGTCGATATTAGAAATCAGATTTTTTTCCTAATTGAGACATATATTATTTTGATGGGTATTCTGAATCGAGTTGTATATAATGTATATATTATTGTACAGATCAAATTGGATTCAGTTCGCTTACGCGAAGATGAGGCGCTCCAATGTAACTGAGAATTTGCAGAGTAGTTGGATAGGGTGAGGGAGGCGAATGAGAACAGAGAAGATCAGCATGTAAATGTGCATTTTAAATTTGTTGAGGCAACCCAGACTGTTGTTGACCTCACTAGTAAGGTCGAGGAGAAAGATGTCGAAATTGATAAGTGGGTAAAAGAGCTTACGAAGGTAAAAGAACATGCCACGAAGCTTCAAAGTCGGGTTGACACACTAATGGTTAAGGGTAGGCAAGCTAAAATGGCTCAATACAATATTCAGGCACTAGAAAGATCGGAGGGGCAATCTCGAGCTGATCTTCAGAATTATAGAAGCGAGCTAGATCGACTGAAACAGAAAATGATTGAAAAAGATAACGAGCTGAAGGTGGCTCGAGAAAATCTATCAACTTCGGAAGCAGCAGCCGAACACTTGTATATAGCTCTACCCGCCAAGGATATGGAATTTTGGGAGATGTAACAAAGGTGCGACGAGTTAAATGAGAGGGTGGCATGATTGAAGTCCGAATTGGCGTAAGCCAACGCGCGTATCAAGAAAGCCGAGGCTAGAGAGCGATCGAGGGCGAGTAGAAATGAGGTTAAAGTTCCTCTAGTCCAAGGGGATGTAGTCAGGTCGAATTAAAGAGCTAGAAGGTGACGTAGCTCAAATTCAGAGGCATGTGCAGAAAGGGAATGCAAACTTAAGGGAATGCCTGCACGAGTTAGATGTTGTTCTTGTCAGGGAGAAGGTCTTGGAAGGGGAAATCAGAGCAAAAGAAATTTTGATGAAAAAAAAAGATGATTTGTTAAGGGATACTTCGGCCAGGGAAGAGCTGAATACAGAAATTGAGAGACTTCAAGCCCAGGTGGTTGACCTAGAGGCCATTAATCAGGCTGAATCAGAAAAATTTGTAAAAAAATTGGAAGAGACTATAACTTTTGATGCTCGAACAGACATGGAAATGGCATATCAGAAGTAACTGTATGCAACTTTGGAGTCACGCCTCGAGAAGGTAAGATCTCACTTTTCAAGGATCGTTGAAGCACATGCGTCATGCGCAGACCTGCTAAAGTTGACCGTTGCATATTTTGTAGAGGAAGTAAAAAGACTTGAGTTAGAATGAAATACCTTTTTCAAGAGTTTTTCTAACAAGGGATGAATTTGTAGGGTTAATATAGATCGAGGGAATTGTATGGCCTTCATGGAAATGAATTTAGGCCCTCGACCTACTGGTCTGATAGAGAGGGGCAGAGTTACTGCAACTCGCAAACAAAATTCTGATCGACCTCCTACTAAAGGGCAAAATATGGTTGACATCCCAGCAGCATAATAGAATCTATTATAATGTGACCTGAAAATAAATAGTATCTAACACAGACATATTGAAATAGATGAAAGCTTGTATGACCTTTGCTTTATCTTATGTTTTGTGGGGTCTTTGATATAAAACAAGTTTTTACATTTGTTCTAATCGCAGAGATGAGTTGAGTTAGCCAATCCAAGTGAATCATGATTTAACTGTAGTAATGTTGTAGACATATTAAAAGAAAAGAAGGCCAGTATTACCTTTACCTTATCTTATGCATGTTAGAGTCTTTGATATGAAACAAGTTTTTACATTTGTTTCAATCGTAGAGATGGGTTGAGTTAGCCAAACCAAGTGAATCTTGATTTAACTATAGTAATATTGCAGATATATTAAAAGAGATGAAGGTTAGTATTACCTTTGCCTTATCTTATGCCTGTTAGAGTCTTTGATATAAAACAAGTTTCTACATTAGTTTTAATCGCAATGATTTAGTAGAGTCAGCCAAACCAAGTTCTATCCTTGATTTAACTGTAATAATGTTGAAGACATATTGAAAGAGATAAAGGCTAGTATTACCTTTGCCTTATCTTATGCCTGTTAGATTTGTTGATATGAAACAAGTTCCTACATTTGTTTCAATCGCACAGATTTAGTAGGTAAGCCAAACCAAGTGTTATCCTCGATTTAACTGGTATAAGATCAATTGAAAGCTAGTATTATCAATGCTTTAATCTACAGAATGTGGCTGAATCTACATAAGTAGAGAGATATTGTGAAAAACTGGGAAGTTTCATTGATTAGTTTAAAATTTACATTGGATGGAGATGAAAATCTTACTTTTGGAATTGAGAAAACAAAAAATCAAAAGTGAGAAACATAAATGGAGTCGTAAGACACTTAACAATAGTACCGTTTCAGTCGCCTAGTGTTCCAAGGATTTGAAATAGAGATTCCCTCTTTTGTCATAAGATAATATGATTCCAGGCTTGAGAGACCTGTGATAATGAATAGACCCTCCTAATTGTCGGCTAATTTTCCAGGTGAGGCTCTTTATGATGTTGAGGAATCTCTTAGAGGACAAGATTATCGATTTGGAAGGTGCGGTTTCTGACTTGGTTGTTGTACGACTTGGCAAGCATATGAAGATATCGACCTAGGTTAGCGATAACATGTTCCCTGGTTTCATCGATCATATTAAGGTTGCAAGCCAATTCGAACTCATTTTCCTCATCAGTCAACTAGTGATCTCAAACTGGATGATGGTATTCAGAAGGAATGACGGCCTTAGTGTCATAGGTAAGGAGGAAGGGAGTGCATCCTGCTGACTATCTAAAAGTGGTACGATATGCCCATAGGACATGAGGTAGCTCTCAAACTCAATTCCATTTTTTCTGTGAGTGAAGCCGTACATTTTTTGAGTTCATCTACGATGGATTTGTTAGTGATTTCGGCTTGGCCATTGCCTTGTGGATTGTAAGGATTGGATGGTGAGTGGATGATATTGTTTTGGTTAAGGATGGTTACAATTTTCTCTCCAACAATACGAATTAGGTGGGGGTACCCAAACTGAGTGATGATGTGTTCCCAAATAAAAAAGATGACATCTTCTTCTCTGGTTCAACATAGCAGAACTGCTTCTGCCTATTTCGTAAAATAATCGGTAGCTACGAGTAGGTGACGGCGGTTACCTGGAGAGTTAGGGAATTCACCGAAGAGATCAAGTGCCTATCTTTTAAATGGCCAGAACACCTTGCTTGCATGGAGTTCGAGCGCAGGGGCACGTATTATATGTCCATGCCTTTGGCAGGTGTCACATCTGCGTGAGTACTCCTCTGCTTACTTGCCCATGCCAGGCCAGAATGCTCCCTGTGTAATAGCTCTGTTTGCTAATGATCGACCTACGACATAGGAGCCACAAGTCCCTTTATGTAATTCGCGGAGCATTTCATCTACTTTTGGTTTGGAGAGGCACTTGAGGTAAGGCCCCATGACGGAAAGGCGGTATAGCAGACCATTTTGATTAGTGTAGTACTTCGAGTTGTTGATCTATTGTCGGAGCTCTTTTGGATCTGCTAGGAGTGGTCTGTTGTAATTGATGTTGACACCAAGGTAGGCTAAGAAAGGCTTTCGTCAATCGTCGTCTCCCCCTTTATCGCCCCTAGTGTTCATCGTGCATACAGAAATGCAATCAATTTTGGGGGTTGAAATGATTTCGATCTAGAGATATCGAGCTTCTGTACCCAAGACCGTGGCTAGATATGCCAAGGAATTGGCGCATCTATTTCCACCTCGAAGAAGATAATCGAGAGTTGCTTTCACGAACTTGTTCATCATATCTGCAACGAGGGATGCATATTCGATCATCTTTCCATTCTTCTTGTATTGCTCAGAGTAATGGTGGACGATAAGTAGTGAATCTGTGTAAACTGAGACTTCTGGGACATCGAGCTCAAGAGCAAGGTCGAGTCCATGAATGAGAGCTTCGTACTTGATGACATTATTAGAGGCCTCAAAATCCAAGCAGATTAATTTCTCAATTCAATCATTGGAAGGGGTAATCAAAATGATTATGATCCCTGACCCTGCGGGTCCTGCTGATCCATCTATGAGAACTTTCTACCCCTTTGATGTAATCCATTCAGCTCACTAGTCAAATGGTTTGGGGGGTGGATCTTTGGGAGTATCTTCTATAAGGTCAGGGCCATGACCCTTTTTGGAATAACGTTGTTCGAACTTGATATCATGTTCTCCCAAACTGACTGACCACTGTTGCACTCTCCTTGATTTTTTTTCTTGGATAGAACTTCTTGAAGTGGGCAGTTTTTCATGACATTGACTGAATGAGCTTTGAAGTAGTACTTGAGTTTATGTAAAGTGTAAACAAGAGCGAGAAGAAGTTTATCAATTATAGAGTACCTCATTTCTGCTGGAGTAAGGGTTTTGCTGATAAAATAGATTGGTTTCTCGACTTTCCCTTCAAGGCGAATGAGAACCGAGCTGAGGGAAGTATCTGTGACTACTAGGTAGATAATTAGTTCCTCATCATCTACTGGGGTACTCATTATTAAAGACCTCCCCAAATAGGTTTTGAGATCCTTAAAAGCTACTTCGTATTCTGGTGTCTATGTGATCTCTACATTTGGCTAAACTTTTCCTCGCTTGGTACAACCGTTGAGTAATAGGAATAGCCAATGACAGCGGTCTAAAGATTTATAAATGAAACAGTTGATAGCGGCAATCTTGCCGGCAAGTTTCTGAACGTCTTTGTTATTTTTGGAGAGGGCATGTTGAAGAGAGCCCGAATCTGATCTGGATTGGCCTCAATCCCTTTCTTGCTGAAGAGGTGGCCTAGAAATTAGCCATAATGTACCCCGAATTGACACTTATCAGGGTTGAGATGCATCTTATAAGATCGAAGGATGTTAAATATAGTGCTGAGATCTGAGATACGATTGGCTGATTGTATACTCTTGCACTAGAGATTGTCGATGTAGACTTCAACGACTTTCCCTAGATGTACTTTGAACATAGTAGTCATTAACCATTGATATGTGGCACCCACGTTTTTGAGTTCGAAGGGCAGGAATTTGTAGCAATAAAGACCTCTTTCAGTGATGAAAGTTGTCTTTTCTTTATCTTCTTTCTAAAGTGGAATTTGATTGTACCCAGAAGCAGCGTCCATCAATTATAGGAGGCCATGGCCTACTATGGAATCGAGGATCTGATGAATGTAAGGAAGAAGAAAACTGTTATTTGAAGTATCTTTGTTCAGATCAGTGAAATCTTCGCAAACTCAAACTTTTTTGTTCTTCTTTGGGATAACGACAATGTTGACTATCCAGTCTAGATATTTGGCTTCTTGAATGAATCCCACTTTGATCAATTTCTCAATCTCGGTGTTAACTTTATCACGAAGACGAGGTGATAGTCGTCGCTGTTTCTGCTTGACCATCGTGGCGTTGATGTTGATAGATAATTTGTGACATGCCATGGTCGGATCGACCCCAGGCATTTAATCGAAAGATCATGCAAAAACGTCTCGATTTAGTTGCAAGAACTGAATGAGATCATCTTTATCATGCTGAACTAGCTTAGTACCAATAAAAGTACCTCTACTAGGTCCATCAATGTTGATATATTCTGTGGGCTCCTCCGTGGAAGGTTGATCGTTGATGTGATCAGCTTTCTGCAATTACTATGCAACAAATCTATCAGAAGTATCTAAGATAGTAGAGACAGTATTTTCATAAGCTTGAGAGAGCCTCTGACTACCTCTGATCTCATAAATACCATTGTCGTATTTGAACCAGGGTACCTGATGATAAGTAGAAGCGATTGCTTCCATGTTGTGAATCCAGCAGTGGCCCATAATTCCGAGATAACAAGATTTGGCATTGATGAAATAGAAAACAACGTCGATAGCGGTTGGTCCTACGGTAATAGGTAAGATGATCTTGCATACTCGTTCTTCTCTGGAACCATTGAACCCACTGATATCGGTGTCGCTCTGAATAACTTGGTCGGCCAAACCCATTTGGTCGATAGTGCTCTGAAAAAAAATCTTAATACCACTTCCAGTATCGATCATCATCATGTGCATGACAAACTTCTTCATTTTAAGCATTATTACTAACGCATCATGATGTAGAAATTTGACATTGCTAGTATCACAATCTTCAAAGGGAATCTTGAGTCGGCGATTGCTCGACTTAGGAAGAAGCTTGGCTTCTTTGTGTTGAGGTGTGAGATCGTAGCATTCTTATATTCTCCTGCGCTTTGATCGAATAGAGTTGGTAATCTGATTTATTTTGATCATGTTGTTGTGGTGCATATGGTAAAGATGCTTCTCCTCAGCTTGATCATTGACCTTAATAACTTCAAACTGCTTCTTATAGCTGCCATATCAAATAGCTCTTTGACAATCAGACTTCCTTGTAATTTTATGATATCGTCGGTAGTACCCAGAACGTGTGCATCGATCAACTCCTTAATTCGTTGGTCCGTATGCTCTTTTGTGACGTAATAATGTATTGGTTAAATTGCTGGACGAGCAGGTTATGGATGATGAGTGCCCGTACCTTTACTCAGGTGATCTCGTGCTAGAACTTGATATTGAGGTCATTATTCTTCCTCCTGACGGACAGAAATTTGATGACCTCGATTGATTTCGGATTGAACTTCACCCCCTAAATGTGTGGAGGGTTGTGGTTCGTACTATAGATTCCTGAAAATAGCTTTACTAGTGACTCCTCTAGGTCCTAATCTTTCTCTTGCAGAAACACGGGAGGTCTCTGGTAACTAATCGTGACCGCTGGCTAGAGGAGCCTGCTGAGTATTTTGCAGAGCCTCTAGGGTAGTTTGTATTATTGTCATCTGGTCTTTATGTCGTTTGAGCGCTGTTAAACGAGCTTGTCATTCTCTGTCGAGCTCTTTCTCATAGAGCTCATGATCCTTCGTTAACTGAAGTTCGAGCTCGACGCGTTTCTCTATTTTAATGTTGAGATTCGCTTGTAACACTGTAAGTTGCCCCAGCTCCATTGAAATATCGAGTTGGGTCCCTATAAGTGGTCGTCTGGAAGTAACCATGATTGAATGTTGTAGTGAAAGATTGCCTTAGGATATCATGGAAATACAATCTTTTCCACAGACGGCGCCAAATGTAATAACCAAATTCTGTAAGCACAAAATGGCTTGGAATTCGCCATCACACCAATGAACCTGTAATAATATTCTAATAGAAAGTAAGAAATGATGCAACTCTTTATCATGCTGGAGCATATTTTTCGAACAATATGGTTAGTGGAAGTTGACTGAGTAACTGGCAAGTTTGTGGGAGATAGTTATCTTTGATTGGATAAGGCTTTTCAGTTTAAGTTTGGCCCACGATCTTAACCAGTTCGTGGGGTAGGTTTGAATGTTGACTGGGAAGTTATGTTAAAAAAGCGTGAGTCTGAGATGGAGGTGATTCGAACTGGCGACAGCTCGACTTTAGGTGAGATCGAGGGATAGGTCCCTACAGAGACGGATGTAGATCATGAGCCCCAAGTGAGTGATCGAGAAGGTAGTGGGGATGGGGAAGAAGATATGGAGGAGGGCGAGGAGGCATGTTATGGAGAGGGTCTAGAGACCAAAGAGATATTAAGCTTCAAGAAGAAGTACGGAATTTCTGGGTATATAAGGTTAGAGGAGTACCAGTATGAAATGATCGACCAGGAAATACCCTTGAATGGTATTCTGGTGCATCGAGAACAAATAAAGAAGGGGTTGAAGCTTCCCCTCAGAGCGGACCAAAAATAGCTAATGAATTTCTTTGATGTAGCCCCTGGTTAGTTCAATCCGAATATATATGACCAGTTTAAGGTATGTGGGGCAATAAACAGTTGACTTAGGTCTAGGAGGCAAGAGTTAATAATCGTTGTTGATCTATGTGTTTTCTACACGCTCAAGATTAACTCACATAAGTTAGGTTATTGGTACTTGGAGAGGTTTCTAAAAAGACCGTTATTTTATGATGTAGTGTCAATGGGGGCGATACACCGATGAACGCTTACTTGTATCTGGGAATTATGAGTTCGACAAAGAAGATCCTAGAGAACCCCTAAAGAGAAATACTTTTCACTTAGGTTTGTGATTAGGTAAATATAATTGTTGATGTTCAAAGTGTTTGAATGGGATGTGAAGTGTTTCTAACTATTTTATGTTGTTTGCAGCATTGAAAGAGGTCAACAAGAAGTCACAAGTAAAATAAGAATTGCATAAGGTGAGGAAAGATTTCTTTGGAAGGATCGATAACCTGGTCATCGACCAAGATCTTGTGAGCACGCTATTCCAAGAGGCCGGTCTAAAGAGGTCAAGGGTAAAAGGTTCTGAAGTGCCTGTTATCGATAGAAAAATGTCGGTGAGGAACAAGAGAGTCGCAGATGCTAGCTCGCCACTAGAAAATCGTTCCTTGGTTGGGTACAATACTGATACAGAGATTGATACCATGCTAGGAGAGTCTCTAGGAAGAAATAAAAAGAAAAGGGCAGCGAGTTCTGATGTTCCTCCATTGCTTCCTTATAAGAGGCTTACTCATCAATTGACAATGGAGGAGGTGGCTAGCACCGCTAAATCAGCAGTTGTGGTAGAAGGGCATCCACCACGGGGTTCTAGCAGTGTGGTCCCGAAGATGACCAATGGCGAGACGTCGAAGAAGAAATTTGCTGAAGAGTCTGAGACGAAAATTTAGAAGACCATGGATGCTTATACGTCTGGGATGGATGAGCTTAAGAAGGAGCTAGAGGATTGCTTGGTGGGGATTGAGAGCTTGAATACGTTTTCTAGCGAGGAGGAACATGTCGAAGGTGAGAAATTTTAATATTTTTCTACGAATGAAAAAATTGGTAGGTCACTCGAATATTCATTATATGACTTTGATACAGATTAAGAAGTTGTTAACTGAAGCCATGGGTTGCGTTGTGGGCAGTGGTGAGCTGGCAAATCAGATTGTTGCCTATAAAAATATAGAAAAGGATTTGATCGTAGAGAAGGCTGAGTTGAATGCAACGTTGAATAGGTATAAGCTCGATGCAAAAAAGGTAAGGGAAGCTGAGCTTGGAGAAGTGAAGAAAGTGGCAAAGAAAGAGAAAAAGGAGGCCTTGGCATTGCAGAAGACCAACTTTGAAAAAGATGTAAGGGAGCAAGTTGCCAATGTTCAGAAAGAAATGAAGCAAGAGCAGGGCAAACTTCTCGATAAGGTAAGGGTTCAGATGAATGCTGAGAACTGGAAAAATATAGGGAAATGAGGGCACATTTTTTTGGAAAAGTATAATGAGTTGGAGGAAAGGAAAAAATTCTACAAGGGGTTTACAAAATCTGGTGGTGCTATTTTCGATGATAATTCAGAAGACGAAATACCCCAGACTCCTGATGTACGCGGGGCAACTGAAGTTATCGAAGATAATATGATAATGGAGGTTGATGGTGCTTGTCCCGGTGAGGTAGCATATGTGCAGGTACCCGAAGGTGCCCTAAATGTGAATGAAGAAAATTTTCTTTCTGAAATGTTAAACATTGTGTAAGTAGTGCTATGCTGGTGAAAGTATGTAAAAATGGTCAGTGGGACCAAAGCAATTTAATTTGTAGTTTGTGGTAAATATTTTTGTTACGGAAAAATTTCATTTGTGAAATAATTTTGTGCATTTGTTTTGTAAATAATTCTAAGTAGCAGATTTGATAAAGTGGTTTTATCGAATGCGACTATAGATTCGAGCAGATAGGTGAGGAACGCTTGTTTGCGTGATATGTGAAAGATGGCCATGAAATGGCAAGTAATGAGAATGAGTACCAGATGTATATCCTTAGATGGGTATCTGGATTTAGATTTAAGAAGAACAAGAGCTCTGTTAGAGGTTGTTTGATAAGTAAAGAGCGTGAAGTAGAATATCCTGTAGTTGGATGTTGTTCGCTTAAATTTGAATGATAGTCTTTAGTCATACTTGTTAAGTAGTGGCCAAGAATAAATCAAGGTAGTAAGGATTTAGTTTGTCTCATGCATACTTATCGAGTATGGGTTAAAATCAAATTGAAATAGTAAGGATATTGTTTGTCTGATGTATACTTGACAAGTATAGATCGAGATCAAATCGAAATAGTAAGGATATTGCTTGTCTGATGTATACTTGACAAGTATAGATCGAGATCAAATCGAAATAGTAAGGATATTGCTTGTCTGATGTATACTTGACAAGTATAGATCGAGATCAAATCGAAATAGTAAGGATATTGTTTGTCTGATGTATACTTCACAAGTATAGATCAAGATCAAATCAAATAGTAATGATATTGTTTGTCTGATGTATACATGACAAGTATAGATCGAGATCAAATCAAAATAGTAAGGATATTGTTTGTCTGATGTATATTTGACAAGTATAGATCGATATCAAATCAAATAGTAAGGATATTTTTTGCCTGATGTATACTTGACAAGTATAGATCGAGATCAAATTAAATAGTAAGGATATTGTTTGTCTGATGTATACTTGACTAGTATAGATCGAGATCAAATCAAATAGTAAGGTTATTGTTTGTCTGATGTATACTTGACAAGTATAGATCGAGATCAAATTAAAATAGTAAGGATAATGTTTCTCTGATGTATACTTGACAAGTATAGACCGAGATTAAATCAAATACTAAGGATATTGTTTGTCTGATGTATACTTGACAAGTATAGATCGAGATCAAATCAAAATTACAAGAAGTAAACTGATAACAAAATTTATTCATTTGAATCGATGAAAATGGTTACAGTGTCTCATCTATAAAACAGCTTCAGTTGAGCAGTGTTTCATAGATATTCAAGCCGTATTTTGTCTTTAGCCATAAGCCAATAAGTTCCACTATCTGTTTTGTTGTTGACAATGTATTGCCCTTCCCAGTTTTCTGATAATTGTCCAAAATTTTTAGTCCGAGTACTATCTTGGATCCGTCGTAAGACAAGGTCTCCAATACCAAATTTCTGATTTTAAACTTTCTTGTTGTATGCTCATTTCAATGTATCATGGTATCGTCTCAAATCCGCAATGGCCTTGTCTCTGGTTTCCTCTATCCAATTAAGGTTGTAAAGGAGACCGAGTTCCTTGCCATCATCTGGAATTTTCCGTTGAGTACTTGGTAGATCAAGCTCTGAAGGTATGATTGCTTCGGTACCAAAAGCCATCATAAATGGAGTGCAGCCTGTTGAGACTCGAGGAGTGGTTCAGAAGGCCCAGAGAATACTTAGGAATTCATTCACCCATCGCCCTTTCTTATTATCGAAACACTTGCGTAATCCTAATTTAATGCTTTTCTTTATGGTTTCGGCTTGTCCGTTGCCTTGAGGATAATATGGTGTGGATGTTGTGAGCTAGATTTTGTATTTATAGAGGAAAGCAAGTACTTTAGCGCTGATGAACTGTTTGCCATTATCGGAGCGTATCATATGCGGATAGCCAAACCTGGTAATGATGTGCTCCCAAAGGAACTTGATAACTTCATTTTCATCAGTATGGAATAAAGGAACTGCTTCAACCAATTTTGTGAAGTAATCAGCGACGACTAGGACGAACCTTTGGTTTCCCGATGCTGGATGGAAAGGTCTAATGATGTCGATTCCCCATCGTTTGAAAGGCCAGAGGACATTACTGATATACAAGTCTAAGGCTGGAATTTTGATGTCTTGGGTGTAGATTTGACATTTGAAGCATTTTCGAAAGAAGTCTTCGCAGTCTTGTCTCATCTTGGGCCAGTAAAATCCTTATATGAAAGCGTGTTGGGCTAATGGTCTTCCTAAAACATGTGCGCCACAGATACCTTCATGAAGCTCTCTAATTTTGATCTGAGCTTGTTTCTGAGAGATACATTCGATTAGTGGTCCCCCTCCTGTGATTCGATATAAGATATGATCTTGGACGGTGAATCTGGGGCACTTGGCCAAAAATAATCAAGCTTCTTCTTTGTTACAAGGGAGGATGTTGGAGTTGAGGTACGCATAGAATGGTCTTCTCCAGTCTTCAGGGTCTTCATTTTCAGCAATGGTGATCTAGAGTATTGACAATATATCGAGGCTGGAATACTTGATGATTTCGATGTCTAAAGATCTTTTTTCACTGTCTTCCAGCATGGTAGCGATGTAAGCTAACGCATCGACATATCGATTTTCTTGTCGAGATGATCATATCATCAATGTAGACTTCCATAATTGTGCCAAGATGATCATTGAACATTGTAGTTAAAAGTCGCTCGTAAGTGGTGCCTACATTATTTAAACTGAAAGGCATTACCGTAGAACAGTAGAGACATCTGTCGGTAACAAAAGTTGTTTTATCCTGATCTTCTTCGGCGAGTGGAACCTGGTTATAACCAGAGGATGCATCCATCATAGAAAGAAGTTTGTGCTCTGCGACTGAGTTGAGAAGTTGCGGAATTAGCGGTATCGGAAAACAGTCTTTGGGTGCGAACTTGTTGGATTCTATGAAGTTAACATAAACCCTAATTTTTCCATTTTTCTTTGGTACCGCTGCGATATTAGAAACCTACTTTGGATATCTAGCTTCCCGAATAAATCCGACCCGAAGGAGTTTGTCAATTTCTACGTTTACTGCATCGCGGAGTCGAGGAGCTAGATTCCATCGTTTTTGAATGACAGCTTTACTGTCTGGAAGGAGGTTGAGTCGGTGGTAAGAGATTGAAGGATCGATGCCAAGCAATTCTTAGAATTTCCAAGCAAAGATGTCGATGTTCTTCTTAAGTAGTTGTATCATGGCCTCTTTTTCGTTGGTTGATAATTTGGAGCCGATGAAGGTTGTGCACCCTGGGACACCAAGTTCAACAGATTCGACCATCTCGGTGTCATGTTGTTCGAATATTGGTGATTCATCTTGCTGCAGTTGCTATGCTTTGAGAAGTTTGATTGTATGAGGGTTGGTTATGGCATTTTTGTACATTTGTGCGACTGCTTGGCTGCCTTTGAATTCATATATTCAATAATCTATTGGAAAGCACAGTGCTAGATGATAAGTAGAAGGCACTGCTTTGATTGAATATAACCAACTACGTCCCAAAATTCCCAAATATTTGTACTCTGCATCGATGACAAGAAATTTTACAAATGTAGTCTCTGAACCCTCCAGAACTGGCAGAGAGATCTCTTCTATGGCTGATTCTTTCAAACCATTGAAGCCCGTGATTGTTGTTGTCGAAGCTTTTACCAAATCTGTAAGGCCTAGAACTTCAATTGTTCTTCTGAACAATACATCTGTGGCACTTTCAGTATCGATGAGAAGCATATGTAGGTAGTCTTGTCTAACTTTGAGCATAATAACGAGAGGGTCATCATGAGGGTATTTAACGTGGCTGGTGTCACAGTCATCGAAGTTGATTTGGTAAGGACGTTTTGATTTGCTTGTGCTTGGAAGAATTTTTGTTGATTTATCTGAGGAGACCAAATTACAACAAGATGTAATATGATCGTCTTGTTTTCTTTTCTTCCCATTCTCAACCTCGATAATATACAGGTGGCGAGCTTGCCATTAAACCTGATTTTGCTTCACTTCTTTATTTTTTGCCTCATTCTCAAGAACTTTTGGACGTCAATGACATAATTGTGGAGTCTTCCAGCTAAAAGGATACGATGAAAGATTCATATAAGGGAGTGGCAGGTGTCAGTCTCATGGCTACGCGCATTGTGATAATGACATAGTGGTCTATTGGGAAGATCGGGAATAGTTTGTGGTACGCGATAACACTCATCTCCCATTATCGTTAGCAAGATAGTGGAGAGAGTTATTGTCATTGGCAGCAAAACTGGGGCAGGTCTGCCGGGTTTGCCATCCCTTCTTTTATTGTTGTCGGTGCTTCTATCGCGTTGTTTGGGCACTTCAGTAGTGACTGTTCGTTGGGATGGGGTCAAAGATGTTTCTCAAGAATGGATGACAGATGATCTCGTTATCTTATATTTCTTTGATCGCTCCAGTTCGATGTAGTTATTAACTACATCAATCATTTTTGTGATTGTTCGTGGCTTATGCAGAGTAATCTCTTCTCAAACTTTTGAATCAATGTACAGGGCAGAGGTAAATGCTGAAACTACGATTTTAGGGTCTGAGTTCCCAATTTTCCTTGTTTCTTTTAGGAAGCATTTATAAAAGCTTGTCAGACTCCCTTTCGCGCCTTGCTCGAAGTAAAACAAGGAATTGACAGTAATTTCTCGCTCTCTAGCATGAGCGTAATTAGATTCAAAAAGATTTTGCGACTAGCCAAACGTGGTGATGGAGGCCTCTTGAATAGTATAGAACCAACATAGTGATTCTTCCTTCAGGCTCATGTTAAATATCATACATAGCATGTGGTCGAGTTTAGAATATAACCCAACTGCGGCTTTAAAATGTCAAACAACTGGAAGTGGGTCAGTCATGACTGTATACTGAATAAATTTGGGCATATAAATTTTTTTGGGATAGGCATAATTTTGAGATGAGGGGAGATGGGGTTTGTTTCAATTCTATCAAGAGCGGATCTTCAGCTTGGAATGTCAGAGTTTATGGCCTGGATCCTATTGTTGAGGTTGCCCAAGGTAACGAACTATTGTAGGGGAAATGGTAAGGCTATAACCTAAGGAACACAATCTCCCTGTCCTTCTGGTCCCAATCGATCCTTGATTGGTCATCTTTCAGGAGGGAGAGGGTTTGATGACGAGTGCGTCGACTTCTTTGAGTTGTCAATGCTGAGGATGTTAAACCAAAATGTCGAGAGACTCTGTTTGGGTTCCCGAATCTGGATCGAGAAATTTGTAGCTCGTCTTCCCTTAGTGGATCATCGCGCTAAATTATTCTTAATTTATGCCCGTTCTGGGCGAGTGGAGGGGACGTTTGGTGACCGGTGAGTCGATCTTGTGTTCTCCTCAGTTGTTCCATTTATTTTTGATGTGTTTGACTCTGTTGATCTAAGGCTTTCCTCCGTTCATTTCTCTCCGTTTGAAGAGCTTGAGCGTGGACACGCTAATCTTCCAGTTTTTAGGCTTTTTCTGCAGCCATTTGTTTCTGAAGCTCGAGTACTGCACTGTGTAGATCAACAACTCCTGGTATTTCTTAACCTCTTACTGTACTGGAATGGCTTCTCAGGTTCATGTTTGTCATCGGATGGTGTTTAGATCAATGATGGTAAAAAAAGTATGGTAATTCCCACAGACGGCGCCAATTGTAGTGGCATATTTTCTGGAAGGAGAATCTTTGCCAATACTTATTCGTAAAGAGAATGCAATAAGACTATATAATCAAGATTTTACATGGAAAACTCAGTAAAAGCTGAGAAAATCTACGACTTCGAGGAGGATTTTGATGTAAAATCCAGTATACTGCTAGTTATTACAAAATTTAGAATAATAGTAGGGTTAAAGTAACGAAATGGTAAGGTTTATAAATTGTCGGCCTGTTTTCATCTATTATCTGCCTATATTTATAGTAGACATAGGCAATTTACAAACATAAAGAAATTGTCTTCTATTCTGGGGGGAGTGGGCGAACTTTGTGGATCTCTAGCAGCTATTTTCTTAACCAGGCACAACGGCTACTTTTGGCAGGTCGAGGACTTGTGGTAACTTCTCGAATATTGGCCTTCGATCATGTATGGCTGTCTTCGACTACACTTTGTCGGCTTACTCTTGTCAAATCTGGGGGAATATGTTATTACAGGGGTTAAAGGCTACAAGTTATGGGATACGAAATATCAGAAGATTATTCTGAGTTGGGATCTCACTTTTGATGAGACATCTATGATGAAGTCACATGTCTCTGAACACAAAGAGAAGATGACAAGAGAAATTTTGCAGCGGGTAAAGATTGATACGTCATCGCATGAACTAGATAGTTATGTACCAGAGAAGGCATCATATACAGGTGTAACAACAGGTGATGAGCCATTAGTTCATGTTTCATATGATAAAAACACAGATGAAGGTGGAGCATTTAGTAGTACTGATGAAGAGACTCTGATGGTAAAGTAAATTATAACTAGTAAACCAAAGAGAAATGCAAGTAAGCCGGGATGGCTTACAAAAGATATGCTACTTCCAAAGGCAAAGGCCATAGTAGCCTATACATTACCGGTCGTTGAAGAAGATGTTCCTTCAACTTATAAGGGAACTATTTATGATTCCAAAGCTAACCATTGGGCAGGAACGAAGGAGAAAAAGATGTACTCTCTTCTCAAGAACAAAATTTAGGAACTTTCGAAGTTGCCTAAGGAAAAAAAAGGCAATTAGTTATAAGTGGGTCTAAACAAATAAACAAGGATCTTAAGATGATGATATACACTTCAAGGCAAGACTCGTAGCCAAAGGCTATGCTCAACGGAAGGGGATTGATTATAATGAAGTTTATTCTCCACAAGTGAAACACTCCTCCATTCGTATCCTTTTGGCCTTGGTAGCGCAATTGATTTAGAGTTACAACAACTTGATGTTTGAACGACGCTCTTATATAGGAATTTAAAGAAAAAGATCTATATGGCTCAGCTGAGTGGGTTTGAAGTTGCTGCAAAGGAAGATTATGTGTGTAAGCTGAAGAGATTGTTGCACAGTTTGAAGCATTCTCCAAGATAACGGTACGAACAGTTTGATCAATTTATGATTGGGCAGAAGTACAAGTAGAGTCATTATGACTACTGTGCGTCAACTTACGCAAGCTACGTGATGGATCATTTATTTACTTGCTTTTGTATGTAGATGATTTGTTTATTGCGTATAGGCACAAAATCGAGATTGACAAGTTAAAGAAGCAAATGGGTCAAGAATTTGAAATAAAGGATCTGGGTGATGTAAAAAAGATTATTGGCATAGAGATTCATAGAGATAGGGAGAAGGGAAAGATGTGTCGCTCTCAGACAACGTACATGAGGAAAGTACTTCAGAGATTTGGTATTGATGGGAACACAAAACCTGTAAGTATGCCCCTTGCTCCTCATTTTAAGCTTAAGGCTTCTATGTCTCCAAAAACCAATGGCGAACATGATCATATAAGTCAATTTAGTTCCTTAGGCTAACTCTATTGGTAGCTTGATGTATGCGATAGTATGTACTCGGCCAGATATTTCATAGGAAGTTAGGATGGTTAGTAGACATATGCATGATCCAGGGAGAGATCATCGGCAAGCTGCAAAATGGATTCTATGGTATATCAAAAATATTGTGGATATTAGTTTGGAATTTCGTAAGCAGGATTCGATTGATTAATTTTTTGCGGGTTATGTGGATTCTAACTATTTGGATGATTTGGATAAACTACTGTCTACTACAGGGTATGTTTTTATATTGGGTAGAGGACCAGTTAGTTGAAGATCTACGCTACATTCAACGGTGACCTTATCTACTACTAAAGCAGAGTATATGGCGGTGACTAAAGCGATTAAAGAATCTATTTTGCGTGATTTAAGTATTAAGATGGAGCATCTTGATGTGTTTTGTGATAGTCAGAGTGCTCTCTTCTTGGCGAAAGATCAAATTTATTATCAGCGCACGAAGCATATTGATGTGCGCTATCACTTTGTCAAAGAGTTACTTGAAGAAGGTAAGATTATGTTGAAGAAGATTCACACGAGTAATAATCTGGCTAATATGTTTACAAAAGTTGTTTTGGGGATTAAGTTCAATCATTATTTGGACTTGGTCCAAATCCTTCATTTGGATTGATTTGGCCCCTATCGGGGAAATTGGGAACTACGGGTGACTTGATCCATGGTACGAAGGTAACCATTGATTTGGTATAGTCAATTTGATCCTTTGGGACATTTTTTTTTAGGAGAGAAAGTTCAATTTGGGTTTGATTTGGTGGTTTGGCAATGTTATTCTCTGATTTGGGAAATCTTTACCGAGGTAAATAATTATATAGGAGCTTTGCTTTCTGTTTGAATAGACACAATGTCTATTCGAATAGAAGAGGCAGAATGCCTTCTGCTCGAATAGACTTTAGAGCCTGCTTTCTTCCTTGTGTGCTCTGGTGAAATTAATACTAGAGAACCCTAGGTCAACCAAAGAGAGTCAAAAATAAAGTTCTCAATTGGGTTAGGGATAGAGGGGTCAAAAGGGTTTTACCATATTTTTCTTCATTATGCGTAATACTGTTTAAATCACTAAGAATAAGTCACAAGCAACTCAGTAAAGTAGAGGAACTCATCATAGAGTACCAGAAGGCTTCTTTACCTTGGAGCTCCGGGGGGGCCATACACAAAGGAGCAGAGCCAGAAAATGGGAGAATAGTTGGGGGATCAGAGGGGAGAGCAGAGAAAATTAGAGCATTGATGCATCTCAGGGAAGAAGAAAGAACTGTAAGATTTATGGTGTCCTTACAAGCGAGCCAAAGCTCTCCTCCATGAGAATCGGATGAATGAACAACATGAGAAAAAGAAAACACAAGAGATGAGAATTTATGGAAAAAGTTATGGTTAGAACATTTAGTTTTGCTGAGAAAAATAAAATTGGGTTAATTTTTTTCTGGGGAGCCAGGGGCTCCTAGAGGGTAGCATGTTTCCCGCTCCCCCTGCAGTTTTAAGAAAAAACTAGCATAAGTAACCGAGGGCCAGTGTCGAACCTACTTCCGATATATTGAGAAGAAAAACAATATATTTAAATATTCCTTTGGTTAATGTCTTATTAAAGCGTAAACCAAAATCTGCTACCATGAGAAACCAATCTGATAAAAGTATGGATAGAAGGAGAAATATGAAAATGATGTTATTTAAAAAACATAATAAATGCTTAAGAAAAGCAAATTTTAGGTATCTTACCTATAGACAGAACATGACTTGCTTGGTCAACTCTAAGACTATGAAAGGCATTGCATAAATTGGGAACTAAGAGGTTAGACACGAATCTTGGGTCGGGGCAAGAAGAAATAAAAATGTGTCACTTAAGCATATCCCCGAGAGATAAGTCATTGCGCATAGTATGATCTTGATTAAAGGGTTGAAGGGGTTTCGGTTTCAGTTTATGCTGAGACTCATGCGACCTTAAGGTCTCAAAATAATGCTAGGGTTTTCTTGAGGAGTAAATACTTTTATACGGGCATTTACGACATAATCCCTTACGATAACCATTACCAAAAACATGTTTAAACTTTGAAAGATATCTCTTAATAAGTCGAGGAGATATACAATTATATGAGCGCATGTTAACTAATTTAGGAACCTTATGGGTGTTATGCATGGTTACATTATATCGTGACGAAATATCCAAGGCAGGGCAACCCGAGTTAACTAGATTAAGGCCAAAAAACTTGCCTCTAAACTTAAATTTAAAAGTACTAATAGGAGGAGGGAGTGTATAACATCCAATCTTAAATAGATCAAATAGCATAACATATAAACATGGAGAAGATGAAAGAGCATGATCGAAATAAGGAAGTTTGCAAACCTTAGCAGGGTTCCCGACACCCCTAATTTTGCAGTTCTTGCCCTCTTCCATGATGGATAAATCATGAATCTCAATGAACGACCCTTTATGAGAGGGTTTAACAATAATATGAGGAGAACCAATAAAGTTAGAAGCGTCTCCTTTATCGCGGTCTAATCTATGCCTTTTGGTGCCACTTAAATCTTTGGATCTAGCAAAAGCAAGATTATCCAGCAAATTCAAAAATGGAAGTGGGGATGATTTTCTAAGTTTTGAGATTGGAGAATCCCCGCTAGAGGCAATGTCAACCCCTTGTTCAAAAAAATTATTATATATAGCTGGGAGTCCTTAAAGGCGTACCGCCAAGGAGACTCTCCGATTCAACTTCTTCGGGATCTTCTTCTGGCTCACTAGACCCGTGCATTGGTTTTGAACTCTCGGAGCTCTCTTCGTTAGGGACAATACCAAAGTCTGTCGGGTTCGGAAAACTAATGTTCCATTTCGACCTTTGATGTGGTAACAGTCCTCTAGGAAAAACTTTTACCCTTGCGTGTTTAAAAGATGGTCCGCCAAACATGAGACCTAATTCTCACATCCAACAACCTGACGTTCGCAAGATTTTGAATCTGAAATATCAAGGATGCTTAAACCAACTTTTGGCCTATCCAGAAATGGGCATGGGCTAGGGTAAGATTTAGAAGTTGGGCTGAGTAACTTAGAAAGAAGCCTATTACTAAAAATTGGGCTAAGAGGCCCATTGTTGGGTCTAGCTAGAGGAGTAAGATGGATATGGATATTTTGGGTCATGAGACTATTGTTGACAGAGTTTTTTGGGGTGGCTCCTTCCTCCCTTTTGGTTTTCAAACCACATACTTTCATCAAATTGTCAATAACACTTCAATCAAAAAGTTGTACATTGTTCTTATCTGGTGGATAATAATCATATGCCTCCATAAACTCATTCATATTACCAAAAGGTGGGTTATAATTGTATGGGTTAGCAGAGCTAGAACCCATGATGGGTTTAACGAGGTTGTTGTCGCCGCAAATTGGGCAACCACATTGGGAAACATGAGGGATTTTAAAATCATTGATGCAATAAGCGAGGTCTAACGTTGGATGATCCAAAACAAATTTAGTAGTTGCTCTTATCATGTGAAAACCTTCATGTGTTCTAGGAAGAAGGATAAATTTACTAGGGTAAAAAAGAGGTTTGCCTTTGACTGAAAGTGAGATAAGACCGCTGGGATTGGACTTGTCACTAGATGGAGAGTTATTATGCACATGGCTGATAAATAGTTTTATGTAAACTTGTGCCTTTTGCTTTGGAAAATGCGCATTTTCATTGTAACAAGGAGATTTATGGTTGGCACTACTATTCCAATCAACAGAGTAAAATTTTTTTATGGGTCTGAAGATGGTCGCAGAAGGCAACACAACACTAATACAATCTCAGAAGAGAAGATTAGCACTAAAATCCGTGCCACACTCTTTTGCAACCACTAACTCACTTTTTAAAGCCAAGCAAGCTTTGACATAATGATCAAAGTTTCCACAAAATACACAAAAACTGGCAATGCGCTCGTACTTAATCCCAAGATAAATATTTGAGGCTCCATCAGGTCTCGGGAGAGAAATATGGCCCTTCTGAGGTAAGACCGTGGAGAAAAGCACTTTGAATCTGATCCTCTAAGTCATCCGTAATATAGGTACCAAGAAGGAGAGTTATCTTCTTGAGGATGTAGCAGGTGTGAAAAACACGCAGTAAGTCGTAGACTTAGATCCATGCATGAATCCTAGGGAATGAAAACTCTATTGGCCTCAAGACATGGCTAAAGTTTTTAAGGAGGAGAGAGAAACCAAAGACATTAAAGGGGGCATGATCTATTAAGAATTGAGGTAGCTAGTCTCTCTTCTGCGATAAGAATGAATCACGAAAGTCACTAAACAATAAATAAACAACGAAGAACGAAACAAACAAAAAGATATTTACCTGGAAGAGGGAGGTGGAAAACCCTTACGGATAAAAAACTAATCCCCGCAAACAATTCACTATGATCAAATAGGTTACAAGTAATCTCTTAAAGCTTCTTCTAAGCTCTTAATGGAGTCTCTCAAACCCTATTTCATTCTAGAATTAAACTCACCAAGATACAATAAGAAATACCCTAAGTATCCCTTATATAGTTAGGAGGTTATTACATCAATATGGACTCGAAGTACGGATCACGAGGCAAGCCAACGTCTTTACTTTAACCTTCTAAAACTGTGTTTACGAAGTCTATTCGAATAGAGACTAAAGTTTATTCGAACTAAATAGGTTCTGAGACTTCTATTTGAACAGACTCATAAGTTCATTCGAATAAAGCTGTTTCTACCTCTTCTGTTTGAACAAATCAAGTCTATTCGAACAGAACACTGAAAAACCATATTTTCCTTCCGTCTTCAATTTTCGCTCATCCCACAAACTCTAATGAACATCCACGAACATAATTCGAGTTCATTCCTCAAAAATCTCCCACTTGAAATCAAATCTACCGTAACTCATCTCCTAATCCACAATACGATTGAGAAGCTTGTGTTAGTAGAGATATACGAAGAACACCAATCGGTTTGGGAAAATAGAGAATTCAATTACTCAAAATGAAGTAATTATAAGAAGAAAAACTCTCAAACCCTAGGTTTCACTCAAAACTCTTTCAGATCTAACATCCCTAAGAAATAACCTAAGTCTCATTTATATACCAGGGAACCTAAAATACAAAAAAATGTATCTCGAGGCAAAATATCCCCACAAAAATACAATCACCGCCAAAAAGAAAAAGGCTGAATCGCGCCTGTGTTTGAACAAAATTGTTTTTGTTCGAATAAAATAAAGTGTATTAGAATAGACAAAAATCTATTCAAATAAAACCCATCAGGCAGAAATCTATTCGAAAAATAATAATTTTGTTTGAATAGAATTATTCAGTATCATCTTCAGAACCTCCTGGATCATGGCTCCCCCCTTTAGGAGCCTTGGGCTCCTGCTCAAGCTAGAACTGGAGATGTGGGAATGCAGTGATGCCCAATTCCCTGTTGTACCACTTCAACTTACTCGGTAGTTTACCCATCTTCCCAACTCAGAACGATTCAATGGCACCCCATCTAGTAGTATGAACCTTCCGCTCTAGAATATCATCCTCTGGCAATGGATCATCTCATTCCATCCATAAGTCATCAACTGACGGTAGGTGAGTATCGATTGTAGAGCCTTCATCCAAAATAGATGGCTCAAACAACCTCATGAAAGGTGGCAAATCCAACTGGAATGCATTGTCACCAATCTTTTTGAGTATAAAAAATGGACCATAATGGATAGGTTTGAGCTTCTAACCTTCCCCCTTAAGCTATTCCTTACCCAAATGCAACCAAACGAGGTTGCCCTCAAGAAAAGTATACTCAACCCTATGCTTGTCATAGCGAGCCTTAAACTTTGCTTGAGTCTTTTTCAACTGAGCTTCAACCACCTCATGAACCTTGCTAATCTTCTCAATGAAACGCTAAGCTTTAACCTGCACTTCTTTCTCCTTTCCTGACCCCGTCTTGCCGCCAAGACTAAACACCAAATCAAAAGAGCTTTGCGGCAAGTACTCCAAACAAACTTCAAAATGAGACTTCAACATGGAACCATGAATCGTCCGGTTAAACGCAAACTGAAGATACGGTAAACTCTCATCCCAAGTCTTAGGATTCTTATAATGGAATCCCCGTAATAAATGTACCAAAATACAGTTAACGACCTCTGTTTTCCCGTCTATCTGCGGATGAAAAGTAGTACTTCTCTTCAACTTAGTGTCCATCATCCCCCATAACGATCTCCAGAAATGCCCTAAAAAATAGTTATCCCTATCATAAATAATATAAGAAGGGAGCCCAAAATACCTTCAGACGTCTCTGAAAAACAATCGCGCAGCTCCTTCCCCTGTGACCATCTTCTGGCATGGAATAAGAAATATCATCTTGCTGAATCGATCTACCACCACAAACAAATATTCATTCTTACACTTGGTCATGGGCAAACCACCCATAAAATCCATCGAAATATTCTCCCAAGGTCGACTAGGAACTGGCAATGGTAAGTACACCTATCTTCCTATTTGAAGGTTTCAATGTGTTGCATAGCACACAACCATGAACCACACGAGTAACATCCACCTGCATCTTCGACCAATAGACATAACGCCGCAAATTCAAAAGAGTTTTTTCAACCCCGAAATGACCTGCCACCCGGGAATAATGTGCCTCTAGAATCCACTCTAACAATCTCCACCCTCAGGAATACATAGTAGACTACCCCTATAAATCAAACCATCCTTCAGAACATACTCGCACGTCTTTCCCTGTAGCAACTTCTCATGAATCACACTGAGCTCCTTATCGTCGTCATACTCTGAAACGTACGCAAAAGGAACAATCGGTTGGATCTGCATAGCTACCAACAAAGCGGAAATAGCTGGTAATGGGGGTCGAGATAACATATCAGCCATCTTGTTGTCCACTCCTTTCTTGTACTTGATCAATAAGGTAAACTGCTGAAGGTATGACATCCACTTCATATGGCAAGCTTGTTGAAGCTTAAACTACGTAGATAAGAACTTTAACGGTTTATGATCAGAATGTACCACAACCTCCTTCCCCAATAAGTAACTCCGCCAATGCTTCACTGATTGATATAACGTATAGAACACCTTATCGTAGGTAGGATGGTTGCGCACTGCTCCTGTAAATATCTCAGAATGGTAAGCAATCGGCTTTCCATCCTGAAAAAGGATTACCCCCAATGCATAGTCTGACGTATCTGTCTCGACCTCAAAAGGCCACAACAAATTAGGCAATGTTAACACTGGTGCATCCGTAATCTTCTGCTTCAGTAACATAAAAGTCTTCTCATGGTGCTCTTCCCAAAGAAACTGTACCCCGGTCTTTGTTAAAGAATACAGCGGTGCGGCTATTTGTGAAAAATGTCAAATAAATTTTCGTAAGTACTGACAAGAACCCATAAAACTCCTCACTTCCATCACTGTGTGAGATATAGGCCAATTAGTAATGACCAAGACCTTTTCTGGATCGACCTTAAGCACGCCGTCACCAACAATAAAACCCAAATAGACTAGCTCCCGTTTCCCAAACTCGCACTTCTTCCCGTTCAGAAAAAGCTATTGTGATCGCAACACGCTCAACATTTTGCATAAATGCCCAAGATGTTCCTCCCATGTACGACTATATATCAAGATATCATCCAAATATACAATCACAAAATCATCAATAAACACACGAAGTACCTCATTCATTAGCTGCATAAATATCGTCGGAGCATTACACAACCCAAAAGGCATCACCAACCACTCAAATAAGCCTTGTTTGGTTTTGAACACTGTCTTCCAAGTATCCTCCTCCCGAATTCTAACTTGATGGTAACTTGACTTAAGATCCAACATGGTGAAAAACCGAGCCGTCTGCAACTCATCTAAAAGCTTGTCAATCCGTGGGAGTGGATAACGATTCTTCACCGTGATCTTGTTCAGCGCCCGATAATCTATACACACCTTCTACGACCCATCCTTCTTCGGTACTAGTAACACCGGCAAACAACTAGGTGAGCAACTCGGATTAATAACTCCTTATTCCAGGAGTTCATGTACCTGTTTCTTGATCTCATCATACTCTGTAACAAAAGTCCGATATAACCTAATATTGGGTAGTGGCTCACCATTCACCAAGGTAATATCATGTTCTACATCCCTCTTACGCGGCATCCCTTCTATGCCTAGAAACAAGTCTTCATACTTCTCTTGCAACTCCCTTATATCAGTTTCTTGCTTAGGAGGCATTACCAAAGTAGACAATATTGTAGCCGACGGACCCTCTTGAACTGGTCATACCAACAACAAAACAAATTTGCCGCTCGCATTAACCAACCTTTTTGCCTGAGTCACCGTTACCAAATTACTGGTAGTGATATGTTACTTGCATGCATTAATATGAAACTCATACCCATCCTTCACCAACCTATACTTGCGAGCACGATAATAAAGGATTGTATCGCGGTCCCAAAGATAAGGGCTACCCAATATGACTTAACGCACATCTAACGGATCCACCTCACATGTCACTTCGTCAATAAACTTCTCAGTAATAGCAAACTTAAACGTACACTGTTTAGTGATCTTCAACTCCGCATCTTTCTGAATCCAACCCAAACCATACGGCTTAGGATGAGCCACAGTAGCCAAACCCATGATCTTCACCATCGCTTCAGAAATTAAATTCTTCTGGCTACCCGAATTAATAATGGCCTCGACTAAGCTCTGCTTCACTTGAATGCTGATAAAGAAAAGCTCTTCCCGACTCGCCTCGTCGATAACTAGAGGTTGCTTGAACATTAGAACAAGCTTAGGATTTGGTTTATCCAAATCCAAAAGATCCAAAATCGCTGTGGCTAGTGTACGTTTATCTTTCATGATATTCTTCTCCTTCGGCCGAAGCTCCGGGTGAAGTTTCCAACATCTATCAGAATTATGCCCATTAGCCCTGCAATGACTACAGATAGTTCCCTTGAATGAAGACCCCTCTCCTTTGGACTCCCCTTTCTGATCAAACTTTCAATTAGCCTTGTACCCCGACTTGTTCTTGTCGCTCTTCAAGTACTTTCCTTCAATGGAAATTTCTTTAACGGTAGCGTCTTCGATATCTGCCACATTGAAGAGCTTTAATTCTCTTCGAATGGACTCCAACAAACCCCCCGTATACTTCATGAGCACAATGTACTCCTCCACATCAATATCCAAAACCAATACTTGGTTATGAAACTTTGTAGTGAACTGTTGCACAGATTGCCCAAACCTTTTGCGCAAGTTATGTCATTTGTACCATCGCTCTTGTTCATACCCAATGGGATAAAATTACTTCCTCACCAAGACCTTGAATTCCTTCCAACTCAGACTTTTGACATTATGTCGTTTCTGATAGGATTTCTACCAAGTGAGTGAGTGACTTGTGAATTTCAAAGTTGAGAAGCAAATCTTCTTAGCGTTGGAATATTTATCAATTGAAAAATAGGTCTCCAACCTATCTAACCAATTATCTAATTTCTTGGCGTCGACGGAACTATCGAAAATCAGAATTTCAATCTTAAAACCAAGACGAAGATTACGCATAGGATTCAATGATTTACCAAGACATGGGCGCTCCTTGACGGAATCGGCATCACTAGAATCATCGAATACCATAACATCATCGTCACCATCCACCTCCATAATCCCTTTCTTCTTCGAATGGTCACGCCATTTTGCCAAAGCGGAAGCCTCTCTGAGGTTCGTAAGGCGCAACTGCTCTGCTAACTCCCCTACAATGGAAGTTAGGGTAAAAACTGTTGTTTCCAAACTCGTGAGTCTTTCGTTGGGATCGCCCATCTCTAAATCGTCCTTCTTCTTCAAATTAGGTTTGTGATGGATCTTTAAAGAACTCACTAGCTTCTCCTTCGTTTGCTTAAGACGGTCACGTGTAGAGACCATAAACCACAATCAACCCCTCGAGAATCAAACTGGAGCATAGAGAATTTAATTACTCAAAATGAAGTAATTACAAGTATAAAAACTCTCAAACCCTAGGTTTCTCTCAGAACTCGTTCAGATCTAACATCCCTAAGAAATAACCTAAGTCCCCTTTATATACTAGGGAACCTAAAATACTAAAAAAATGTATCTCGAGGCAAAATACCCCTAAAAAATACAATCACCGCCAAAAGGAAAAAGACTGAATCGCGCCTCTGTTCGAACAGAATTGTTTCTGTTCGAATAAAATAAAGTGTATTCGAATAGACAAAAATCTATTCGAATAAAACCCATCAGGCAGAAATCTATTCGAGCATAAATAATCATGTTCGAATAAAACCCATCAGGCAGAAATCTATTCGAGCAGAAATAATTATGTTCGAATAAAGCCCATCAGGCAGAAATCTATTCGAACAGAAATAATTTTGTTCGAATAAAGCCCATCAGGCAGAAATCTATTTGAATAGAAATAATTTTGTTCGAATAGAATTGCTTAGTGTCTTCTTCAGATCCTCCTGGATAATCTCCAGAACTCCAAAAATGAATTGTTCGCACTACCCAGACCTTCAATCATGAAGAACCACAAAAGTTGTACATGTTGTCAACTTTAGAAAAGTTACAACCTTCATAAAAGTATCGGTCGGATTCACATCAGTATCAATCTTTATAGGCTTCAATACACCATCCTTGAGGAGCGAGCAAATATAGTGATATCGAATATCAATATGTTTGGTCTTAGAGAGCCACATTTTTTACTAAGTATATCGCTCTTTAACTATCGCTATACAACTTAGGAAGATGATGTTCTTTATCGAGCTCTTTCATCAACCCTTTAAGCCAAACCATATCCTTACACGCTTCCATAGCCGTCGCATATTTTGTATCTGTCATAGACAAAGCTACTATCTTTTATAGCCTTAAAACCCATGTAACCGCACCACTTCCCAATGTAAATAAGATGCCATTAGTTCTCTTCTGCCTATCAATGTCACCCGCCATATCAGAATCAACAAAACCCAGTAAGCATATCTGAGAACCCCCTTAACATAATGTTATATCTTGAGTCCCCTTTAAATACCTAAGTATCCATTTTATTGCTCTCCAATACTCATTGCGTAGATTACTCATATACCTACTAACAACTCTCACTGCTTGGGTAATATCCGGTCTTGTACAAATCATATATAGTGTACATAAGGCTACCAACCGTTGATTGATAAAGAACCTTCTACATCTCATCGTGATTCTTCTATGTCTTCGGACATCACTACTTTGACAATTTAAAGTAACCTCCTAATGGTGTACTAACAACCTTAAAACCATCCATATTAAACTATTTAAGCACTTTGTCAATGTACTCAGCTTGAGATAACTTCAATTCTCGCCGCTTTCTATCTCATGTAACACGCATACCAAGAACTTATTTTGTAGCACCCAAGTCCTTCATAGAAAAATCCTGAGACAATTGTTCCTTCAACTTGACAATCTCTCCCATGTCGGCACTTGCTACCAACATATAATCTACATACATAAGTAGAATAATATATGAGTTTCCCGTATTCTTGATATAAATAACATTGATTCACATTGTATTTCGAATGATCATTTTTGGACATGAATTGATTAAACTTCAAATACCACAGCCTCGGCGCTTGTTTCAAACCATATAAGCTCTTTGTGAGCCTACACACTAGATTTTATTTCCCTTTAATTAAATACTTTTCTGACTACTTCATATAAATTTCTTCATCAAGGTTACCGTAAAAAAATATTGTCTTAACGTCAAGCTGCTCAAGATGTAAATCTTTAACTGCAACTATATTCATCAACCCCCGAATAGTAGACATCTTCACAACAGGAGTAAAGATCTCACCAAATCAATGCCATCTTTTAACTGAAAGCCCTTCACCACAAGTCTAGCCTTGAATTTTTTTAAACCATCAGATTCCTGCTTTAGTCTGTATACCCACTTGTTATGCAATACTTTCTTCCCTTTCGGTAAATGAACTAAATTCCAAGTTTGATTTACTAACAATGATTGTATCTCATCATCCATAGCAAGCTCTTACTTGCTCTTAGCTTCCATATTTAAAGCCTCTTTGTAACTTTTCGGTTCACCACCATCCATAAGTAACAAGTGATATAGGGAGTTAACGTACCTAGCTGGAGTTTTTATATTTCTCAGCTCCTTTCGAAGTATTGTTGGAATGTCTAAATCATTAGGTTCCTCGCCTTGATCCGATACATCGAACTCAACCATGACTTCTTCTTCAACCTCTCGAGAGGGTACAAATTTAATATCGATACTTTTTGCTACTTTACTTCGATTCCTTTCTACAGGTACTTTAAAGTCTTTATACAAAACGTCTTCATTTAATGTAACATTATGGCACCGAATGACTTTTCGATTCTTCGCATCCCAAAATTGGTACCCAAACTCATCACTACCACATCCAATGAATATACACTTCATTCACTTTGCATTTAACTTTGTCCTTACATCTGAATTGTCAAGCACATATGAGGTACAACCAAAAATACACAAGTGAGAAAGGTTTACCTCTTTACCGGTACATGCTTCTTCAGGCAATCCAAAGTCAAAAGCAGTCAAAGGCCCTCTATTAATTAAGTACACTACTGTACTAGCCGCATCCGTCCAAAAACATTTTGGCAATCCTGCGTTAAGTCTCATACTCCTCGCCCTTTTGGTTTATAGTTTGGTTTATGCATTTTGTAATACCATTTTATTGTAGTATTTCAGGAATAGTCTAGTGTTCCGGGAATAGTTTTTTGTTGCCTAATCCTATTAATGTGCAATAGTGTTCAAATTCATCACTACTGTACTCGCCCCATTATTCGACCTAAAATACTTTAGTTTAAAGCAGGTTTTATTTTCAACTAAAGCCCTCCACTTCTTGAATTTATTAAACACATCCAATTTGTTCTTCACAAAGTAGACCCACAGTTTACAAGTAGCATCGTCGATAAAAGTAACATAATAATGAGAACCACCACGAGAATACACCTTGGTTGGCCCCCAAACATATGTATGAATAAGATCTAGCTTTTCAAGTTTCCTTGATCTTCCAGTTATTTTTAAAACTAATCTTCTTTTGTTTAGTAAGAACACACTCTTCACAAAACTTAAGATCAACCTTATCAAGACCCTCTAGCTTTCCCTTACTAACCACCATCGTATCAATCTCCAGAGTGGTTGTACAAATAGTAGAAATTGTGCCTTACGTTATATACAATATTCTTTGTCTTAAGCCCCGAGCTACTACCATAGCTCCCTTTGTAGCCTTCTAGATATTATCACCAAATGTGCTTACATATTCACCATCATCTGACAATTGGCTAACCGAGATAAGGTTATTCCCCAATTTGGGTATAAGTCGCACATTCTTCAAAATTAACGTTGCCCCCAAAGGCAGCTTCAACCTAGCGCTTCCCTTTCTAGTAATATGTGTGCACTCTTGTCTGCAAGGAAGACCATACCAAAGTCGCAATTAATAATATTGGTTAGGAAACCTACGTTTGCAATAGCATAGAATGAGGTACCCGAATTAACTATCCATGGCACGTTAATATCGTCGCACGAAAGAAGTAGAGCTTCATCAGAACTAACTTCCTTAGTAAGGTTCATTGTATCTTTCTTCTCATCATTAACATTCTTAGAATAATTACAATCACACCTGAAGTGACCCTTCTTTCCATAGGTCCAACACGTACCGAGCGGCATGGACTTTCCCCTTAACTGTGAATGGCCCCTTCCATTCTTTGTCCCCTTTCTATAAGACCTCCCCCTTTCCTCAACGTTTAGCGCACTGTCGTTTGAACTCAAAGAGGGTTCAGATGATTTATGTCTATTCACTTCACTCATAATCAACGAGACTATAGTGCCAAATTTAATTTCTTCCTTCCCTGATAAATTATTTACAACTGTAATAAACACTTCCCAGGTCTTAGGCATCTGCCCCAAAAGAGCCTACGCTCTCACATCCTCGGTAAAAGTGATTTTCGTATATTCAAGTTGAGCATGAATAGTATTGAACTCACTAATATGAACTTGCACACTACCATTATTTTTCATCTTTAAAGTAAATAAACGACATAAAAAATGTACATTATTTGCCCCGGATGGTTTCGAGTACATAGAGGATAAAGTCTCCATCAAATCCTTCGTTATCGTAACATTGGAGATCATATGCAGAATTTAAGATGACAGCACCAACCTAACGGTTCCAAGCGCATTGCGATCCAATCGCACCCACTTTACATCATCATAATCTGTCGAAGCGTTTTGATACCAATTATTGAGAATCATGGTAGCTAGTCTATCTTCTACGATAAGAATGAATCGCGGATATTGCCGAACAAGAAATAAACAACGAAGAACGAAACAAACAAAACGAGATTTACCAAGAGGAGGGAAATAAAAAACCCTTACAGATAAAAAAAACTACTCCCCGCGAACAATTTACTATGATCAAATAGGTTACAAATAATCTCTCAAATCTTCCGCTAAGCTTTTAATAGAGTCTCTCAAACCTTAGTTCTCTCTAGAATTAAACTCACCAAGATACAATAAGAAACACCCTAAGTATACCTTATATAGTTGAGAGGTTATTAAATTAATATGGACTCGAAATACGGATCACAAGGCAAACCAACGTCTTCACTTCAACCTTCTAAAACTGTGATTACGAAGTCTATTCGAACAGAGACTAAAGTCTATTCGAATATAACACTAAAAAGCCATATTTTCCTTCTGTATTCGATTCTCGTTCATCCTATGAACTTCAATGAACATCCACGAACATAATTCGAGTTCATTCCTCAACATGATCTAAATGTCACCTTAGATATACCAAACTACATGAAACTTAGTCTATACTTAGTATAGTTTCAAAATACTACTTTTCAATGTACAATTATGTTTACGTTATTCAAAACCAAACCATGTGAACACAAAATACACATTTGCTACATTTAAATACGTCAAAATTTTGATACCTCTATCCACTATGAGTTAAACATCTTGAATCATGTTTCTTGATATACTAAGAAGGAAGTTAAATGAAATAAATACAAACTAGGAGTTACATAATTCTAACAACATGACAACATAGAATCATTAAAGAATTTTATTCATTTAACCTATACTTCATCATCTTCCAAACATTTTCCACCCAACTCTTCATCTTCAATCATGGTTTCCCCAAGTGCATCTCGTTCTTTTATAACCTATCACTGAAGGGAAAAAAACTAACAAAACCCCTTTCAATTTAAGACCTTACCTCACATATCAACCACCAAACGCTGGAGTTACTAGCACTCAACCTCCATTGCTGACTTATTATCAGAAGAGTTAGGGGGTTCATAAAACAATTTGTATTCCTCTTATTGGTCGCGATCATACACCCTCCAAATGCAGTTCAACCAACAACATATAGAGCTTGTTAATATGCAACCAATGGTGAATCCTGTTCCCACAATTGATCTTACGACACCGTGTCACCACCACATCCAGCAACTGAGATTATGGAGTCTAACGAAGAACTCAATGAATTTTATACTAATATTATTACAATTGGTCCTCCATCTGGTGCCCTATCAACGACGTATGAAACTGTGCTTCAATCTTTAAAAGTGAATAATTATTATACAACCATCATACATAGATTTCATGGATTATTCTTACCATTAGGTAATCAAGGGGATACAATCGATAATCTGGTGGTAACCATACCCTCTCGACTACACCACTTTCACCTCAGGTACACTTTAATTAGTTCCATTATAACATAAATTATTATATGATCTTCTACTATGACAATGAGGCATGCACAAAATATATACAATATTAAATTACTTACAAACATTAATAATCTTATTGTCATTAAGTATTGGTATACGCTGAGTACAGACATTTACTCAAGGATATCCTCCTTTTCTGCGATGGTATGATCCCTCTGACCTTTAACTCTAACATCATTGTCTTGATTCTGAAAATCAGTAACCCATCCTCTATTCTGTATTACAGACTGATTTGTCTTAGTAACTTTCTTTTTAAAGTTATTATGAAAATACTAGCTATGAGGCTCTCTCCAATTACAGATAGATGTGTTACAAGGAACCAGAGTGTATTTATCAAAAATCAAAACATACACAACAACATCTGTATGGCGTCTGAAATGGTTAATGAGATGAAAATCATGAGAAATAACGGCAATGTGCCTCTCAAAATTGATATTAGTCAAGCATACGATACTCTATGCTGGACATTCCTCATCACCACCTTAAGAGCTTTTGGATTTGACCAAAAATTCTGCAACTGGATTCATAAGATTATCAGTAGTAGTGTGATTTCTATCCTTGTGAATGGAAGTCCATCTAGGTTCTTTCAAATGTCTCTGGGCCTCACGCAGGGGGACCTTCTCTCCCCAATCTTCTTTGCAATTGTTGAAGACATTCTTAGCATCAATCTCCACAGAGCATGGGAACAAGGTAGAATACAAACTATAGCATCAACAAAGCTGACGCACAGCCCCACTCACCTTTTATTTACAGATGATATTTTTCTGCTTGTAAATGGGAACACCAAATGCCTGTAACAGCTTAAGCTCCTCCTTACAGACTATCAGGTGACGTCTGGGCAAGAGATCAGTGGGGCCAAATGCAAGATTTTCATGAGCAGTATTCCTCTTACCCGAAGAAGAATTATCTCATATATATTTGGCTTCAAAGAAGAAATGTTCCCCAAAACATATCTAGGTATCCTACTTATACAAGCAAGGGTTACAAAGAAAGTTATTATACCGCTTATGGAAAAGATCTGAAAGATGGCTAACAGCTGGACTGGAAGCATGATTTATTTTCAGGGAAGAGTCACTCTAGCTAGCAAAGTTTGTCCTTAATAGTATCCCCATTCATAATATAGCAATTTACAAGTGGCCTCGGTCGCTTATAAAAGAAGGGGACAAGATCATTAGAAACTATATCTAGACGGGAGACCCAACAAAGCGGAAAGGAGTGACACTGAAGTGGGAGAAAGTCTACAAACTGATAAAGGGGAACTTGGAGTTCAAAGTCTGGGGAAAGTAAATAACGCAATGCTCTGCAAACTACACTGGGTCTTCAAACAAGGTATATAATAATGGGCAAAATTTATGAAATCCAAATTTAGCAGCAAGAGCGAAGACCCGATTCGTTACCACAAACCCTCTACTATATGGAAGGGCATTCAAACAGGAGCTGCACTTTTGAAACCTCACATTGGCTGGCTTATCGGAAATGGAATGTAAATTGATTTCTGGAGAAACACTTGGGCTGCAGACATTCCTATCATGGAATACATCGACTTGCCTAGGCACTTGTGGAAAAATTGTACGTCAAAACTCAACAACTTCATCAACCCACAAGGTTGAAACGTCCCTAATAATATCTGCCTTCTCCTCATTGCCTTGGGAATAGACATACAATAAATCCAGTGTAACCCAAATGCCCAGGACGCAATAATCTGGAAGCCAGACCTACACGCTGCGTTCACAACCAAAAATGTTTTTGACGCTCTCTGCATAAGAGAGGGCCCGGCTTGGTGGTGGAAATATGTGTTTGGGGAGGTTTTGCATGGCGTCTGCTGAACCATCTCCTGCCTATGAACGACATCATCAAGAAGAAAGACATAGCCTTGGTCTCGGTCTGTCACCAATGCCACAACAACTCAGAAACGAAAACACATGCACTACTACATTGCCCCCTTGCGGCCTCTCTCTGGCAAAGGGCTATATACTGCTTCTCCTATGATCCTATTACACCTATAGATACTTGGAGAACCATTCTGGAAAGGGGAAAATCGTTTAGCCCATATATTAAAGACTTATGGGTTGTCATGGTCTTCTCTATATGCAGCAACATTTGGTACGCAAGAAATAAGTGGCGCTCAGATGGACTTAAGATTACAATCCAGAAAATCACGCTAAACATCTTAACAGATATCACAGATGCTACCCACCTCTCTCAACATACGATGAACAACACGGTTCATGACCTAAAGATCATAACGGCGCTAAATGTCCAATGCAAACCACAAAAACGCAGTAACATTGAGAGTTGTAGATGGTTGCCCCCTGAAGCGAACGAGGTTAAAATCTGTTGTGATGGATCGGCTATGGGCAATCTAGGACTGGCGGGGATTGGTATAATGTACTAAAATAACACCGGGGAGGTCTTGGGCACTTTCAGCAAATCAATTGGTCAAGCTACAAACTATATAGCAGAGACCACTGCAATCATATTGGGGCGTTTAACGTGCTGTAGCACATGGCTGGAGATGAGTTTGGGTTGTCTCCGATTCAGCTGCAGCTATTAATGCTTTCCTCAAAGACAACATATCATGGTCTCTTAGAAACAGCGTGGAATCTTATTACTCCTCTCCTTCAGAACATTCGGTTCAGTCATGTATGGAGAGAATACAACTTCTCTCCAGATCACCTCGCACAGAGAGGGTCAGACCCAGAACGGCCTATGGAAGAATGGACTAACGGCAAACCAAGCTATCTACAGGACATCGAAAAGCACACCGCAGAATACTTTAGAGTCAGAATGAGGTGAACATCTCTAGCACTATGCTAGGTGACTCGACATTTAATATTTTCTCAATTTTTTTGTGTAATTACCTTGTTGGTTTTTGCTAAGGCTGTCGGCATATGCACTAGTATAGAAATAGTTAACTTTAAATCAGCCATTGTGGGAGTACACTAACATTAATAAAATAATTTTGCTTTATAGAAAAATACTATGTAGTGCACAACTTTGTATCGTACGTTTTGATTGATATAAGAGTGAATACTGAAAAATTCGAAACAATTAATTTAAAATTGGCCATTGCAGCAGTATACTATAAAATTCAATCAAACCTCACAAAATCCCCAATGTCAAATTCTAGGGTTTCAAAGCTCATGAAATCCCGAAATTGAGATTAACAAATGGGAGGCCATGGAGGTCTAAACATCCTCCCCCAGAAGAAATGGAACGTCTACAACTTCGACAACAGAGAAAAAGTTAAAAAAGACGAAGAAGCCGCAGCGAAAGAGGAACAACAGAAGCAACAACAGTCTCGAAAGCGCGACGCAGAGTTCCGCGTCGAGAAACTAAGGGCTGCCCGTGGTTTACCCTCTGCAGTTGCAGCTAAGGAGTTGGAGAAACCCTCAACATTAAACCACATTAACTTCTTTCAAGGAGTGAAATATATCTCCCAAATCGAGGGAGAGAGCAAAGTCGATAATGATTTGAGAAGGGAGATGAAGAGGATGAAGAGAGAGGAAGCTAACAAAGTTGTGGCACCGGAGGATGAAAAGTATAAGATGGGGTATGGTCTAATTGGGAAAGGTGTTAAGGCGCCGTGGTATTTAACTAAGCGCTCGGATGAAGGGAATTTGGAGAGTAGGAAAGAAGTGGAAATTGGGGAAGAGGAGGGAGTTAAGAAGTCTGGGAAGAAGACGTTGGAGGAAATGAGGGAGGAGAGGTTGAAGAGAGAGAAGCGAGAGAAACAGAGGGAACTGTTGTTGGTTAGTGAGAAAACTGGAGGGGGCGCTGATATTCCAAAGTTCACAAGGTTTTCTAGGTAATATTATTGTGGGTGATTGTTGTTTTTGTAGGAAATGTGTGAAATAGGTGTATTGGTTATGTTTCTAAAGCAATGATTTTTAACTTGTTTTTGTAGACACTGAGAGTTGGGTGGGAGGATGGATCATTAGACCCTATTGTGCTTTTGTGGGGCGTTTAATACGGTAATAACTTTCATTAAGTTTTTCCCTGTCTAGAGAACTTGAAACCATGTATGTTATATGTTTAGTTTTTCAGCAGTTCCGCATTTGATGCAAATATTATGTTTAGTTTTCATATAATGTCAAGACCTCTATTCGGCTATTATTGATGAAATAAGGAAGGGATTTCCGTGAATGATTGCTGACTATAATTTTGACACATGGTATCTTTAGTTGTATGTTTTCTTCTATATGCTCTTTTAATAAATTTTGTTCCAAATTCCCGTCTTATTTCTCACCCTTCCAAGCGATTATTTCTTTTAAAGCAGGAAATGTAGAGTTTAGTCGTGTGAAATACACAAATATGGATATTAGAGCTTAGCTTGCTTACTTTTGATCTATCAGTATGTTTGTATTTGATGAATTTTCAGGAATGAGACATCTTATAATGCTAACAAAATCTTAGGGTGCATTAAGCTCAATAGCATACGCTTCTTGCATTCTTGGCGATCATATGATTTCTAATTTAGAATCCGTCCTCTACTTGAGGACATTTATGTGTAATTCCATCAATATTACTTGATATTGATACCAGAGGTGAATGAATATCATTGTTAGAAAGTAGTTGCAAGTCCTAGTGCTTCTAATAGGCCTCTACTGAGAGAGGGGAGTGTTCCTTTTTTATAGACCTAAATCAAATACCCTTCTAACATTAAAAACCAGTATTCTCTCACCCTTTCAAGACCACCGCCACCACCACTAGCAGTACCACTACCACTACATACACCCTGCAAAAGAAAAAAAATGTGCAACCTAAACCCTACAAAATCTCAACTTATAGCACCCTCCAAAAGAACAAAACACAACAGCCATCAGCCATCCACTGTTTCGGAAACAAACACTACACAGATTCAGCACCTTGGAGCATAACACAAATACTCCATAACATTGTTTAGTTTTCAAATTTTAAAACACCACAAATCATCATATTGATTATTACATTAATCTCAAAAGACCCTACTTCTTAAAATCTAACTTTGTTAATTATTCAATAAAATTATGATACATTTTAATCTTGGTCTGTGAAACAAGAAGCTCCATTTTGAGCCTGTTCTTCAAGTCTTCAACACCTTTAGAGATACTAGGGTACTAGGGGTAACATTAGTGAAAGTTGGTTCTTCATTCTTAATATCATTAAACCACTTGATAAAACCACATCCTCTCTCCTCTTTCCCTTTAGAGTAGGGACAACAATAAAACCTCCTTTTGCTAATTCTTGCAGGTATTAGCTTGCATGGCCCACCCTTACAAGGGCAAGTCAAATACTCATCCAACCAACACCAGAATTTACAATCCTTGGGTGTGTTCTGCATTAACATCATTAAAATTAAACAAGATTATTCATTAAATTGAAAGCATGATAGAACAACATATATATGTAAGAGCTCTGCAGAGTATTATACCGTAAAAAGGCATTGGCAATATGCCCGATTTGGATTCCTACATGCATGGGAAGTCTTGGTTACACCATTTCCACATATGCAATTGTAAGTTGGCTCTTCATTCTTAATATCATCAAACGACTTTCTAAAACCACAGCCTCTCTCATCTTTCCCCTTTGAGTAAAGACAACAATAAAGCCTCCTTTTGGTAATTCTTGCAGATATTAGCTTGCATGGCCCACCCTTATACGGGCAAGTCAAATACTCATCCAACCAACACCAGAATTTACAATCCTTGGGTGTGTTCTGCATAATCATCAAATTAAACAAGATTATTTATTCAATTGAAAACATAAAGGCATTGGCAATATATATATATATATATATATGTGTGTGTGTGTGTGTGTATGTGTGTGTACAAGTTATGTATAGTATTATACCTCATAAAGGCATTGGCAATATGCCTGATTTGGATTCCTATATGTGTGGGAAATCTTGGTTACAACATTTCCACACATGCAATTGTAAGTCACCATTTCCCTAAAAAAATTAAACATTTTAAGCATTAAAACATAACTACACCATACGTAATTTACAAATGTTTAGCAAAACCATTTCCATGTATATAAAATATTAATGGTGGTTCAACATCCCTATAAAAGAACGTTGAGAATTATGTGAAACCAAGCATATGCATTTAGTAAATACAAAATCACATGCCACTCATTCCCAATTGTATTAGTCACCGGTCACCAATCACCAAGGATATTGACCAAGCATTTTAACTATATTTCAAGTAAGCAGTTACCTTATTTTTAAAGTTATTACTTAAAAACACAAATCCCAATAGATTGAAGACCAAATTGTGTAGTAAGACCATAAAAGAAAAATTGAAACCAATATCAACATTATCATAGTACATCTTAAACACTTGGAAAAAATAGACAAATAATTGGGAAAAAACAAGCATACAACCCAATTACAAACCCAACGCAATCCCATCAATTTTACAAAAAATACAAATCCCATTTGGAATTTTGGGTTCTTAGGTTTCAATTTGGGGTTTCTACACCCTATTTACAACTCATATGCCTGCAACGATAATAGAGTAGAAGGTAAAGAGGAGGGAGAGAGAGAGAGAGAGAGACTATGGGTAGTAATTTCGTGAATTGGGGAGGGCAACTCATGGAAAAAAAAACACCTACTTTGGGATTCTATGTTGATTAAGCAACATTGTAAAGACTAACCCGGCTTAGAGAGAGTTAGAAGTTAGAGGGATACCTAGAGGGGGGAAAACCACTTAACTCCTCGAGAACTTAAGTGGACGTAGAGCTCTAGGTCTAAGTAGAGGGAAAACCAAACATTCCCTAAATGTTGGTTAGTCCTGCCACTACTTGTGAAAGACCTTGGCAATGTTGAGACTAATACAACTTGGGTGTTGTGAAAATCCATTTAATTTACTAACTGGACTAGTTTTGGTTTTCTTTATAGTGTACATAGCTTTAATATATATTAAAACATCGAAGTTAATGAGAATTAGGATGTATTGCAAAAATTATACCCTTGGATTAAAGAAGGGTTTTGTCTAGTAAGTTTAATCTACTTAGAGGTGATGATACTGCGGTTTGGCAGTATATCTAAAACTTACCTTTTAGATCCAATTCCCAAACCGCAGTATCATCACCTCTAAGTTTAAAGTTAAAACTGCTTGGCAGTATATGAGGCAGAAGATTAGAATGAAAGTGGTGCAGTACCAGTAGATGTAGTCTTGTCTCTTTGGTTTCTAGATGATCTTTTTGTGCGAATTATAATATTAGAGCTCTGGGTATATGTTGGACGAAGTTTTGTTGTATGCTCATGCAAATAACAGTTCTCAAGTGGATTTGATTATTGTTATAGTCCCAGCCTCTTAATACCAGTGCAGATTATTCACAAAGTTCAAGCTTCCAGGGATATCTCAATTCTCACATAGAATGTCTCCATCTAAATCTTATAACCTAGATAAGCTCCTATCTTTGCAAGTACGTAGCTTGGTTCAAAACACTGTAAAATAGGAGACTTAGACTGGTGCATCAGAATCGTCCTCATACTGGTTTCTTTAATCTAAACATTGATAATGCATCCATTGATTGAGGTTATTGTAGAGCTGGTGGGTTGCTAAAAGAATCTAATGGTTTCTGTTTGAGAGGCTATGCAACAGCTCTTTGTTATGGGGAGGGCAAGAGGCATTTGTCAACAACATCTTAATATAATCTTGTTGGTAATTAGTTCATTACCCTCCTTTGTGGCATATTACCTATACCTTAAAGAAATTATTTTCCAAGGGGAACAACTGAACATCTTGTAACAGAAAGGGAAGGAACCCTTGGGGACCTGGATTTTAGCACCTCAAAAGGCGAATAACCTGAGTAATATCCTATGCTAGGGAATACCTGTGAAAGCAAATGGGCCATGGTAAGGGTACAAGGAAGTGAGCTCAAGTCTGCATGCGTTAGTGATTGAAGTGTACTTTGCACAGATCACATGTCATCTATACATAACCTGAGCCTAGTCTCAACTCTTTTACACATATTTTCTTGACATGTGTTTGCATAGACATGGTTGCACATGGTTCAAACTATTAAGGTAAGAGTACGGCGTCTAGATTTTCCACAAAAAGTGTTTGAATAGGCTGCACGCCTTAGATGGCTTAAGCCGCTCCTAAAAGACAACTGAGGCTACAAAACGTGGACAATTTATATTCCGACACCAAAGGGCTCCAGAAAATAAGTTCGAGTCACGCTTGCTTCGAAACTCTATAATTAGAGCTCCGCATACTTTGAAACTTCATAATACAACAGGCTAGCGTAGATGGTAAGGTATGTGGAATTGTTACCAGGACCTGAGATTGATTCATCTCTTAAAAAATTGGGCTAACCTATGATTTATAAATAGCAAGAATCAAGGGTCTTTCCTATGATTTGATTTTACTATAGATCCTATTAAATAGGGTGGTAAGCAGATAGCTGTAATTGTCTCCTAACCATTATCAACCTGTGCAAAATTGCCAATACCTAGGGATGGCAATTTGCCCCGCCCTGTTGGGGATCCGCCCCGAACGGGGCAGATTTGGTATGAGCTAACCGGGTATGGGGGTGGGGATGGTATAAGCTACCCAAAATCTGTCGGGGATTGGGGCGGATTTGGGACTGCTAGCATAAAACCCGTTATCCGCCCCGCATCCGCCCCACTAAATATTAGTCAATACTTTATATGCTTTTAATATAAAGAGAGCTAAGTTATCCTCTATTTTGGATCTGAATCTCATAAAGAGAAGATGAAGGTGATCGATAAGATCAAAGAAGCATCAACAGAAGACAAGGTCGTCTTCTCATTCGAGTTCTTCCCACCCAAGACCGAAGATGGTGTCGACACAATGTTCGACAAAATAGATCGAATGGTTTCCCATTCTCCTTCCTTCTGTGACATCATTTGGGGTGCTGGTGGTTCTACAGCTGATCTCACTCTCGACATTGCCAACAACAAGAAGATGCAAAACATGGTACATTTCTTTGGTTTCTTGTTTTGGTAGATCTCATCTTGGTTGGACTCATTACTGATATAAATGATTTGCAGATCTGTGTAGAGACAATGATGCATTTGACATATGCCTGTCGAGAAGATCGATCATGCTCTTGATAGTATCAAGTCTTATGGGATTCATAATGTTTTGGCTTTAAGAGGTGAACCACCTCATGGATATGATAAGTTTGTCAAAACTGAAGTTCGCTTGCGCTCTCGATCTGGTAAACCCCTTTTCGTTTTGAGTAGTTTAAGTCACTACATTGTAGTGTAAAATGGGATCTTAGTATGTATGATTTATTTGCTTTTACAGGTAAAGCATATGAGGGAAAAGTATGCGCTCACAACTCATGCTATGAAAGCATGCTTACTTGAATTTGAATTTGGGCCGATGAAGAAAAAGAAGAAGTTGTTTCTATGTTGGCCAATGTTGATGATTTTTTCTTGCATTTGTTGTTATCGGACGGTTTTGATTCCCGGCGTTGAGTAAAGCGTTCACAGCTCGCTTTCTTGCTTAAATATTGCGATAATGCTTGCCCATTCGGCTTTGCTTGTGCTACTTTTTGGACTACCGCATTGTTCAAAACCGTTATTGGACCAAGTTTGGATGTTGGCCTTGGGGAAATTATGACTTGGGTGTCTTGAGATGTTGATATTGGTTTGGGTTTAGTGTCCAAGAATCTGAGTCTGGGTGAACATGAGGGTGTTGTCGATGATTCGTCCGAAGGTTTTGTGATTTGTTTCGGTTTCTTGGATTTGAGAGTTTGGTTATCTACTACATTGGTGGATTTGGTTCTTGTAGTGTTGTTGGTTATGTCTGAAAGGCCTACTCTTTTAGTAGCACTCTCTTTAACTTGCTTTACTATCTGTCGCGCATAATAGTTCGGGCTTTTGGTTTCTTCGTCGATGAATCTCCAATCTTTCCTTCTTAGTTTATCAAACTCGTCGGATTCTAGTACGTTTTCTTTGTTGATTTGGAGGGAGAGTCTGCTGGGGTCAACATCTGATGATTGGAAGGAGTTTGCTGATGAGATTCTAGGAGTGTCAGGTAACGAACGTGAACCGCTTGTTATCTCACATTTTAAATGGTTGGCTCTGTTTTGAAGGAGTTTGCGGCTTTGAAGAACATCTTCGCATTCTTGGTAACGGTGGACAATTTTGCTTCGTTTGCAGTGGACTAATGGGGAAGATGGTGATTGGTTATCGGGTAAAAGGTCGAGACCCATTAGATTACTTTGGAATTACGGTTGCGGGTTATCCAGGTTGTTTTGTTTTCTGTTTTCATTTTGCAAATGTAGGTTGGAAATAATGCTGTAAACTGCTTGCTATGTATGCATTATGTAATGTTGTAAACTGTTTTTTCAGAATATGTAAGGATTTTTTTTTGTTCATAAGTTAAATGGGGCAGGGATAGGGCGGGTCTGGTATTTATGTGGGGCGAATTTGGGGATTCCTGCTTAATTTAAATGGGGATTGGGGCGGGGATGGGAGGTGGGAACCTAAGCGGGGATGGGCATAGTATTGGCTCCCCCTCCCAAATCCGCCCCATTGCCATCCCTATCAATACCTGACTTGACTTTTATCCACAGAAATTCAATCAAGCATAACTACAAAAATGAAGGCATGTGACTTCACATAGGGACTGATTTTGGTACTCTCTATACGTTTAGTTCTTGTTAACGATATATACGCTAATTGATGCCATATCCTACATATATTCGATATCAACAATAAGCATTAATGATCTTAAATCCCTACTTGATTGGAATCTAAAAGGGGGAAATCATAAAAGTACATAACCTATCATAGATCAAGAAGTCCCAAAATGCCAGAGAGATTGTAGAAATCACTTACCATTTAATCGATCTTTGAACAAAAAAACTTCAAATCCTTGCCCGTTTGTTTTTCCTTCAATCTCCCGTAAACCCTAGTTATATCTTCTTCTATATTTCTCCTCGAAATCCCACTTTTGAAACAACCTCTTTCACCATCCAAGATTTAGAACTCTTTTACTAATATTTATGAGGTACTGATTTTACTAATCCTAATGGGTTTGGGACTACTTAAACGTTTGTCTCTCTAACCCTTTAGACTCCTAATGTGGCAGAACATCTCATATAACTTCTAATTCGAGTTGGACCCAAATACTATTAGTAGTTTCTTTCTTTTAGGATTCTCTTTGTGTTTGTGTTTAGGACATTCTAAATTATTACTTTTTTTATTCTAGGAGTCTATATTAAGTGTCTTATTTGAATTGTGTTTAGTCCTCTATACATACGAGCAATGTGGCACGCGCTAACGCTTGCAAACGCATTATTTGTAAGATTCAAGTTGGGTTTAAGTGTAATTTTGTAATATATTAAGGTTTACCTTTTCTTTGCTTAGGAACACCATATCATACCCACATTTTTAACTAAAATTATGTGCCGAATAATACTCGTCTTTGGATATAATCTTTGCAATAAGATGATAACTGGATATTACTCGATTTTGATCAAAGAAGAGTACCTTGAATGATGTTCTCATTTGCTAGTTGTTAAGTTCGTTTTTACTAAGGTTAAAGAATCTTTGAGGGATTTGAACGACAGCTTACGAACTATTGTGATCTTCATATCCAAGTGGAAAAGACAACTATTAAATGACTTAAATGTACTTAGTATTATAATTTGTAATTTTGAATTAAATCTACCTAGTTTGGTTTAATTTTATTAATATAGCTTCGTGTTTCAGATTCTTGGTAATCTCACCATGTTGACTTCTTTATTTTAATTTTTGTGTTTTTGGTTTTGTTTTAGATTACCGAAGAATAGTGTCATTTTTGTTTGTAAGGGGATATGGTGTAATTATGGTTTCAACGCCATTAAGGACTGCTAGATCAAGAGAGAGAAGGATTGAGTCAATAGTTTCTATTGGTTTCTTACAATTATTTTTTCCTGTATGTTAATCTTACTAAGGCAGTCCTATTCTGCATGATTTTGCATATGTAGAGTTTTTTGCTGAAACACATATGGTACTCAGAATCTATAGGAACAGGTTATTCCCAAGAAGTTGAATTATAAATTTTTTGTCAATGAATCAGAGACCTAGTGCGGGAGTAACAGTTTATAAAAATCTCGACCTGTGAATTCAACATTGAATTCGATGATTTTTAGCCCATAACATTCCAGATATTTGGTTATGTTGTCATTTTATTTTTTTTGCTTTCCCCATCAAAAGTTAAAATCGCATTACCGATCATCTCCGCTGCAATAACTATCCCATCTCTCCCAATTAATGTTATAAGAGAATATACCAGGCAAGTTCCAAAGTATGTGGCAGGTATTGCAGTTTGTGGAGACCAAGTGAGGTTTTCTAGCAAATGTATAAAAAAGGTTGCAGGTTAACAGATAATGAGGGTCACCAGAGATAAAAGTAATGTACTCAACTTAGCAAACAAACAATCAATCAATGTCAGGACAAACATCTAGCAAATAAAAGACGATGTGAATAATTCCAAACAATCTGATTACAACTATGTAATTAAAAATATCATTTAGCAAATAAAATAACATGTTCATAGCATAAAATGAAAAACGAATTCTAAACACATTGCAAAAAGGATCAAGTTTCAGCAATTTATCATACTTAAAACTAAAAAATATTTAAAAGGTATGATATTTCTAGTCACTTTGAGACTGTTGTTTTGTACTATATAGATTTCCTGCAACCTTGATAGTAGTAGTCTCCTCCTGAAAATGCAGAAAAAAATTAAAAAATAAGAAACTTAAAACATTTTCACATTTAATTCAATATGAATGCAGAATTTGAAGAGCAAACATTAAAGCTGAGTAATCGAATTGAATAATTCTTTATACAGAGTTCAATTAACAGTGTAACGAAACTTTAGTGTTTGTTTTTAAAATTATATAACAAATAAATAAACTTTCTTTTAAGAAGAGGAATGGCTACATCTAAATATATTTCACATCAATATAGGTTGTTAAACAAGTAGTTTAGAAAGAGCAGTTTAAAATGTCTAGTTTCTTTACTGTACTACTTACTACTATCCAGTCCCTCAAAGCTCTTTTTCGTACCATACCGATGGCTCTTTTGACACCTATACTTACATCCCACCCTAGCCTAACGTTGCTATGGCAGTCTTACTATCTTGTTGCAGCTAGACTTCGTCGTTCTGAGGTCTGAGAGCTTCATCCTGCTAGTCCTAGAATCTCCCTCAGAACAGATCCTACCGATGCTCTATGTCTAGGCTACAAAGCTATAGGTAAGGTAGCTAAACTGAGCTTGCTCAAATCGGTCATGTTTAACCTGAAGGTTGTATCATTGATGTATTCGAATATAAATAATATTTTACTTTTCAAGTAGTGCAACCCAGGCAGGTGAGTAGAACTTCCTTTCGCTTCCTATAAGTTAACTAAGTCTTCTCCTCAGGTTGAGTTGTCCTATCTCTAATCTCTCTGTCAGAATACTTATAAGGTTCAGTTCACAGTCGAACGTAAGTCACCTTGACATTGATTTTCATAAGGCCTCAAACTTTCAATACTAATCAAACCTCGTCTTCCTTCCCAATAAAAAAATCGCGACTAATCTAAGGTCATACTCATCTGGTTTAAAAAATCAAACAAATTAAGCCAATTAAGAATAGTCACAAAAAAATACATTACCTTTGTTGAGTGGCACAAATCTAGGTGAGAATAAAAAAAAATAGGATTTCCCCTAAATCTTTCTCCCAAATAAATAAATAAACATTGCAAAACTGGGATTTCCCCCAAATCAGAAAGAGCAAATCTGCCCAAAATAAAACCCCACCAACCTATCTATCTTGCCAATTCCTCCAAACCCCTTGCGGGAAACACAACAGATCAAATTCGAGTCAAACCATACCCCCCCCCCCCCCCCCCCATTAGCTTGATTTATTATGGTTTCTTATGGAATGACCTAATCTCTGGCTCCCTTTGGCTAAAACTGATACCTCCAGTTGGACTTGTACTGAGAATGCCATGTCGATCTTCTGCATCATGGTACTGGAGATTTCCATCACTTCCATCGTCATTTTCTGTAACAGAGTGGAGTGCTGCTATTAAAGAGGGAGAGTGGGAGAGAAGCTAGACCAAGGGTAAAGGGAGATGGAGAAAGAGAGTGAGAAAGAAAGTGTTGGGGAGGGGTAAAGATGAGAGAGAGATACACAATTTATAGAGGAGAACTGAAGAAGGATTTGTATAGAAAATGAGATTGAAAGAGGAGTTCAAAACCCAAAACTGCCATCCAATTAGGCAATTTAGGGTTGGACGGCCCAGATGATTTCCATTGTATAGAAGTACCATGAAAATAATTCAGGCGTTCCAAAGCATGCCTCGTCATACGTAACAGTGGAATGGACGTCTAAAACCAAAGAAAAAAGATGGGTTGTTTTTTATTATTATTATAGATTAGCACTTATCATTCTTATTAGGATCCAGCTACGGTCCCGAATACGTTAAGTTGATCTCTAATTTGCTAATGCAACAAAAGCTTCTAGGCTGTGATTTATCATTGTAAAAAATAGTCAGTGTTTTTTGGTAAGATCAATTGGTAGGAAACTAGAGTTCCTAGTCCTCTAAATTTGTCATTCTTCATTCATTTGTGCTTCAACCGCCCCTTGTGGTTATTCTCAAACACGAATCATCACCCATCTGCATTATTTTCATTGACTAGCTTTGTTGTGGTTCTTTTTTCCTTTATAATTGTAAGTCTCGTGTGTTGGAAAACAAAAGAAGAATGCTCTCTGGGTGGACAACATTATCAGAATTTGAGTTAGTATGAACTTCAGATACATAGTAGTGCTTCAACCTTGCTATGATCCTCAAACAGGTAGTCAAACTAAACAACATCGAATCGAAAACATTAAAGCTTCACTTCTGTAATCTCGAACTTCAACTGACCAAAATGCAGTAAACTGATCATCCACAATTTATATACTGGATGTAGGGTGCTAGGTTCCAGGTTTCATCTAGTTGGCTCAAGTGTATGTTGTTTACCCAATTTAACATCTTCTATTGATAAAATATATACGAATGTACATTATAGGTCGGTATCAAAGCTTTAAAAATTGGATTTGGATTAGTACGGAAGTAGCGTGAAGAGGCTGACCTGGTAAATTGAAGTAATATGGCGCCCTACCTAGATAAATAATTTATTAAATTTGTTTGACTGACCAATTACGCATTTGTGTAATGGACTCCACAAGGTTTGTTTACTGGGCTTGATTAGAGAAGAAAGACACTGTATCTTTACCTTCATTTCAAACTTTTGTGGTGGATTTCTTGAAGGCCTTGTTTTCCTATCTATCTGCTTATTAGTACTTATTGTTTTCTATTAGCATCTACATTTTTAAATTGTGATCGGGACACGACCTTATTACGGTTAGTTAATCAGTGATTTGATAATGGAATGAAGGCTTTTGGAATCTGACTTAATAGGATCTCTAGATCAGTGTAAGCAAAGACAAATCGTTTGAGATTGTTTTTGCTTTAGATTGTTCCCTTGTTAAAAATATGTTAAAGATAGAATATAAACTGAAATAGATCACATGATGATCTGTTGGCACCCAGAATTCGACTCCCATTAAAAAAGCATCCACTGTTTGGAAAAATGGCAAACTTTCATTTTTGGCAAGATAAATTGGCTGGAAGTATGTTTCCTAGTCTACAAAATTTTGCCATGAATAAAAACAAAAATGAGTGAGGAAACTTGTATGCAGGAAATGGTTTGTTTTTTAGCAACTATTACGCATGAATTCTTTATAGATCTGATAGAGCCATAAATTTTTGGCTATTTTTGCCAAGCTAGTATTATGTTAAAGTGCATTCTAAAATGTCTTTTCTTCCAAGAAGGCTGGCAAATTCATCTGTGTAAATCTTGATGTTATAGTTGTGAATTATTCCTATAATGTTTGTTTTGGTTGCGTGTTTCAACTTTCTGGCTATTCTCAAACAAGACTTCTCTCCTATCCATTTAACCGTACGCACTTCTTACTTTATTTCATTGGTTTTGTTAGGCCATGATTCTAATAAGAAGTTTAGCTAGTTTTTGAAAGCTCTTTGAGGGATCTGATCCAAACTGCATTAATTAGATTAGCTTGCTTTATTGTTGCTCTTTTTCCTGTTCTTACTTTATAATTTTGAATTTCATTTGTTTGGCGACAGAAGGAAAATGTGCTCAGCTGGGAGCTTTAGACGGGTAGGAATTACCAAGAAAGAACATCTTCAAAAGGAGAGTTTGGTCTCTAGAAATTGAGCTATACTACTAGAAGAGGTAATCAAATCCGCTGGTTGTAAATATAATCCCTACCGCATCTTCTCCAAAAAAGAGCTCGAAATAGCAACAAACTACTATGACAATGACCGGATTCTTAAAGAAGATGGCTATTACGCTTTATATATGGGAATTCATGAAGAGCGCAAGATATCAGCTAAAAAGTTCAATGAGGACCATAAGTACATTATTTTTTCAGAAATTATAGACAATTTTGTAATTTCTTTGCAAATAAGAAATCACAAGAACGTTATGAAGATCTTGGGTTGCTGCTTAGAGACCAAAATTCCTATACTAGTTTACGAATATCCATTGAATAAAAATCTCTCAAATCTTCTCCATGAGAACAGTATTACCAAGGAAAACCGCCCACCAATATTATCGTGGGAGAGTAAGTTAAGGATTATAACAGAGATTGCGGATGCAGTTACCTATATGCACATTGCCACTTCCATCCCATCATTCACAGACATTAAATCTTGCAACATTTTCCTGGGAGAACAAAATGGCGTTAAACTCTTCGGGTTTGATCTCTCCTTAAAAATCCCGTCAGGCGAAGAAGATGTAGAAACAAACATGTCACGGACAATTGGGTACATAGCTCCGGAGTGTATGAGTGGTCAACCAATTACAGAGAAATGTGATGTTTATGGGTTTGATAGTACGTTAATTGAGATTTTAACTGAAATGACCCCCTGGGCTTTTAGATGTTGGTTAAGGCTAGAGATTCATCTAACGTTGTTTCAGAGGCAAGTGGTAGTGATTTGTATTTCAGTAAAGAGCAGTTATTTGAAGTGTAACTGAAAAGAAACATCTTGGGAGAAGGAGAAATCAAACAGGTGATGGCATGCATAACACTTGCATGGGAATGTAGAAAAGATAATCCGACCGAAAGACCAAAAATGAAGGAAGTCACAGAAGAATTAAGGCAGATTAAAACTATAACAGGCTGACTAATTGTAGACTCTGCAATTAAGTCCTACGAAAGTAGAACATTTAGGTATCCTTTGTCTATCTCTATGTTTTGAATGGTTAATCTATCAAAGTTATATATGTAAAAGATTGGTGATCAAGGTCATAAAGTGCACTTTCGGTATATATTCACTTCTAAATAAAAACTCGTGTTGTGATCTAGTTAGTTTCGTACAACTGCTTATAGTTTTAAGTACCGAGGAAGTCTACCTTGTTAAAATTATTACTCTATGCATGCATATGGGTACTTAGCACAATCGAAGTGGGGGAAACTGGTCTAACTTCATAGTGAGTTAACTATTGTACATAACTCAATCAAAGTAAGCAACAAGGCCAAGCATATTCATTAGGGACATACAGGTACTTAGAGCATCCACAGCAATTAAGAAGGTGGATTTGATGAATTTCAAGGTGAATCCAATCCACCCAAGTAAATTCCAGAGCAGTTGAAGGTGAATTTGAAGGTAAATTCCCAATGCGCAGTTCTGAACCGCGCAGCGTCAGAACTGCGCGTAATAATAATAATAAAAATCTCTCCACGTGGCTCAATTTGGGGAGTCCATTACCCAACACGCGGTTCACAAGTGCGCTGCATGAATTCACCCAAATCCACCCACAGGGTGGAAAATCCACCCTTGGATGAATTTTGTGTGTACCATGTCAACAATTCACCTAGCTGCTGTGAAGGAAATAGGGTGGATTTGGAATTTTGTGGGTGCTCTTAGCTCTGGAATGATGCACTATTAGTCAATCCACACTAGAATTTAATTAGTTGAGTTGTTACCTGAAACTAAGCCCTCGGCCATATATTAATGAAGTAGGATTCAACATCAAGTTAACATTCTAGTTCTATTGAAGATGGCCAGGAAATTCATGGTTCAACCGCAATAATGTTCCCTAGGAGAAGCACTTCATTGTGAAAATGAAGTGTTGTCTTAAGTTCAGTGGGACGGAACAAAAAGACTAATGAAATCAGTTTTCTGTAAAACAGGATTCACATATGATTTTTACGTGGAATTTCCTAGAAACAACCAACAAATGCAATGGGTTTTCATCTAAGAGCATCCAAATATACGCAAGGTTCCAATAATTGAGTTAGACATTACATCAGTTCTTCACATCTTGATCTCTCCTAATCATGTTTAAGATATCGGGACCTCAAAATTTTTGCAAGAAGCCATACCCAAGATGTACAGGGGAGTCTACTTTATTAGACTGGCAAGAGACGCGGATTTAAATAGTGCGTTATCATTTTGCTCTACACATGCTGTGGATATGTAGGGTCGTAATATGATGCATTAGGGAAAGAGAGACGAAAGTTTCATAATTGTTGTTGTGATTATTTTTTGTCATAATAAGCACAACCTCCCAACCCTTCCCCGAACTAAGACCTTGGGTTTTACTTGAATATCTTAACACTTTCATTTGTACCGGAAGCCTTAAGAAGAGCCGAAGTAGCTAAAAAAAATTCTGAGTTAGTCTTTTTCTTTCTCTCTGATTTTCATATATTAATTTTATTACCTTACTCTGTTGTGGTTCTTTCTCTTATTCTGATTTTACTATTATGAATTTCATGTGTTTAAAGATGGGAAAATGTTGTCTCGGTGGCAGTCTAGACGTGAAAGACATTTTCGGAAGAAGAATCTCTTCACTAGAAATGGAGCTATACTACTTGAAGAGGTAATCAAATCCGTTAGTCATACATATAATCCCTACCGCATCTTCTCAGAAAAAGAGCTAGAAATAGCAACAAACTGCTATCACAGTGACCATATTCTTAAAAAAGACGGGTTTTATGTTCTATATTGGGGGAATCATGAAGATGGTAAGATATCAGTTAAAAAGTTCAATGAGGATTGTAAGATATCAGCTAAAAAGTTCAAGGAGGATGAGGATGAGGATTGTAAGATATCAGTTATAGACGATTTTGTAATTTCTTTGCAAATAAAAAATCACAAGAACGTTCTGGTGTTCTTGGGTTGCTGCTTAGAGACTGAATTACCTATACTTGTTTATGAATATTCAAGCAAAGAAAATCTCTACAAACTTCTCCATGATGTCACCGTTGGAAAGGATACACTCTCTTTAGAGAATCGCCCATCAACGTTCGTGGGAAAGTAAATTGAGAATTGCAACAGAGATTGCAGATGCAGTTACCTATATGCACATTTCCACTTCCACTCCCATCATTCACAGAGACATAAAACCAAACAAATTCTTTTGGATGCCCGAAATGTTGTTAAACTATTTGGGTTTGATCTCTCCTTAAAAATACCGTTGGGCGAGGACCATGTAGAAGCTAGATTTCAAGGGACATTTGGGTACATGGATCCAGAGTATACCCAATACGGTCTATTAACAGAGATGTGCGATGTTTATAGATTTGGTGTTTCATTAATTGAGATTTAACTGAAATGGAGCCTCGAGAATTTAAACGTCTACGTGATTTAGATTATACTGATGATGAAGGTTCTTCTAGTGTTGGTGAGCTGGATAATGCTGGCGCAGTTCCTGTTTTGTCCAGTGAAACTTTGGATCAAAATGAAGGTGATTCAACACCAAGTGAATTTTTTCGTTCCTTTTCTTTGGCAAGAGTTAATGATGTGTTCAGTAAGAAACACTTATTGGAAGTGTCACTGAAAAGAAACAAATTGGGAGAAGGAGAAATCAAACAGCTGATGGAATGCATAATATTGGCATCGGAATGTATTGAAAATAAACCGAAGGAAAGGCCATCCATGAAGGAAGTCACAAAAGAATTAAGGCGGATTAAAACTATGACCTGCTGATTGATTATAAACTCTGCAGCTAACTCCCTTATTTCAGGAGTAAGAAACTAGAGCATTCAGGTCTCCCCTTTTTATCTATATGTTTGATATGGTTGTATTATCAAAGTTATGTACAAGAATGGATGATCAAAGTCAGTAGAGTATTAAAAACATTGTATGTTACCGTTGATTTGTACTGTGTATTCTGAGCAAATTGTTCTTTCAATAATTCATCGAAACTTCAGTTTAGTACCAACTTCAGATATATAGTAGTACTTCAAGTTTGTTATATATGATCTTCAAACAGGTAGTCAGACTAATGCAACAAACTGATCATCTTCAATTGTTGCACTAGTCTAGTGTTAAGAGTATAATCAGCCTCTATATATAGTAGATGCAAAAAGATGCCAATTTTTTAATGCAAAAAAGAATCTCAAGAAAATTACTCGAATCAAGCAGTTCGGACTACGCTAGACTTCAGCGAACTGAAACACATGAAACTTGTCATTAACTTTATTAGGCCCAAATGTTAATGATACCACACTTTTACAGCGTTAGCTCTAGGCATGCCAAACCATATAGGACTCGAATAATCGATGAGCTAAATGTTTAACGAGATATGAAACATGTTAAGGAAATGTAGCTACTTGATGCCAAATACCTTTAATATGGCGGATATTTGCATCCACTGTTTCTAAAAGCATGCCAAACCATATTTAGGATGCTAGTCTGGCAACTATTCCTATACCCCACACCTTGATATCATGAAATGCATTTAAGATATCCAAAGCTGTAAAAATATGGCTAGTTTGGGTTGAGGTAGACTAGGTTTCTAGTGAAGTCTACTCTTGTATGATTAAATATCAATCAATTACACTAACTACAATGCGATTATGAAAGTGTCATGAAGATGTTGACCTGATAATGTGTTCTTTCCGATATCATTAGTTGTTTGATTAAGTCTGGATTGAGAATAAAACTGAGGAAAAAGAATACTTATCAACCATGGGAGGAAAAGAAATATCTATAAACCAAGGGATTTATGGACATTGCGACTTTTTAAGTTAAAGTAGAGTATTGCTTTTCTTAATAACCATCTCAGCCTTACCCACATGATTATAGTGAAATAATTATCAACAATATATTACTCTTTGGAGGCTAAGCTGGAGGTAGGAAGACCCCTACTAGACTACTTCACATCAACACAAACACAGCATTTACGTAATTCTGTTAATAATGCATTTGATAAAGTAAGAAAAATAAGAGGAAACTAACCTTATCAACCCCATCTGTATCTGTAATGTCTACGAACCCTTTGATAAGAGAGTTGAAAATAACAAGATTAGGTTGCATTCCAAGATGCAACCTAATCTGTATCTATAATTATCATTCATCTTGTACACAAATCTCAAGGCATCCTTTATATTTCTTTCGTTGCAGTACCCGCTAATGATGATTCCACAAGTGCGCTCACTGGGCTTCACATTAGCATTTTGCATCTCCAATATCATACTCTCTGAAATTCCTAGACGCTTGAGACTAATCAATTTCGATTATTTTAGGTATAAATCGTCAGGTCCTAATTTCTCTGAATTAATGGCCTAATATAAACTTAAATCAAGTTAATCCAATTATCTAATGTCAAACAAGTAGTTAGAAATTAAAGAAGCATGCAACAATTTTTAACCCTGTGGGAAAACCTTTCTCATGAGAAAACCCACAGGTCGCTGTCGAATCCCCGACAACTAAACAATCCACTATATGAAAAAGAACTACAAGAATTTAATCACTTACAGACTCAATAAGCACCTCTCATGATTATCTTTCTTCCAAGTAATCTTCTTGCAATCAATCCCGCGTTCTCGCAACGCCTCACTTCAATCTCTCGTCGAAGCTCCAAGTCTTGAATCGCTCAAGTTCTTCAATGCATGACTAGGATTTTTGATCAATAGATTGATTCAAGATTTGAGTGATTTGATTCTCTCTTGAATTTCTCAAAAAAGATCTTTCTTCACTCTCAAAAATAAGCCCTTAAAAATATAGGTTTTCAAGAAGTGAGTCTTAAAAGAAAAGGTAAGTATGTCTTAAATACTGAAACAGAAAACACGGGCCCTATTCGAATAAGAACAATCCTATTCGAATAGGATCAAGCTGGAAATCACGCTGAGGTGAGTTATTCGAATAGAAAGGAATCTTATTCGAATAGAAGGAATATTTCCAAGCTTTGAAATCACGCTGAGCTAAGTTATTCGAATAGACCAAAATCCTATTCGAATAGAAGGAATCTTTCCATCTCTATTCGAATAGAAAATAGTCTATTCGAATATAAACTCTATTTTCTAAAGGAAGATACTCTTACTAGTTTTTCATACTCTGTAAAAGGCATAGGCTTGACTTTTTAGAACAAAAAGTTAGAAACCCACTTACCTGTTCAGAGTTAGTCTGTCCAGTTGTAGTTGTTCCTCGTGCACTCACTGACGCCGGATAACCATGAGAAAATGCTAACGCCTACTCTAGACACTAAATGAAGCAAACTCCAAAAAAATGGATGTTTCAATCTCCCCCTTTGTTTTATTTTGTGTCAAAACATGAACTAGGTAATCAAAGAAAAAATTACAGACACGATGGACTGACTCACTCACATAACACCCATCCTCAAAAACATATCCTCTGAAATCCCTGCACACTTAACAAGATACATCACGTAACCGTTCACATTCAAAATAATGGATTCAGAGGACTAAAAAAAACTTACCTGACTTACCTGTCAGGAACATCTCTCCCCCTTTTTGATACAGAGGAACAAAGGGTAAGTGAACACAAAGAGAGAATAATGAAATCATATCAAATATGCCAAATGAAATATAGTCACAAAAGATGGAAATATCATGAAATATAAGAATAACAATATCATGAAACCGTTAGAGCATCCATTAGAAAAGAAACTGTTAATACATAGCATATCCAAAAAATGACTTCCCAAAAAAAATACGCAGTAAAGATAGCATAGTCTGAAACAGTCACAAAAATGAGAAACACTAAGAAAAGAAAAAACAAAAGAAGACTACTCGTCTAAGACTGCTCATCTCTATCTGGAGCTGGAGGACCACTGCTCAAAGCATTCATAGAAGTCTGAAGCCGACCAAGTGCATCCATGAATATCTGAAACTGAGACTGGATCTGTGTCTCCATCCGAGTAAAATGAGTCTCTATGTAGGAGTGCAAAGCAGTTAAATCCGGTAGAACCAACTCAGTAGGAGCAGAAGAAGAAGGGCCATGTAAATCAGTAGGAGCAGTCCTAGAAGTAGAAAGTCTAGTAGCTTGCCTAGCATGTATAGACTCAGTCCCCGAGTCTGCTGCATCTTCTTCGGTTTCTGACTCCAAAACTGGAATCATATGCTTTCTGCTCTTCTCCCAATACCAAGAGTTAATCACTTCATTTTTCCATCAATCTCCTCATCAGGAGGAATCACATAACCCATATCAGTCAGAATCTGAGCGATGAACCTACTGTAAGGCAAAGGACGAGTCTGGTTGTCCAGGTTTGCCGTGGAAAACATCTCATGTAGGATAATCAGAACCAAATCAAGGTTGAGCCCTTTTGCGTAAATATACACTAAATAAATCATATTGCCCACGAGAACATTCTTATTACCCAGTTGGGGAATGATGTTCCTGTGAGCCACCATATGTAAGAGATAAAGTGCTGGGCTCACGTTCTTGCGTTTCAGATATGTACCTTTCTTCCTTCCCGGAACAATAAGCTCCTCCTCCATCATCTTCTTGGGTGGAAACTCTGAAAGAATTGGAGGCCACTACAGAGGTGGCACATCTGAGTCGACAGGCTCTCCGAGACCAAACGTTGTCCAGATATTATCCGAATCAATATGAAAATCAGTCCCATCTATGGTGACACAGAATGTCTTGTTAATTCTCGTACCTTGGACAACCCTGAGAGTGGTATAGAAAAGTCGAACTAAACGAGGGTAGCATGGCATCTTCATTTCCATAATCCCCGTCCAACCATGTATATAAAAAATCTCAAAAATCGTAGAAATATTAGGATATTTCGTACATAGTTCTGCTCTATCCAAAGTCACCTCTTTCTGATATCCACAAAATTTAAAACCTGATTTCGGAGTTTCCCAGTTTGGAGGATAATGACCTCGTGCTCCTGCACTAGACCCCCCCCCCTGCTTCTCTAGTTACTCTAGGGAGAGTGCGAGATGGACCCGTCCTAGTACCTCGATTCGTCCATCCCCATTTTGTTGTATTGCTCGGGTTGAGAACAGAAAAATCCTCCTGAGGACGTTTTACTCTGGCCATATCAAATATCGTGCGAAGATTCCGCTGTAACCAAAGTAACACACGACAACCAAACAAACTCCGTATAAACCTGCAAGCAAAACCCCAATTTCCCCAAACTTACCCCACACGGTTAAGCAGGGGAACCCAATAGACAATGATTCACCTCCTTGAATTCAATCAACAACCCAAATCTTCAGCAACAAATCAACCAATAACAGTTTTAATAAATGTCTCCAAATTGAAACCTAAATAACAACAATCCTCCCCAAGCAGTAACGTATCCGCACAATGAATGATGAATATGGTGAATAACAAGAGAGAGAGAGAGTGGAACCAATCTTGAAGGAGCCAAGAGAACCTAAAACCAAACCCTAGAATTATGACTGTCTCACTCAAACTTATCGAATTGAGAATCCAAGTTGAAAGTTCAATGTAGTAGAGAGGTAGTACCGATGAATTGCGCAAGAAAATAAACCCAATTTGAAAATTCTAGAGTAGAAAGAGAGACAGCGCTGGAGAGTTGAGTGACAGTAAAGAGAAAACAAAAGTCAAGTGTTGTATTTATATTAAAACAAAAATCCGACCTCTATTCGAATAGGATCAACCCCTATTCGAATAACAATTGCCTCTAATTTTTTAAAAACAAAGCTGGACTGAATTATTCGAATAGAAAAAAATCGTATTCGAATAGGAAATGAAAATTTTGAAGCCAAAAAATGTTGAGGCAATTTATTCGAATAAGGAAAATTCATATTCAAATAGAAAAGATGTCTTGTGAAAACTATAAAACGCTGAGGCAAATTATTCGAATAAGAAGAAATTCTTATTCGAATAAAACGAATCTTCGGTAGACACAGAAATAAAATAGAAAACCAAAGGCAAAGTAACACAAAGAAAAAAAACTTCTCATGTCTACTCTATATCAGAGAATAATCACATGCTATATGAATCTCATATATAACATCATTCAATAGAAAATTCAGACATAATAAGTATTTACTCAGAGTGTATGTGTGCGCAGTCAACATAAACCAGTACCATGCATTCGACAGACCCAACATCCAGAAATAAGACACTAAAAGAAAAGTTGTTACAACTTAGGCCTCTCATGGGTGGTCACTCGAATTCACTAAAAATTGACTAGCTAACACTCTGTGACAAATATGAGTATGAATAATATACAAGGAAAAACTCATATTTCATCAAATAAGCAGCGTACTGTGAGCTGGAAGATCTCATGGATAGGGAATCAATTATCAGGAATGGTGTCAAGATAATATATACTCCATATCTCTCATCTCCACTAAACTAGTTGTGCTAAACTCAAGATCAAACAGGTCTTGAAAATGTTATAATGTAGGCACGGGTAGGCAAATGATGGAGTAGGTATTTTACTGGCATTCTGAGACTGCAGTAACACTAACTCCCATTCTTACTTGAAGACAAACACATCTTCTGTCATTTTTCTTTTTATTAAGTACACTAAGAGATATACCTCTCCATATCTTTTTCCTCTCTTTTTTAAATTGAGATACTAAAATGTCATACATATACTTCTTTTTATTCTGTCATTCTTCTCTGTATCTTCCCCCAAAAATCATTCATATACTTATTTTCCTTCTTTTTTTTTTACTGAACAATCTCAGAACAAATTGGTAAAAATAAGGAATTTTGGTAGAAAAGAAAAAGCATATTTTAAGGCACAAAGGGCTGCAAGTGGATAAAAATAGGGTAGGACATAACGAAGGCCTGAAATGTGTAGCAATAAAACGCCTATTATCATATCTTCGGTTTAACATAGTCACTTTTTCGCCTCGAATAAAAATATGGAATGTTCTATTAAACTAACTTGAACTTGAGCTTACTATTTAACAATTGAGTAAGGAAACGAAATAAGATCAAAACAACAAGATCAAAAGGAGGAGTAAGTTTGATGAAATAGGCATAAGTTTCAGAACACTCGAAGCTAATAAAGAAGGCCAAATCCTCACATAACATTAGGTACGAAGTATTTACATGTATCCTAAAGCATAATATCACTGAGTGCCTATCTATTTAAGCATGCGATAGTTAATTGCCGTGAGCGAAATCAAATCCAAGTAAACACTATACTGAACTGTCCTAACATGAAATTAGAAAGCATATCTGACCAAGCATATATCATTGTGATAATCGACTAAAATAGTGTAATAAGGAATGAAAAAACATACATAATCAATAGAGCAGACACCAATTGACCGTCTCAAAAGCTCAAACCTCATAGCATCTAACGGCTTAGTACAAAATTTGGCTAATTGACTCTCTGTAGGAACATAGTCAACACTGACTATCTTGCGCTCAACAAGATCTCGAATGAAGTGGAACTGAATGTTGATATGCTTAGTTCTGGAATGTTATTCAGGATTCTTGGAGATATTGATTGCACTCGTATTGTCACAAAATACTGACATTGTCCCCTGGACAATTCCATAGTCAAGCACCATCTGTTTCATCCAAATTAATTGAGTGCAACAACTACCCGCAACAATATACTCTGCTTCTGCTGTGGATTGGGAAATGCAATTCTGCTTCTTGCTCTGCCAAGCCACAAGATTATTTTCATTATAATAACATCCACCAAAAGTTCTCTTCCTATCATCTGCATTACCTGCCCAATCTGTATCAAAATACCCAATAACCTCGGAGGTTGTGTCATGTGAATACCATAAGCCAAAATCAGAAGTCCCACATAAATAACGAATAATGCGCTTAACAGCCTGTAAATGGGACTCTTTCGGACTACCTTGATAGCGAGCACATATACATACACTAAACATAATATCAAGACGAGTAGCAGTAAGATAAAGTAAACTACCTATCATACTTCTATACGTCTTTTGATCAACATCCTTACCTGCCGAGTCTTTACTTAGCTTTGTTGTGGTACTCATGGGTGTCCTAGCATGTTTTGCAGAAGATAGACCAAACTTCTTCACAAGATCCCTAGCATACATGGATTGAGAAAGAAACATTCCTCTATCCATTTGTCATATTTGAAGACCTAAGAAGTAAGTTAGTTCCCCAACCATGCTCATTTCAAATTCACTTTTTATTAAAGCTGCAAAAGAAGAGGTTAGTGAACTTGAAGTAGAGCCAAACACAATATCATCTACATATACCTAAGAACCTAGTATAGTGCCTCCCTTTTGTTGGATAAATAACGTTTTATCAACTCCCCCTTGAACAAATCCCTTAGCTAAAAGGAAATTGGAAAGCCGTTCATACCAATCGCGAGGAGCTTGCTTCAAACCATAAAGAGCCTTCTTTAAGTAGAACACATGATCGGGATGATGTGGATCTCCAAACCTTTTTGGTTGAGACACATACACTTCTTCCTCTAAGAGCCCGTTTAGAAATGCACTCTTCACATCCATTTAATATAACTTGAATTTTTAATTGCAAGCAAGAGCGAACAATAACCGAATAGACTCAAGTCTTGCAGTAGGGGCAAACGTTTCAGCAACATCAACCCCTTTTACTTGATTGTACCCTTGAGCAACCAATCGAGCTTTGTTTCAAACTACATTCCCAAGTTTGTCATATTTGATCTTATAAACCCATTTAGTTTCAATAACATTTGTACTTGAAGGACGTGGAACCAAATCCCAAACATCTTGACATTGAAACTGTCGAAGCTCATCTTGCATTGTATGAAGCCAATATTTATCTAAAAGAGCTTCCTTTATTATGGTTGGTTCAATCACCGAAACATAACAAACACAGTGAACCGTCTCATGGTGTTGGCTTCTAGTTTGAACCCGAGAAGTAGCATCCCCAATAATATTGGCATGTGAGTGATCCTTACGAACTTGATGCCATCCAGGTTGTGGTACGGGAGGGGATGTCGGAACTAGAAGCCGTGGAGTAGGCAACGGAGAATCACTCTTTGATGTAAGACTCGATGCAAGAATATCAGTAGATGGTTCTAGAGTTTCCGTTGTACAGTCATCTTCTCTCACATCTGTAGAACCAATGGTACAAGTATTATCTAATACCACATTACAGGACTCCATCATCACTTTGGTTCTCAAATTGTAGACTCGAAATGCTCTACTATTTGTTGAGTAGCCCAAAAGAATACCTTCATCACTCCGAGAGTCAAATTTCTCAATATTTTCTCGATCTCAAAAGATGAAACATTTACTTCCAAAAACACGGAAATAATGGACATTGGCTTCTTTCCAAACCACAATTCATAGGGCGTGTTTAAGGTAAGTGGACGTAAATATACTCTATTAATAGTATAACACGCAGTATGAATGGCCTCCCCCCAAAAGTGTGCTGGAGGATCCTTGCTATGAAGAAAGACATGTCCCATTTCTTGAAGAACTCTATTCTTCCTTTCTGCAACTCCATTTTGTTGTGGAGTGATTGGAGCAGAGAATTTATGTTTAATCCCATTAGAAGTACAGTACTCAATCACCCTAGTATCCTTAAACTCGCATCCACGATCACTTCAAATTTTATCAATAGAGCAATCTTTCTCATTTTGGATTCGAAGTGACATAGTAAGAAATTCTTCAAATGTGTTAGACTTCTCTCTCAAAAGTGTTATCCATGTATACCGAGAGAAGTCATCTACCATTACCAAAATGTACTTTTTACCTCCCAAGGATGCCGTTCTCATAGGACCCATCAAATCCATGTGTATCAGCTCAAGAGTCAGAGTAGTAGCAATATTGTTAGACTTCTTGTGAGAGCTCTTTGTTTGCTTGCCAACTTGACAAGGACCACAAACCACATTGCTCAATCTTCCCAACTCTGGAACTCCCCGAATCAGTTCTTTAATTGTAATCTTGGACAAATCATTGAAGTTTATATGTCCCAACCTTTGATTCCATAACTCCACATCATTCAGTTTTGCTTTGTTACATAGTATAACTTCTTGTTGAACAGCATAGCAATTATCAGCGGTTCTAGCAGCATGCATCACACGTTGTCCTTGAGTGTTCAAAACCTCACATCCACCTTTGGAAAATGTAACAGTATGATCTGTATCACATAGTTGGCTGACACTCAGAAGATTTGCCTTCAGCCCCTTAACCAAGAGAACATTGTCAATTACCGGAGTACCAAGTCCTTCAGCCTGTCCCCTTCCAACCACAAGAGATGTGCTTCCATCGCCAAACGTAACATCACCCCCCTAAATATTCTCTAGGTGACATAATTTGGATTCATCACCAGTTATATGACGGGAACACCCACTATCCATATAGCATTGAGCTGACTTAAAAGCATTCAGGGCAGTTAGTACAACATTATACCTTATCTGAGGTGCCAAATCCATATTTCGTACTCAAATGCTCTGAAGAGCTCTTCGACCTGTAGTTTCCTGTGCAAACCATCTAGATACATTCTCACGTTTCACGTTAGTAGACATTGCATTAGAATTATATCAATATCCATCAAAAGGGCGAACATGTGATTGATAAGGTCCAACAAATCTACAGTACGATGCAATATGTCCTTTTCTACCACATAGACTATAATAGTAAATTTAAGAGTAAGAAACCCTTTGGGCATGATCATGAGTAGTGGATATCATGTTATGTTTAAGAAACGAGGTAGCAGCAGTTTCTTTCACAAACTTTGTGATTTGGGAAGTCTTGGCACTCGAAAAAGATTCCTCATATCCTAGACCCCTTTTGTCACTATCTCTCTTTCCCATACATAATATTTTTTCAATATTCTTAGCCCCATGACAGAACTTCTCAAGTTTCTGCAGAGATAAACTACAACAAGCTTGGTTAAACGAAGTTCGTCCAAAGTTGATTTCATTTTCTCTTTCACATCATTAACTTCTTTTTCTAGAAAAACAACTTTGTCACTAATGCATTGTTTCTTATTCTCAAGTACCTCTATCTCGTGACTTGTACTCCCAGTTTTACTTTGAAGTTCGCATGTAAGTGTATCAAGTTGGTCTTTAAAGACTTTATTACGTTTACCTAGTTTCATACACTTAGCGAGAGTTTGAGCATATAAGTCCTCAAGTGTCGGGTCATCAAACTCATCTTGTTCTTGATTACTCTGATTTTCATCAGAATTTTCAAGTTCAAAAACATCAAAATTACTATTGCCACAAGTAAGAAAAATAGGATAAGCAATAAAATTTTTGCTATCAACTACTTAGGAATGAATCTCATTATTATCATGTTCATCATCACTGTCATCCCAAGTGACACTGATATTCATAGCTTTATGATTAATGCCAGATTTCTTACTAGGACAGCTATGGGCATAATGACCAAACTTGTGACATTTAAAGCATTCAACTTGATTAAGGTCAGTATCACTGTTGGCCTGCCAGTTATATGTCTTGACCTGATCATGAGGTTGCAGTTTATAGTTTATTGATTGCCCTTGTTTTTGTTCTTTCTTTTGAAACTATCGTTTCTTCAAGATTTTTTGAAACTGCTGACTAATAAGAGCAATTGATGAATCTATATTCGAACCTTCACCATCATCTGAGATAAATGAATGATCAACCTCTCTAGAACCCTTAGAAGAAGGGGAGTAAGATGAAGACTTGAAAGCAACACTCTTATTCTTCTCAGGGTTCTCCATCCTCATCTCAAGTTCAAGCATTTGTAATTTTCCAGCTAATATATTGAGCTTTAATTTTTTTTAGATCTTGAGCCTCCTCAATAGCATCGCATCTGGACCTAAAGCTCTTATGAAGAGACCTTAGGACTTTGTGAACAATCTGAACATCAGAATAAGGAGCTCCTAATGTGGCACTAGTGTTTGAAATATCACTTAGCCTCGCATATAATTCATCAAACGGTTCATTTTTACTCATTCTGATATTCTCAAATTATGAAGTAAGCATCTGTAGCTTACTTTCCGTAATTGTATCATCGCCCTCATAAGTTCAAACTAGAATGTCCCAAGCTTCTTTTAAAGTGGTACAAGCAGAGAGATGTCGAAACTCACTTTGGCTCACAGCCATAAAGATTGCATTGAGGCCTTTAGAGTTATAGCCGGCGGTATCATTTTCATCCTTTGTCCATTAACTCCTAGGTTTCTGGACCTCTATAGAATCCTCTTGTGCTCCTTGCATCTTAGTAGGATGCGACTAACCATCCTCAATGGCAATCCATACATCTTCTCTGATTGATTGTAAGAATGCAACCATTTTGACTTTCCAGTATGGGTAATCTTTACCATCAAAGAGTGGAGGGCGATTTACAAGACCTCCAAACTTCTCAGAACTCATTATTCTCAAGCGAACTATCCGGGATCCACGTGTAGGTTGTTAAACTTCAAAGCGTGACCGCTCTGATACCAATTGAAATTCCTATACGCTTGAGACTAATCAATTTCGATTATTTTAGGTCTAAATCGTCAGGTCCTAATTTCTCTGAATTAATGGCCTAAGATAAACTTAAATCAAGTTAATCCAATTATCTAATGTCAAATAAGTAGTTAGAAATTAAAGAAGCATGCAACGATTTTTAACCCTGTGGGAAAATCTTTCTTAGAAGAGAAACCCACAGGTCGTTGTTGAATCCCCGACAACTAAATAATCCACTATATGAAAAAGAACTACAAGAATTTAATCACTTACAGACTCGATAAGCACCTCTCATAATTATTTATCTTCCAAGTAATCTTCTTGCAATCAATCCCGCGTTCTCGCAACGCCTCGCTTCAATCTCTCGTCGAAGCTCCAAGTCTTGAATCGCTCAAGTTCTTCAATGCATAACTAGGGTTTCTTGATCAATAGATTGATTCAAGATTTGAGTGATTTGATTCTCTCTTGAATTTTTCAAAAAAGATCTTTCTTCACTCTCAAAAATAAGCCCTTAAAAATATAGGTTTTCAAGAAGTGAGTCTTAAAAGAAAAGGTAAGTATGTCTTAAATACTGAAACAGAAAACACGGGCTCTATTCGAATAAGAACAATCCTATTCGAATAGGATCAAGCTGGAAATCACGCTGAGGTGAGTTATTCGAATAGAAAGGAATCTTATTCGAATAGAAGGAATATTTCCAAGCTTTGAAATCACGCTGAGCTAAGTTATTCGAATAGACCAAAATCCTATTCGAATAGAAGGAATCTTTCCAAGCTTGAAATCACGCTGAGGTAAGTTATTCGAATAGACAAAATCCTATTCGAATTGAAAGAATCTTTCCATCTCTATTCGAATAGAAGGAATCTTTCCATCTCTATTCGAATAGAAAATAGTCTATTTGAATATAAACTCTATTTTCTAAAGAAAGACATTCTTACTAGTTTTTCATACTCTGTAAAAGGCATAGGCTTGACTAGAAACCCACTTACCTGTTCAGAGTCAGTTTGTCCAGCTATAGTCGCTCATCGTGCACTCACTGACGCCGGATAACCACGAGAAAATGTTGACGCCTACTCTAGACACTAAATGAAGCAAACTCCAAAAAATGGATGTTTTACTCTCAGCTTCTATTGTCTCCCCTATCTGAGCATAAGCTTTTACTAGTGTTAAAAGTTACAGCATTGCCCAATTCAATATGAAAAGATAAGGAAAAAACAATATCAACCACAACTGATCACCAAACACATACCGTTTTGTTCGCCGCTCATCTAATGTGAGTAACTGGTGCAAGGTTGAATCACTCCCATAAACATCCTTATCAAACACCTGAGCTTCATCTGCTATTTCAAACAAATAATTAAATCCCTAATCAAACTTAACCCTAATTTCAAAGCTTGAAACACTAATTTGAGGGGGAGAGAGAGAAAGAACACCTTCGAAGGAGAAGACAGTTTGATGATTTGAGTGAAGAGAGGGCATTGAGTAAAGTTACAGCCATGGTTGATGATGTGAGTGAGTTTGGAAGAAAGACCTCGCCAAGGTAAATGTCGTTATATCCGGATCTACTTTCCGCCAGTCTTTCACTTTGAATCTGTTAATGCTAATTCTAATAAGGTTTATCTCAAATTCGTTGATCATGTGGTGAAACAAAATAGAAGTAACAAGTGATTACTTCACCGTTAATGTTTTGTACCATAAAACTTGATCTCTTTATTGAGGAAACAAAAAACTTGATCTCCTTATTACAATTTTGCCGGAAAGTGATGAAAATCGTTATGGTATAATGTTTTGCTACTATTATGTCTTAACTCCTCAATAATCATAATTTATCAAACTAAACAAGTTCTACACAAAGAGGTTCCATAAAAACCCAAATCCACCAAACCCTATACTAAGAAACTATTTCTAATAAAATCCAATTCACCAAATCTGACCAAACCCAAAAGAATAATTGCAACAAAAGAAGAACTATAAACTTATAGATAAATTGATTCAGTCCTTTAATATAAAAATGAACGAAGATGAATGGATATATCCATCCCTTTCTCATGGGAAGTTTTTTGATAGAGATAAAAAATAATGCTTCTTTGATCTCATAAGAGTGATCGAGATAGAGAGTGTGTGTGTTTGTTGAAGAGTTTAAGCTTTGATTTGGAATAGAGATATCGTATGAGAAGAGAGAGATCGCAGGAGGAGAGAGAGATTTGTGGTGGTAGGAGATATAGTAGGTCGAGACTTATAGAACCTCGAGATCGAATTGGAAAATGAACGGCAGGGATTGATTTTTTCGGACATCATGCTAAGAAATGCAAAGGTGGATTGAAGGAGTCATTGAAAATTGATATTGATAAAGTTGGACTACTTAGTTTGAGTGAACAAGCTCTTGAAAAGGCTACCTTACACCATGGAAATAATCTTGTCATGTATATATTATTCTTCTTAAGGAAAGAAAACTTAGAAGTCTCTAGCTATGTGAAAATCAAAACGACATATCTCTTGTAATGGCCATCACACCTTGTTCTCCAAATAGCAGTTTATTATGTATAACTTGGTGATACTCTATAAAAGGAGGGAAACGATAGATAGGGACTGGTTTTAGCGTCAAGGAGTAACACTAGACTTGTACCATCATGACTAAGACTTCTCAGTGTGCCTTCTTTAGTTGCATATCTATCGCGCATTGATAGAGCAAATGGGGTTTATTTTTTAAACATTACTTGTGCTAATCCAATAGAGATGCTCTTTACAAACTATCAGAGCCTATGTTACAGTCCTCATCCTAAAATGTTAAGAACGCATATATTACTGAAGGGCCTCCAGCATCAACCTTGGCCAGTAAGTCATGCTCTACTTATAGATACCTTCTCAACATGACCTACAAGAAAGAAAGAGAATACAAATTCACTTACTCACAACTTTGATACTTTGGAGGATATGTTACAGTTATGTTACAATCAACAGCTTCCTAATCTCTGATAGTCATAGATATATACTAACTCAAAGAATAATCTACTCCATACTTTTTTCCCCATTAAACACAAGTAGAGCACAAGTTACAGAGAATCAACAGTATAAACATAAGTTATAGAGAATCAAGTTACAGAGCATAAACAACATAAGCAAACATATTGGGAGAGAAAATCAGAAATTGAGAATACACTGATCTCAATGCGTCTCTTTTAAGAATTCCGTACCAAATCTCGATTTGAGTATTTTGATTACACAATTACTCGAACCAAACAAAACCCTAACAACAATTCATCGATCATAAGTCAAAGAGAGCGATTGAAAACTGTTAAAGAGAGAGATAAAGGAAGGAGATTATAAAGATGGCGATACTATAGAACGGGATGATACATATTAAGATGAATCGAGTAACATCGAGATCGACTTCTGAAATGAACGGCTAGGATACAGTTTTTCGGACAAATGTTTGGATACGATGGCTTAGGACCGTTTTTTTGCCAAATTCGCTTACATCTCGGAATTTGACGGCCAAAATCGATATAAAAAAAAAAAAAAAACCCTATTCCTTTATATGTATGTGTGTGTGTGAGTGAGGAACTACTATAGCTTTGTAATTCAGATTTCCAGAGTTGATCAATCAATACGTTTATTGTATTTCTTTTACCCCTTGTTAATCTGATAGTTTTTTTGTCAATAGCTCTATCTTGTTTTAAAACTTATTAAAACCCCCAAGTGGGAGATATAATCTCAATGGAAAAATTTAATAATCTAAAGAACGAAAAATGAAAAGAAAAAAAAAATGGAACGGAGAAAGACTGCGAAAAGAATTTACAGAGATACAGTGAGAGAAACTAAGACAAGAAGTAGACGAAAAAACCGTCTTCTTTTTTCATGTTTATGCCTATGTTGACATTTTTCTTATGTTGGTTCCAAGAGAATTCTGAAGCAAAGAAAGCTACAAGATCATTAGGTAGGAGAGAGGTTGTGATTTTCATGCTTTCACTCTTATTGTTCATTTTACTATTTTGGTTTGCAAATATATGTGTCCATATAACTCAGGCTACGCCAATGAGAAATGATTAATTGGATCCATTAGATCCCCCACTTATTTATTCCACTGTGAGTTTTCTCAACCATTGTGTACCTTGGCATGTAGATATTGTTGTTGGTCCGTAATTTTCAAGACCTTGAATTTTTTTCTAACGGATTAAATTTGTGGCTCATGTAGGAAGCAATTGTGGGTTCCGTAAATGCAAAGGAGAAGCTATAACTGTGATGCAGTGGGAGTCAGAAATTGGGTTTCTAAATTCTTTAGCTGAGAATGCTATCTTCATAGTAGTTGTTCAATAGAAATGAAAGAAAGTTGTGTTATGTTTATTATGCTTGTAATTGTATATATCATAGTTTTTTGCTTGTGACTTGTCTCAATTTTCACTTCAGGGCTAAGCATATGATTATCTGATCTCACCTGTTCATCAAAGATGGATATTTCCATTGATTTGAACCAACAACTTTCTACAGATATTTGTTTAGTGTTACTCTGAATGGTACAGTGGTACAGAAGTGTGGATGAAGTGATAATTGTTTGTTACTCAGAAGAGAGTAGTACTGAAGTGTGTTCAGTTTCAGTTTCAGTCTCGTCAAAGGAGGCAACTACAATAAAACTCAAAGACACAAAGTTTAGATTCATTTAGCAAAAACACAGCTACAAAATTAATCAATCTTAACCTGGAAAACATCCTTCCTCTCTTCCTCCTTCACCTTAGGCACAAAAACCTTCAAAACCCCATTCTTCATCTCCGCCTTAATCTCATCAACCTTATACAAATTCACTGGAATATCAATCCTACTGCTATATCTCCTTCCACTCTCCTCCTCCTCAGACTCCTTCTCGCCTTCCCCTTTGATAATCAAAGTGTTCTCCTCAACAGACACATTCACATTGTCCTTACCCAACCCTGGCATGTCGATACGGAAATGAAGCCCGTCTTCGCTTTCCTTCACATCCCACCCTCGCCTTGCCGCTGAAACTGGAGCAGTAAATCCCCTTCGGACTGGGTCCACGTCCATCAACTGGTCCATCATGTTCAACACCTGATTCAAACTCCTCGTTGGGTAAAACGGATCAAACACTCCTGCAAAAACAGATTAGTGATGAAAAGAGAGAATGAGGGGTTTTGGAGAGATGGGGTGATAACAAGTACCAGAGAATACGGTTGGCGCACGATGAGAGATAGATTGGTCCTGTCGACGATCAATGTCGATGCTCCGTTCTTCGTCAGTGGTGTCTCCGTGGTCACGCATCTGGGTGTTGGTGTTCAAGTACCGAGTGGTTGCTACGGTGGAGCGGACTGGTTGGAGGAGCTTGGTGAGAAAGCTGGAAACGGTGGTGGTTCGACGGAGAAGCATTGATGAAGCCATTACAAGAGCAGATTCTAGTTGTAGAAAGCTTGATTGATTGTTGTTGTGTGTGAGAGAGAGCTTGGTTTATAGTTTATAATAAACCCCAGAGAAGGTTTGTAGAAGACTGTGGAACCTTATAGAAGGTGCTAGAGTGGAACATTCTGGGGCGTTCATAGCGCTTAAACCAAATCTCAACCCTTGATTTGCCTAATGCTAAAACATCACTATTTGCTTGCTTGGGATGCAAGATTAAAAGTTTTCATTATAACAACTCCTTCGAATGAATCGAATCAGAAAACTCCTTCACCATCACTATCAATGTCAAATACATATAGGTGGAGAATCAATCCAGGTAATACAAAAATTGTCCCCCATGGGCCTGGCGGCAATCTCATGGGCGACTGAGTTCGCACTTCGTGGCTTAAAAGTAATACAAATATCAACAAAATATTTAAACATATCTAAGCAGTCCTATAATATCTCGCCTTAGTAGTCCAGGAAATAGTTGCATAACCGTTCTTGCAAAATGAGTAGATTGCTTCAGCATCAGTTTCTATCATCACTCTCTGGCTTCCACGCTCCTGAGCCCAGAGAATGTCGCTCATAACTGTTAATGCCTCGCCCTCTTCGCTAGACGCGAATCGGCGAGAGGACGCACGGGCTGTACCAAAGGTATTGTTAGAATCACGAAGAACTAAACCAATATGATTCAATACTTTATCTTTACAAAAAGAGGCATCCACATTTATTTTCCCCCAACCCGAGTCCGAAGGAACCCAGAAAACCTTGATATCACACTGTTCAAACCGAGAAACAGGTTCATTAAACACAATTTTATTAATGGTCGCTATGATACGATACGGGTCCGGTTTAGTGTTTTGAAAAACCCAGGCACCACGTGCTTTCCAAATTAGCCAATGCATCGAGAAAATGGCAAAGGTCCAAGTACTCCGGTCTATGGGCCAATCTGGGGGTGGCGAAACTCATAACTGAATCCATTCCTTAATCGGAAGGTAGGATAGTTCATGAAGTCGTCCCCCAAAGGTCGTACCAAACCAGATCGCCCGAGTAAAGGGACACTCTAGGAGGAAGTGATGCAGAGTTTCCGTCGGGGCCGAACACAAGGGACAAGATATATCAGTCAGACCTAATCTTTCCCCAATCTTAGCTCGACATGGGATCATATCCCGGAGACACTTCCAAGCAAATAGTTGGGCACGTGGAGTAGCTTTATTGTGCCAAAATTTTAGCATGAACGACGGGTTTCCCGCTATCTTTTCCATAGTCGCTCCTGTACTCAAAATTCGATAGGCCGATTTGATCGAGAATTTACCATCTTTAGAGGGGAACCATTTCAGCTCGTCTCTCTCACCCAATTAAGGTAGGAAAATTTGGGAAATAACATTGGCCGATTCAGCATCACACAAAAATTCTAGTTCGTCCCTCCTCCACGTGCGTCTAATCAGATCAATAAAATGACTAACCCATTGGGGACAGTTAGACACTGGGGACGCCTCTTTTGAAGTCAGTTTCCATCCCTGGATCGATGGACACCAATTGTCCATTCAGAACCGAACCTGGCGGCCCGAACGAATTTGCCAGCAGGAATGGTTACTAATCGAGGTAATAGCATATTGGATGCTACGCCAGGTCCAGGACGAATCCGCTTTCGGACGGGCATGCAGGATAGTATAGTCAGGGAAATATTTGGCTTTAAGGACCTGGCCCCATAAATTGTCTGGCTTCTGATTAAGACGCCATACTAACTTAGAGAAATGAACCTTGTTAGTCGCACCTGCCTCACGGATGCCCAAGCCCTATTCTCTCTTCAGTCGACAAATTTCCCTCCATTTTTTCAAATACATGGGTTTCTGAGAGTCTTTACCTTTCCCCCACCAGAAGTCTCGCTGAAGTCCATTGATGGTCTTACAGGTAGACTGAGGTAAGGCGAAACACGACATTTAATACGTCGGAATAGCCGAGGTCACAGCTTTAATAAGGATAGTCCGCCCCGCTGAGAAAGGAGTTTACCTCGCCAAGACTGTAGACGGTTGGAGATGTGCTCCTCAATACGCTGAAAGGTTTGAGCTTTTGACCTGGCAAAGAAGAGATTCGTCCCCAGATACCTCTCATCGGGCGGCATAATCTTCACTTTGAGGAGGCAGGCCACAAGGTGACCTAGGCGATGCGGAAAATTTTTGCTAAAGAAAACCCCCGATTTAGTCAAATTGATTTGTAGCCCAGTCACCGCACATAACTTATCAAGGATCGATTTTATCTCATGCGCCTCCGCAAGATCCGCACGGCAGAACGAAAGATAACCGTCTGCAAAGAGAAGGTGGGATATTGGAGGAGCTTGCCTGGAAGCTTTAATGCCATGGATACTACCCGTCATCTCCTTCGCTCTTAGAGCCCTCGAAAGGCCTTCCATAAGGATAATAAAAAGGAAAGGAGATAGGGGATCTCCCTGTCGGAGTCCCCGTGACGGTGTCAGAAAGCCATGCGCAGACCCCATTAATCATAATAGAATAGTGAACCGTAGAGATACACTGTTCAATCCATTGGCACCATGTCGGACAAAAGCCCAGAGCGGCCAAGGATTTAATCAGTGTACTCCATTCAATCTGGTCATAAGCTTTTGACATATCCAATTTAATGCCCATGAGCCCGGTCCTCCCCTTCTTCTACTTTATCGCATGAATAAGTTCATGGGCCACCAGAACATTATCCGAAATCTGACGCCCGCTCACAAACGCTCCTTGGAACGGGAAAATAATTTTCTCGAGAAGAGGTCTAAGACGAGACGAGAGGATCTTGGAGATAATTTTGTAAACTACATTACACAAACTGATCGGCCGAAAGTCTCGGGGGTGGGCCTTATTAGCATTTTTGGGGATCATTGGAGGAGCTTGCCTGGAAGCTTTAATGCCATGGATACTACCCGTCATCTCCTTCGCTCTTAGAGCCCTCGAAAGGCCTTCCATAAGGATAATAAAAAGGAAAGGAGATAGGGGATCTCCCTGTCGGAGTCCCCGTGACGGTGTCAGAAAGCCATGCGCAGACCCCATTAATCATAATAGAATAGTGAACCGTAGAGATACACTGTTCAATCCATTGGCACCATGTCGGACAAAAGCCCAGAGCGGCCAAGGATTTAATCAGTGTACTCCATTCAATCTGGTCATAAGCTTTTGACATATCCAATTTAATGCCCATGAGCCCGGTCCTCCCCTTCTTCTACTTTATCGCATGAATAAGTTCATGGGCCACCAGAACATTATCCGAAATCTGACGCCCGCTCACAAACGCTCCTTGGAACGGGAAAATAATTTTCTCGAGAAGAGGTCTAAGACGAGACGAGAGGATCTTGGAGATAATTTTGTAAACTACATTACACAAACTGATCGGCCGAAAGTCTCGGGGGTGGGCCTTATTAGCATTTTTGGGGATCATAACCACATGGGTGGTATTGATATGTTTGGGCATAAAACTCGAAGCAAAAAAGGTAGTGACTAATTTACATATATCCGGCCCCACCACATCCCAGGATTGTTGGAAAAAGAGTGTTGGGAATCCATCAGGGCCCAGAGCCTTTAGAGGCCCAATATTGTCGAGAGCGGCTTTAATCATCTCGATAGAGACCTCCCTCATTAAGAACTGATTATCCTCCGCCGTGATACACGGGCTAAAATCTGAAGGAATTCCGGGATCTCCACGGAGAAGAAGTCTGGTAGTTGAGGGCCATATCCTTAAGAAAAATTTGTCCTATCTTAACCGAATCCGAGATCCATGTGTCCGTCTCATCTTTAATCCAGCCAATAGAATTCTTTTTTCGTTGGGCAAGGGTCTGCATATGAAAAAACTTAGAATTCTGATCCCCCTCAGTTAACCAAGACACCCGAGATTTTTGGCGCCAAAACATTTCTTCCCTAAGTTGTAATTCCTCTAATTCCCCCATCAGGACAGATTCGCGAAAGGTTGTTTCCTCATCTAGAGGAAGGGCTTGAATATGAGAAATAACAGCTTTTAACGCTAAAAGTCTACTATGGACGTTACCAAAAAAATATTTATTCCAGGTCTTAAGGTCGACTTTTGTATTTAAAAGTTTCCCTTTAAACAGTTGGGCTGGGGATCCCTTTTCTGTACTTTACCAGAGATTCTGGATCAGAAGCCTGAATTGGGATTCCCGAGTTTACATGGTTTGGAAACGAAAGTATTTACCTATGGTCGAATGTTGTGGTAGTGTATCAAAGCATAACGGGGTGTAATCCGAACCAAGAGCGGGTAAATGAAAAACATTTGCTGTAGGAAAGATAAACATCCAATCCGCATTGGCCATACTCTGATCCAGCCATTCTTTAACATTAGTCCATCCCCGCCTCTTATTGTTCCAGGTAAATGGATGACCAGAAAAACCCAAATCGATAAGCCCCGCTTGTTGTGTGACTTCCTTGGCGAAAGCGCTTTGAGCCGCTCGGAATGGTTTACTCCCCTTTTTATCAGTACTGTCAAAGATGGTGTTAAAATCCCCCTAATAGAAGCCAGGGACCAACATACCCATAAGCCGTAGTTTCCACAAGACGTCAGCTTTCATTCCGATTCCTTTGGTACGGGCTCCCGTAGAAAAAAGAGATCATCCACGGATTATCCGACGGTTCAGAGTTTACCAGAACATTAATAATAAATTTGTTACAGAAAACCACATCAATAACAATATTCTCCTTCCACATAACACAGATACCCCCAGAATGTCCCTTGACTCCAGTCGCCGGGACATTAACCTAGTTAGGATACCCAAGATTTCGAACCAAATTCTGCATTTCTGAAGTGGATCTTTTGGTTTCGGCTAAGAAAATAATATCTCCGTTAAAGGATCGAATAAGCTCCTTGAGATGAAGAATTGCCGTCGGTCGACCCAGACCCTGGCAATTCCAGGAGATAATTATCATAATGACCCGGGTAGTCTCCGCGGAGCCACCCGAACCCTAACAGGAAGATTAAATACCAAATAATAACGACGAATCCGACGATAAGAAATATAAATAGAATTGTGCACCTGGATGTGAGAAGGTCTGCGAGTACCGGACTGAGTAAATTGAAATGGTATAGACATCTCGGCCAACTGAGTCGCTGCACGAATGTGGTGACGCATCACCCTAGCTAAAGATGGTGGATACCCCTGAGAAGGATATGTAGTCTGATGAGTTGGTATGGTATGCTGAGAGCCTAAATCTCTGGTAGGTGAGCTCATCGTCCCCGCCTGACTTCCCCATATCCCCCCTACCGAAGGTATCACTGGAACCAGCTAAAACTCTCCCGAGCTGCTTCGAACATATATCAGACGATCTCCCTCACTACAGGCCATCTGTCCTCCCTCCTCGTGTCTGTCGTCTTCTCCCCCCTCCTCATCCTCGAAAGTAGTATGACCCTGTATCGGGTTACCCTCCCCTGTCAATACCCTCGAGGTGGAGGGGAAACCTATCATCTAAATGGTCAGATGTTCCTCTTCAAAAAACATTTGTCTTGTCTGACTCCCCCCCACCAGGCTAGCGAGTGTATCTCAGCCTTCGTCCCCTATCCAGTGTAGATTCTGGCTGTACCTGCCAGAGCCAGGTCAGTAAGGTTCTCAAAGCCTGTAAAATCTGCCCCTTGATGTAAAGGTGGCCAGTCTGATGGACCTGCCAAATCCTCTGCCCTCTATTCTTCACTTTCCCGTGTAATAGATGTGAGTAACTCCGTCTAGGAGTTGGGTAATACACCTCCGCGGATTGAGGTGTAGGTGGGCCATCGGGGTCCTTCGATAGATTGTTTGATCCGACCGAGTTCCCCGGAGAAGAATTGTCCGATGTTCTCCTGACCACATTTTTTGGTATATTCACCGCATGGTTCAACCCATCATCCCTTAGGTAGGCCCATCGCGGTTCCCGCGCTAAAATCTTATACGCTTCACGGTGTTTGAAGTCATTGCCGCCATTCAAGCCTTTATAGATTTTGTGTGCATCGTTTTCCTACAATTCGCAAAATTACCTAATACAAATAAATAACGTGTATATCCGCTATAAATAATTGAAATTGAGTTAAAGGAAACTATAACGTACCCGATCTTATTCTGTTTTTTCGCTGTTATTCCTAAATCGTTCTTGAGCAACTATACCCTTGTACACCACACATTGTGCATTAAAGACATACCACTGAGATTTGGTCGGTTCACATGATCGTTGTGTGGGGAACTCGGGGTCTCTATTAAAGGCAATGTTGACCTTTTGACAGAAAGTAAAACCCTTTATGCGGCCATTTGTTTGGACAGAAGTTGTTACCCACGCCCTTGCGAGACACGTAAAGTCTGCGTCCCTCCAATGCATTCCAGCATCATCTGTCTCGTCTAAAAACTCACCATCTTCTGACACTTGCACGCTTGGTCTTTGTTTTACGGGTGCTCTTTTCTTTTTTCTTTTTCCTTTTTCTTTCCGGGGAGCCGCCGCTTCAACAGATATTGACGCATTTGTGTCACTTTGACTGTGCTGAGTAGATTCACCATGGAATAGGTAGTTCTGAAAGTAATTTGGCGATTGAAAACCTTGAGGTTGAGTGAGGGGATAGGGTTGATAGTACGGGCTAAACGCCTGAGGTTGCAGCTAAGATAGTGTAAATGAACTTTAATATGGTCCATAACTGAGATCCCCTTGCGACATAGTAAACGGAGGTGGGGTCTGTGATTGGAATTGAGGTTGAAATTGCGATGAGTTTTGGTAGAGGTATGGAGTGAATTGTGATGATGGGTGTTGAGCGAATGGTGTTGAGGATGGGGTCGACGGTGTAGAGCTATTACCACTAGTACCGGAGTTCGCCATTTGGGGAGAGCGTAGAGGTTTTGCTTTGACCTAGGGTTTCTTGGTTTTGGGTGAGAAGAAAGAGCCAGGGAGCTGATCTAGAGAAATAATTGAGTTTGGAGGTGTTTAGATCACCGCGCGGTAAAAAGAACACCGCGCGCTGATCTAAACACCGCCAAACTCAAAAAAAAATTAGTGTGAGCTCCCCACACTCAGTTGAGTTCCTGTAGCGCCAGCTCAGCGAACTCACACTCAAACAGTGCCTGCTGGGAGGGGTTTTGGTGTGGGTTGGCAAACTCAACTCAACCCACACCCTGCTGCGGATGCTCTAACTTAAGACAGATCACAATTTCATAAACCAGAAACCAGCCAATACAATATTTCGACTTTCCAACAAAAGCCACAAAAAATGAGTTCCTTCATCCAACACAACAAAACACACATAAAAACCAAAATCACCCTATAGCACTCAACCCATACCCATACTGTTCTAAACAAAATCCCAAATCAACAACAATCAATCAAGCCAAAACCCCAGTAAACCAACATAAACCCAACCCGAAACACATTCCGTTCAGACATCAAAAGCAACACAGACCCAAGAGATTTAAACAAGAAAACCAAAGAAATGAGACGAACAATAGCAGCCAAGCTTCATACACAGATACAGGAAAAAATAGTTGAAATAGTGACGCCTACGTCGTCCCTCACCTATTACGACATTCGTCATGCATCAGGGAGAGAGAGTACTTCAAGACGCCCATAGACGAAAACTCAGCCCAAAACCCACCTGAAACTGAGGCCCAACTCAAAAAGGTCCACAGTTAAAACCAGATCAGGTTTAGTCCTCATCCGCCCTCATCTCAGCCGATCCAAAAGCCCAGGCCCAACACAACGGCCCAATCGAAACAGAGATCCAGCCCAACCTCCCAATCACAGCCACCTAAGAAGGCCCAGTTTTTTTGTTTTTTTTTTTCCGGAAAAAAACCCGAACTACCCTTGTAACCCTCCTCTCAATTCAGAAGCAGAGATCAACGAAAACAAGAACTTTCCCAATCATACGACAACAGCCAATTCTTGCCCTTCCAGTAGCACCCGTGTTATACCATTTCAGCCGTACTTGGAAGTACCGATACCCGCACTCTTCTCACCTACAAGGAAAACAAGAAAACCAGAAGCGAGTTAATCAAAGAAAGGGAGATGAGTGAAAGGAAATGAGCCACAACCACAAACAACTCAATGAGCTAGAGGAATATCACGTAAGGATCAATCATCATGCAAAGATTCGAACAACTCAACAGCAGCTTGACGGTCCGCCAAGAACACTATCCAAACTCTCCCGGCAGGACACGGGAGACAATCAATCAAAAACCACTACCACCTTAGTAAAATCAGGTCGGTAACCAGGACGGGAAGAAGGATAGGGGTGGAGATGGAAGGATGGAGGACGCAAAAGGGGATGAACTACACTCGGGGTAATATGGTAACAAACCCGGACTCTCTCTCTCTAGACGGTCCCTTTCATTGTATATCAAATACACATAATCAGAATACACAATATATGCATCTCATGTCACATGGATATAAATGTAAAAATATGTCAGCAAACTGCAAATCTTATACAAATTTCTCAAGAATTAAACAGAATAAATGACAACTACAACTCCAAAAAAGAGTACAAACTATGAGAATCGGCAAATCACCGCATGTTAAAACAACTCCGAGGCATCACACAGTACTAGGCAACTCCTGCTTGTAAGAATTGCATGCCCATCAACTCTTCTCCTAATCCTGAATGAAAACAAACTAAAGCACCACACTTGTCATCGATTTCCTACTTTCATTTGTTTCGGTTGGTTGTTTTGTGATTCTGGATAATAGTAATGGATCAAGGACGCGGAGTTTACTCATGTTCTCTTTAGCAGATATCCTAGAAGAATGCCAAACAAGCCAATGAGTACGACAGACAGAAACGAGATTCCTCCACGGTTTTTGTTACTCTCACGCTTCAAAAGTTCCTGTACAATACAACAGAATGTTTGATTAATCATATGAAGATATATCAATTCGAAGCAATAAGATGCTACAAATAATTTCTGGTGTAATCCATACCATATATGCTAAATAATTAGTGGGTCAAACCTTGTTTTTTGAAATTAAACTCGAACCAACTCAATGATAAATCAAACAAATATACGTCAAAATTATGATATTTAAGGAAAGTGAGGTCCATATGCTATTCAACTATGGTGGACATTTCTAGAGGATCACATGACTCGTTTGAAAGTTAATAAGAAAAGAAATCTAAGTTAGTCCTTTAGAGCAAAGTTCGCATTAACATTTACGCTAAAAAAAGGCTTCTATGGCTAATGGATACAAGAAAGAATAAAATCTATTAATTTATATTGAAAAACTAAGACATTTCATCATCAGTAAAAATCAACTAGAAAATGTTTCAGGAATCATCCTAAAGTCGTAGAAACAGCAGGAACAAAAAAAGTGAAGGGTCTTGCAAGTTGTAAATTTGTTATAGACTTCCATTGGCAATGAGTGGTGTCTATTATTGAGGATTACATTCTAGAGATATTTGGAAGATCCATGCTTCAACCGTGTAAATTAAGTAAATATGTGACTCAGGGTGGCGGTAGTTTTAAGCACATAAGGTAAACTGCCATTTTGTCATTATGCGACACTTCCTAAAGATGATCACTAACCAGCAGTAAACAAGTGACTCGTGGTGGCAGTTTTAAGCACATAAGGTAAAATGCAATTATGCCATTATGTGACACTTCCGAAAAATTATCACTAACTAGAAGTAAATTCAGATAGATGTAATTAAGTAATGAACTTCTTACCAGTTCCTCACGAAGCTTGTTGCTCTGTTGAATAGCAGATTTCTTCTCCTGTGTCAGCTTTGATATAAGAGTATTTGCCTGCTTAGACCAAGTATGAAATCATTTTACAAAATAGTATACCACTGAAAAGCAAAAAAATCACTTTTTCATCAGCTCAACTGTCACTGGTATGCTAAAAAAATTGACAAATTGAATAATAAGAAAATTTCTACCATTCTTCGGCAATGATTAGGAATGTAACAAGCATAATATTTATGAATACAGTGGAATATCAATAATAAATGTAACAAACGTGAGCACAACATATTAGTTGTATTAGTCTTTGGAACTGGTCGAATTTCCATCATTGGCTTAAATACATATGTAAAACCTTCTGGAAGCGTATTGAACCCCAATATATGCCTAAGTTTGGAACTCTCACATTCTCTCACGCTAGTCTATGTTTCTCATTCCACAATGCATGGAAATCTAAATCTATATTGCTCTCCATTCTTAAGTTTCTTTTGCCCTAGTTGCCCAGCATTTTGCTACATATATTCAGCTGTACTGCCAGTTGCAGCTTTTGCTTGCATTTAGACCTTTTTTCTAGTAAATGATTCAGACTTTTAATTTACACAATTCTAATTCAACAATTTGTTGTCCTCAAGAGCATCTCTCAACCAACAAAATTATTGAATGACTCAAGCCATGTCATAACTCTCCCAGTTTTTGTAAGCAATGAGGGGATACTCATCGACATGTTCGATTAGAGGAATCTTTGGTTCGTTCTCCCAAGTCTTTATGCAGGAAAAAATCACATATTCCTGATTTCATGGACTCCAGGTTTTTTATCGACAGAAAAATTTGTCTTCCCTAATCCTAACATGGTTTAGAGAAAAGAAAATTGCAATCCTAGATTGTAATGATAAGCACAGACTTAAATGTTTAACAATGCTTACAGAGTCTAATAAATGAAAAGGCCAAGGTCATATGTAAAGTGCACGTCAGGAGAGGAAATGACAACAATAAGTTTCATTTACAAAGGCAAATTCGCGACTAGATACCTATAATTCTAACTAATTCATAGTTATTTTCAAAAGTTAAGTATCCTATAAATACAGGCCCTAAAAATGACAAGCATACATCATAAAAATTACGTGCATATATAACTCTCCGTTAATTGATCAATTCCACACGCAAAAGGAGTATAGACTAACTACGAAAATATAATAGAATGCATATTACCTCAGGAGTTTTCTCTGCCGTCTCAAAGCGTGCTTTTGAAACCTGAAAGAAGCATTCCACAAATATGGCACTCGTCATATTAGCTTAATAACACAGTGACGAAATACTAGTACTCAAAGCTAAACAAGTCTCAAATACTCACAGGAGTGACGAAATCAGAAACATTTGAACTCCCATTCTCTGAAACTGATGCTTTGGGTGATGACCCCTCTTCGGATTCTTCAGGAACCGGTGATGTGGGTTGAGGTGGTGAAACATAAACCACTTTCAGTTTGCACTCTTCAACGATATTCCCCGACTCCTTGTTGAACTATTCAAAACAACTTCCAACAATTAATAAATCTATACAAAAAAGCACATGAAACATGATCTATCGACTATCTAACAGGGGCAATAGTTTCCCAACACATTGTTTCATAAAACTAGTTACCAATATTTGTTCTTAGTACATAACTACAAATATGCAAATGTAAGTACGTAGTCATAATTTACCATTTCCGGGTTAATATCTTTCAAAGATGATCCAGGGCTAGCGACCACGCTCTGTAACAGAAACTTATCCTTACATTGCAGCTCAGGAGGTACCTCTTTTTGAGCTTGCATTGTAACTAGGCGAAACAAAAAATCAAAATTAATAAATAAAAAAACAACGAAATGGGTATTAATCAAACACAAAACTACAGATACTCTTCTCACCTACGATATCGCATGTCGATCGAGGCAACACAACCCCAGTATTTGGCCTAACACAATACTTCTTCGGATTTGTCGTCTTCACCTGCAATTATACAAAACCAAAGTTGCAGAATTAAGTAATTGTTACAACAAGATACAATTGAAATCGAGATTATAAAATAAAGGGGTAATGTGAAATTAGACCTTGAAAGCTATGTGATCATCTGTGTTATTCGACAATTGGAGAGAAGATGAGATCTGTTTCTTTAGCTCAACTTCACAACAACAACAACAAAATCAAAATCAAAATCAAATCAGGAAAAAAATAATCCCAAAAGAAGAAATCTAAAGCACAATTGAGGATCTTACAAGGGAATTTGAGCTCTTGGGGTTCGATGCTGAGACGCTGCTGTGTTGTTGTTGAACCCATGATCGAATCAATCGTCGGATCACAAAACAGAAATTGGTTCCCCAAAGAGAGATCAATCTCGCATAATCTCTCTCTCTCTCGAGTGTTTTTGGTTTCTTGGTGAAATCGGGGAAATGTTTTGTTTGTAAATAAACACACACACACACACGCAGCGTTGCTTATTTGGTTGGACTTGAAACCAAGTATTTTAATGTTGTATCGTGCTGTTGCGTAAATGTGTATGAATGGTTGGTGTGCATAAATGTGGGTTAGTTGTTGGTTGCTATTTAACTTGTACACATGCTTGTACCACTAACCCAATGCTTATAGAGAGCGAGGAGATGGGGAGAAGAGATTGGAGAAAAGTATTGAGTATCCGGAAAGATGATAGACAGACAGAGACAGGACACAAACATGAAACTGCGACCATTTTGGTTTTAGTTATGCATGTTTGGTGCAAGCTCTTAAACAAAAGCTGATTTAATAGAAATGTAGGAAAGCCTACAACAGGAAGTGGAATGGTTGTGTAGCTTGAACTCCTAAGGCCCTCATCACCAGGATTATTATAATGGTCTTTTGTCAGTGCCTTTGTGTACCAACATTTGAATTTGCAGGAATGTATTGGTTATCAGGAATGATATTCACAAAGCTGGGTGTGTTGATAGTTGATAGTTGATAGTTGAGACTCTGATGTATCATCAAAAAATTGCAGACCCACTTTTTGCTAGAAAATGATGCTGCAGCATGGAACTTGGCTTTGAAGTTTACTATCTTTGGTGGGGAAAAATTTTGTTTGATATCTAACAGGTCAATCGGTTTCTCGATGAAATGATACGACACACACGAAAACACCTTAAATAAAGTCAACTTACTTATGGGGCTTTGTACATATCTGAAAATACATCTTTCAAAATAAATTAAACATAGTAGGACGATAATTTTATTCCCGAGCTTGTAATCGGATACCAAGATAAACTTATTCATCATGATGAATACATACACAAAGTTGATTATCTTCAAATTTCACAATAGAAAAAACAAGATAACAAAGGCCTCTTCTTTGATGTTTTTACCTTGTAGCTTTTCATATCCTCTTGAAACCTACGAACACTGTAGGGACTTATCCCTCGACCTAGTCCAAACTCGAACTACCTCAATATCAAACTCACGCATTACACACGTGACATGTACAATCAGCATTGACACCTAGACTACGAACTGATAAAGAACGTAGATCGAGCACTACAGCAAAATATGAACAAGTCAAAGACACCCGTCTCCTACGAACTAACAGTTACACATTCAACTACCACTTACCTCAATATCCAGAGAACGTGCTTCTACACGATAACGAACTGCAGAAAAGGTTTATATAAAGAAAAAGTTCCAGAATATATAAAGACCGAAATTTCGAGATTCTAACCCATAATTTATAGATTCAAAACACTACAAAAATTCTTATTTCAAGATCAAGTATTTATAATTCAAAAGATCACTTATAATAAAATATTATCCTCAAGCAATAAAAGTTACAGTTACTAAACCCTCCACTCGAGGTCGTGGTTTTTTACATATTCAAAAGTTTTCCACGCTAAATCACCTGTGTCATTTATAGTATTATACTAAATTTTGTCATAGGTGCATTTTGTGTAAAATCTAATTTTGAGTTATTTTGAGCTATGAAATTAGGCTATTACATTTGGCGCCGTCTGCAGGAAATAAGACATTTCTACGATATCTTAAGACATACATTTACTCCACTGTCCATTTCCAATTATGGTAACTTCCAAGCGACCAACAGCACGAGTCCAGCTCGATCTTTTAGTTGAACCAGAATAACTCGCTAAACTACGGGCGAATCTTCACGCCGAGACAGAGAAGCGTAATGAGCTCGAGCGTCAGTTAACTATTGACCGTAAGCTCTACGATAAAGAGCTCGAAAGTGAGCGTCAAGCTCGTCTGACAGCATTCAAGAGACATGAAGAACATATGACAACTATGCAGACCGCATTGTAAGCTTTACAAAGCACTCAACAGGCTCCCCATACCAGAGATCATGATGAGGTGCCAGCGAACTACCGAGTTTCTGCACGTGAAAGATTAGGATCTCAAGGAGTAACCAGCAAAGCCATTTCCCAAAATCTTCAGTACAAACCACAAGCTTCAATTCATTTGGGAAGAGAAGCTTAGTTCGTTATCAATAGAGGTCTCTAGCCTTCCAAGCGTCTATAGAAGGAGCAGCGACCTCAATCCTAAATTTCAGCACGAGAATGCTTGAGTGAGGGGACATGTACTCATAATCCTCGGCCAGCTCACCAAGCCACTCAAGCAACACGTCAATACGTCACACAAGAGCACATGGATCGACGTATCAAGGAGTTGATTGAAGCTCAAGCTCTAGGCAGACAAGATGATTTCACCAAGTTGTAAGGTAGCCTGATTGCCAAAGAGTTATTTGATATGGAAGTACGAACAGGTTTCCATACCCCAAAAATATGTAAATACAAGGGCACCGATCCGAAAGAGCACATTCAGCAATTCCGTGATTCATAGGGATTGCACTCAAATCTCAACCATATTCTATGTCGTCTGTTCTCAACAAGTCTATCACCTCGGTGGTCAAACAGAAATAGAGAAGACTATCACCTCGTCTTTGAGATGAAGTCAACAATGAAATCGATAAGTTGATCAAAGTGGGATTCATTCGAGAAGCTAAGTACCCGGATTGGATCTCCAACATTGTCGCAATTCCAAAGAAGAATGGGAAAGTCCGAGTTTGCATGGATTTCACAGGTCCAAATAAACACACTCCGAATGACAGTTTCCCTTTTCCAATTATTCATCAAATTTTTGATTCCACGACAGGTCACGAGCTCTTATCTGTAATGGATGCTGCTTCTGGATACAATCAGATACCTCTCTTGGAAGCCAATCAGGAAAAGACCACTTTCATCGCTGAAAGGGGACTTTACTGTTACAAACTCATGCCTTTCAGACTGAAGAACGTAAGAGTGACTAATCAGTAGTTAATGACAACAATGTTCAAAGTGCACTTGGGGAAAATTATTGAAGTTTACATCGATGATCTCCTGTGCGAAAGCTTACAGTCCAACGACCATATCACAGATCTCTCTACGATCTTCCATATTCTACGCTCATACAGAATGTGGCTCAATCCTGATTAATGTCAATTCGAAGTACATTCAGGCAAGTTTCTCGGCCATCTCATCAGCAAGAAGAGGATTGAAGTTGGCCCAGATCAAATTCGAGCTCTCATCAACATGCCCTCTCCAAAAATAAAGAATGACATACAGAAACTCACAGGTAAGATTGATGCCATCAATCGATTCATCTCTAAGTCTTCTGATCGATGCCGGTGGCTGTTCTTACTACTCTGAGGGTGTACCAAACGAGGAAAAGTTTAGCCTAACGAAGAGATCCAGTGGACAGAAGAATACGAGGTAGCTTTTGAGGAACTCAAAACCTATATGGGGAAGTCTCCCATCATGAGCACCCCGGTAGATAATGAGGAACTGATCATTTACCTCACATTTATAGACAATTCTATCAGCTCAGTCCTCATTCGACTTGAGGGAAAGGTCGAAAAACTAGTCTATTTTATTAGTAAAATCCTCACTCCAGCAGAAATGAGATATTCTAAGATTGAGTGACTCCTTCTACCTCTCATTTACACTTCACAGAAACTCAATCACTACTTCCAAGCCCATTTGGCCAAAGTTATGATGAACTATCCACTCTCGGAAGTTTTGTCTAAGAAAGAAAAATCACGAAGAATGCATCAATGGTCAATCAGTTTGGGAGAACATAATATCAAGTTTGAACAAGGCCATTTAGAAAAAAGTCAAGTCATTGTCAATTTTCTAACAGATTTTCTTGTGGAAGATCCCGATTGGGAGGAGCACGATCTTGACCTTATAGAAGAAATCACAGAAGATCCACCAGCCAAGTCATTTGACGAATGAGCTAAATGGATTATAAGGAAAGGGTGGAGACTTCTCACAGATGGTTCAGCATGACCTGCAAGGTCAGGGATTGGAATCGTATTGACTACCCCATCTAACGACAAAATCTAGAAATCAATCCGCCTAGATTTTAAAGCTTCCAACAATGTCATAGAGTGTTAAACTTTAATTCATGGGCTCGACTTAGCACTCAAGCTTGGCGTCCCCGAGCTATCAGTCTATACAGATTCTTTACTCATCGTCCACCATTACTCCAAATAGTACAAGAAAAATGGCAAGATGATCGAATATGCAGCCCTCGCTGCCAATAGGTTTGATTAGGTAAGCTCATGTTATATATTTCCTTGACATGTTAGAAATATTTCCTTATTAAAGATGAATACTCAGGAATTGAGACAATACGATGGAAGACCGGATCAACAAATTAGGTACAAAAAATGCTAGAACGATAATTTTATTTCCAAGCTCAAGAGCATGTACAAAACAGAACTTATTTCATCCTAATGAATATCATGAACACAGATAGTTCAAACGTTTTCAACCTTAGTAGCAAAAACAATAAAACAAAAACCTCTAGGTTGATGCTTTATCTTGTGGCTTATCATGTCTTTTGAAACCTACAAAAACATTTATGTCATTACTCGTCTTCCATGAGAGTGTTAAAAATTGTATTAAAGTACTCTCACAGTGTGAAACTCACAACAAAAATAGGATGTGTTACATTTCGCAACGTCTGACTTTGATGATTCTTTTGGTAGCACTGGTGGTGGCTGAGGCAGGGAAGCATAGACAGTTGAAAGCTTGCAATCTTCAACCAGATTTCTTGACTCCATTTTGGACTAAAGAAGCCAATAAGTACACCATTACATTATGTACTAATCATCTTATAAAAGCGAGTGAAATGGGAAATATTTGAAGAAAGAGCGCTTGCAAAGTCAAAAATAAACATATATACTTATAGGAGTGGAATAAGACGTGCTACATTTTGCATCGTCGTTTGAATTTTATGTTTCCTTGGGAAGCAGTGGTGGTGGATGAAGCAGAGAAACATAAGCAACTCTGAATTTGCACTCTTCAACAACGTTTCCCCACTCCTTGTTGAACTAAAAACACAATTTCCACAAGTTAAATATCATAGGGCAAAGCAAAACAATATACGTGGAAGAGGGGATTTTTTTCTTTGGTAATTTATTACGTACTGAGTCCGGTTTAATGTCATTTTTGGTTTCTCCATAACTTGCTATAAAGCTTTGTATTTGAAACTTGTCCTTGCATTCCAGGTTTGGGGGAACCTCGAGTTGGGCTTGCATTGTAACTAAGTAAGAGAGTGATAATTAGTGTTAAGAAATGGCAACAAAAATTGTAAACCAAACATTCTCAAAAACACTGGAAATCAAACAACCTGTGATGTCGCATGTATCTCGTGGTAGCACAATTCCGATATTTGGCCGAAGGCAATACTTTTTCTTGACCTACATCTCCAAGAAAAAAGAGAAATTTAAAAGCCAAAAAAAGAACTAGTTTGAATATTTCCAATCGGAAGTACACAAGAAAAATAGAGAACGGATGAGTAAAACGAAATTACCTTGAAAGTGACGTAGTCATATGTGTTATTTGATAATCGGAGAGAACATGATATCTGCTTCTTCACCTCAACTTGATCATATGCCAATACCACAACACAAAACATCAAAAACTCACACACAAAGAGAGAGAGAGATAGAGAAATAAGAACAGAGAAAATTATCTTTAGAACTTACAAGGGAAATCTAGTGTCTGAGGTTGCATGGTAAGAAGCTTTGATATGCCCATATCAAACTAATGTAAGGTGTAAAAAGCACGTAAGTAATCTGCAAAACGAGCGAAGAAGAAAAAAATAATTGATGATTAGTCGAAACTGAACACATATACGTACTATAGTGAAATTGGTCGTATTCCATTTTGCATTACCATTTCACGTTAATGTTTCCTTCGGAAGCAGTGATGATGGTTGAGGCAGGGAAACATAAGCAACTCTGAATTTGTATTCTTCAACAACGTTTCCCGACTCCTTGTAGAACTAAGAAAACAATTTCCCCACGTTAATGATCATATACCGCTAAGCAAAACAATATATGTTGGGGTGGGGATTTTTCTCTAAGGCAATCTATTACATACCATGTCTGATTTGATGTCGTCTTTGGTTGCTCCATAACTTGCTATAAAGCTTTGTATAAGAAACTTGTCCTTGCATTTTAGGTCAGGGGAGCCTCGCGTTGTGCTTGCATTGTAACTTAGTAAATGACCAATATTTAGAGTTAATTTAGCAACTAGATATAAATTGTAAACCAGAACATACAAACACAAATAATCAAATCACCAATGATGTCACATGTGGTCCACGGTGTGATAATCCCCTTATTTGGCCGAACACTATACTTTTTGGGATGGGTGGTGTTGACCTATATCTCCAAGAAAAAGAAGAAGATGATGAACTAAGTTAATTTTCAAGATTTTAAATTAGAAAATCGCAAGAAATCTAGAAAATGAATCGGTACAGCAAAAATACCTTGAAAGCATGTGTTATTTGATAACTAAAGAGAACATGATATTTGATTTATCAATTCAACTTCACATACGGAAAAAGACAAAGGAAAATTTTCACAACAACAACAAAAAAAGTGACAAGAAACCATAAGAAAACTATATTTAAAGCTTACAAGGGAACTCTAGAGTTTCTGGGAATGATGAAGATGTAAAACCAATGATGCTTTTACAACCCATATCAAACCAATGATGAAGATGTAAAACCACTATATGTTTTGAGAAAGAAAGCTCTGAACTAAAAATATTTGAGTTTTAGAGGAAAACTCTACCACTTTATAATTAGGAGGGATAGAAAGAGAAGTTATTAAAATGGTCTCATTCAAATGTCCCTTATGATTAAGGATCTAATAGACTCTTTAGACTTGGCTTTTAACTAATGACTAAACACCACTTGGTTTGTATTGCCATTATATTAAATTATATATATCCACTATAGAATGTCAAAGATATAAGGTACTTGCTATAACATCTTCCTAAACACGGAAATTTTTTTGCGTTTTAATGAGCTCCTGTCACATTCTTTGACAAAATCACAAATGCATAACCAAGAGAAAAGAAAGAAAAACATTGACATAAATTGTAATGGAAAAACTTCGTATAAATTTATTTAAAGCTCAACAAAGAGAATCAAAAGCATATTTGATTCATAGGGTGTTGAGTCGCCAAGCCGCAGAAGCCGAAACAACTTCAATTTTGTTAGCAATGAACAAGCAACAATCAAAGGAATACACAATAGCAAACACACACAAAGTTTAAGGTGGTTCGACAATTACCTACGTCCACCGTACAAGAGAGAGAGAGAGAGAGAGAGAGAGAGAGAGAGAGAGAGAGAGTTTATTCAAGATCTAAGGTTACAATCACTCAAAACAATTAAAGGTTCTCTTAAGGATTTCCTCTCAAATTGATCTCACCAAGGGTTAGTTCTAAAAGAACCTAAGTCACCCTTTATATACTAGGGAAACTATTTATAATCGCTCAGATCTCGAGGCAAGTCAAGGCTTCTAAACAAATCTCAAAATTGAGTTTTACCGATGTCTGTTCGAACACACAATTTGTCTGTTCGAACATGCCCATTTTTATTCAAACAACAACAAGGTCTATTTGAACAATTAAGGTTTGGGGTGCTCTATTCGAACAGAAACATTTTCTGTTCGAACATACCCAATTTCGTTTGAATGATAATAAATCTCGTTCGAACGTCTTATTAACAAACACCACATAGGGATCATTTGATGAGCCATAGGACATACTCACTACTCAGCCCTCTCTCTTACCTTGGCAGAGCTGGTTGATGCTCTAATTTCTATTCGAATAGACTTTGAGTATGTTCGAACAGAACAAAATCTGTTCGAACAGACTTAAAGTCTATTCGAACAGAGTCACCTTGAATGTTGATTCTTCGAATATACCTTGTTTTTGTTCGAATAAAAAGGGGTTTGTTTGAACATAAATTTTTTTTGTTCGAACAGACATTGGTAAAACTTAATTTTGAGATTTGTTTGGAACCCTTGAATTGCCTCAAGATCTGGGCGATTGTAAATAGTTCCCCTAGTATATTAAGAAAAACATAACTAGCCTGCTTGAAGTCCTCAACATGTTTAGTATTCAATATGTGGTTAGGGAAGCCAATAGGGGATAATTTTTGTACTTCTTATTATAATTTTGTAGGAAAAATACACCATATGAATAATCATGTATGCATAACTTATCGATAGTACTTTGAACTAATGAGTTGGTCAAATCTATAGACAAATCCGTTTTATTTCCTAATAAGATATATATATATATTCTCTCATAATCAAGTATTTAGGCCCACTTTTTATATAGTAATAACCCTTCTATAGTAATATTATGGGGGCAGTCCTCACAACATTACTATGGAAGGGTTTTACTGTACTTCTACATAAGTATTTATATCAAAAATTACATCCTCCAAAATAAATCGAACATGTTGAGGAATAATAGAATCTCGTTAATAGTTCTATATGAGAGTAATTGAGAGAGAAGAGGATATCTTTATTGATTGTAAAATGTTTCTCTGTACGTACTACAAAGAAGGATATCCCTACAGCATAGGTTACATGTAGGGACCTATCCTTCGACCTAGTCCAAAATCTAACTATCTCAATATCATACTCACGCATTACACATGTTATATGTACAATCAGCATTGACACCTAGACCAGGAACTGATAAAAAATATAGATCGAGCACTACAGTAAATTATGAACAAGTCAAAGACACCTGTCTTCCACGAACTAACACTTACACATTCAACTACCACTTACCTCATTATCCGAAGAACGCGCTTCTATACGATAACGAGCTGCAGGTAAGGTTTATATAAATAAAAAGTTCCATAGAAGATAAGGACCAGAAAAACCCAATTTTCTAGATTATAACACAGGAATTTATGGATTTTAAACACCACAAAAGTTCTTATTTCAAGATCAAAAATTTTCTAGTTCAAGAGATTACTTGTAATAAGAGATCAGCCTCAAGCAATAAAAGTTACAGTTACTAAACCCTCAACTCGAGGTCGTGGTTTTTTACCTATTCAAAGGTTTTCCACGCTAAATCAGCCATGTCATTTCTTGTATTACATTAATTTTTGTTACAGGTACATTTGGTGTAAGACCTAATTTTGAGCTATTTTGAGCTACGGAATTATGCTATTACATTTGACACCGTTTGTAGGAAAGAAGACATTTCCACAATATCCTAAGGCATACATTCACTCTACTATCCATTTCTAATCATGGTCACTTCCAAGTGACCAGCAACAGGAGTCCAACTTGATCTTTTAGTTGAATCGGAACAGCTCGCTGAACTATGGGCGAATCTCCATGCCAAAACATAGAAGCGTAATGAGCTCGAGCGGCAGTTAACTCTTAACCGCGAGCTCCGCGACAAAAAGCTCCAAAGCGAGCATCAAGCTCGTTTGATAATATTCAAGAGACATGAAGAACATATGACAACTATAATGGCTTATTCTGCATCTCAAACTCATGCTTCATCTTTGAACTACATACGAACTTTCTATCTCATAAAAAGAGTACGTGGCACAATCTAAATTAAGAGAGAAACATTAAGAAGCAAATACAACACAAATTTCTCAACCAATACTACTCGTCCATGAGGCTCCTCGTGCTCTTGGTTGAGAACTGTCTTGTAATAGCTTATTTCGTATCTCGAACTCAAGCTTTATCCTCGACCTCATCAGCATACAGGAAGCACTACTAAAGATATGTTTAATATTCCTTAGTTCAGGTCATCACTTTCGACCTCCACATCAACAGTTCAATTTATGCAAGTGTACAATCATCAATAGGGCCATTGTACAGTAACAGAGATCAGAACGTTACACAATCTGGTCAAAGAACATCTTACATATACTTTGTAACGTCTATCATTAAGAATATTAATGGTCGTCAAATGGTCATATGATAAGACTTATAAATAGGACCAGAGAACTACAGATTAAGGACAGGGGAATTCTACACATAAGAATCCTTACTCTAAAATTCCAGATACCTAGAGCACTCATTGTGATAAGATAGCAATCTCAATAAGATCATCTTCTTTTTCTCAAAATCTACAAGAGAGATTGTGGTTTTTAACCTATTCAAAGGTTTTCCACACTAAATTTTCTTGTTGATTATTGTTTACTATTCTTGAATGTTCTAAACACATTTGGTGTAAAGGCTAAGTCCAAATCCCGAAATTAGGCTATTATATTTGGCACCGTCTGTGGGAACCAAAGTTCTCAAACCAATTGTCTCAGAAACCGCTGATCGTCTTATTTTTAGAATGTCGTCTCCAGATCAAAACACCTCGATCATTCTACTAGGAGAAAATGTAGCATTAGCAGTTCTACAGGCCACTTTAAATTCAGAAATAGAGAGATGTGCTGCTCTATAACAATAACTAGCAAGTGTACAAGATGCATTAAAGGTTCTACAGGGTCTGCAGGTCTCCGCTCAGAAGAACAAAGGCGTACAACCAGAAGGCTCATGAGTTTCTATTCATGACAGAATAGGACCTCCGCTAAAAGGTAATAACCTAGGAGTTACCCCAAAATCTAACCATCACCAACAGGAAATGGAGCCCATCCCGATCCAGGAAGTCTACCAAGAAGTAGATGGTGGCCTTGTAAGAGTCAGACATGTGGAAAATCTACCTCGAAGAGTTGGAGAAGGACGCGCCACACGCCCAGCTACCACAGCTCAACAATATGTGACTCAGGAACATGTTGACAGGCAAATCAAAGAATTACTCGAAGCTCAAACTCTGACTAAAGGAATCCATAACAGATTACAGAAGAGGTCGATTGTACAGGAGTTATTGGATGACGAAGTCCCCACCGGGTTCCATACTCTAAAAATCCAAAAATACAAAGGAACCGATCCAGTGGAACACATTCAAGAGTTTTAGGATGCTTTAAGCTTACATTCCACATCCAACCATATTCTATTTCGGCCCTTTCCTACCAACTTATCTGGCAAACCCCTACGATGGTTCTAAACACTACACAAAGGATTCATCATGACTTTTGAACAGTTGTGAGAACTCTTCGTTAAGAATTACTCGTACAATAGAGATAAAGAGGAGAATATATACTCCCATTTTAGCCTCAAGCAAATGCCAGGTGAAAAACTCGAGACATTCACTAAGAAGTTTTTAGAGTTAGCTTGGAAGGTAGATCGACTCAACCAGAAAATTACTATTTCTACTTTCACTAATGCTTTACTGGGCGATGGAAGGGCGAAGGAGTATCTCGTCTTGAACAAGCCAATAACTCTGGATGACATGATCGAAAAAGTCAACGGGTATATTGACCTGGAAAGAATGGGGTCTGACAGGAAGAAACCTTAGAAGTCAACATTGACAGCTCGAGATTAATCCACAGGCCAAGATTTCAACTATGTTGTTGATCAGGGAGAAGACAAGAAATGGGCAAAATCTAATGACGAATGACCTCGGAAGGGCAGTAACTTGCCAAAACCCTGTCTTCCCAGGATGAATGTAACTATAGCTAGCATTTATCCTATACTTTAGAAGCATAATTTTTTTTGAAATGCACAATATCTTCAGCCTATTGAGAACAAACCTTATTGTATTTACCACAAGGTTCGCCATCATGAGACCGAACATTGTTTTGCCCTACAACGACTGTTAGAGTACATCTTTGTAGATGGACGAATGCATAAATACATTGTAGACGTTGAGAGTTACAAGAACGGGAGTTACAAACTTCCTACAGAAACTGTAAAAACTGAGGAATCGGCAGGAGAGAAACATTTATACCATATATCCCTCAACCACTTTGTCGAGACTCAGATTGTCAACCAATCGAACAAAAGCAAAAGATGATGAGTCAGCCAATGTCACGACCTATCCATCAAAGATAAAGAAGCTCATTTACTTCCCGTATCCAGCTCTTAGCGAACAGGAATTTCTTTCGGCGACTGTAATGTTTGTCATATCAACTATCCTCACCATGATGCTTTGGTGATCATGTTAAACATAAGAAACATGGTACTCCACACAATGATGATTGATACTGGGAGTACTATTGAATTACTTTTTCAAAGCACGATTGGTCAGATGGGGCTGGCTGACAAGGTACAACCCAGTGACATTGATATCTGTGGATTCAACGAATTTAGAGAAGAGCTTGTTGAAAAGATTATACTTTCTATTACAGCAGGACCCGTAATACTTAACGTTGTCTTTTATGTTATCAATACAAAATCTCATTATTTGGGTATAATGGGATATTGCTGGTTACACAATATGCGAGCTATTCCATCCACTTATCATTTGACATTGCGATTTGAATGGAATGGCGGCATATATGAAATCAAAGGAAGTCAGAATCTAGTTCGAGCATGTAAAAATTTTGTTGTCATCATTTCAGAACCCTCAGAACCACAACTCGCATAGCAATTACAAAAAACAATATGAAACATTACAAAACACTATACAGTGAACTCTACAGAAAACTATCTGCCAAATGCAGAAACAACAGAGTATGCCGAAATCAATGGAGAAAAGCGATGAACATACATTGGTACTCTTTTGCCAATGGCAGAACGAGGTGCCCTCATCTAATTCCTTAAAGACAACAGTGATACCTTCACTTGGACCTCTCACGAAATGTCAGGTATTAATCAAAATTTAGCCTGCCATAAGCTTAATTTGAAGATAAGGCCGAAGCTGTCAAATAAAAATATAGCACCAAGACTCTGGGATGAAGTTAATAAAGAGATCAAAAAACTCATTGAAGTTGGTTTTTATCTAAGAGGCCAATTACCCAGAATGGATCTCGAACATTGTAGCAGTCCCAAAGAAGAACGGCAAGATCAGAGTGTACGTAGATTTCATGGACCTCAACAAAAATACTCCAAAGGATAGTTTCCCACTTCCTATCATAAATCATCTACTCGATTCTACTTTGGGGCACGAACTTCTATCTATGATAGATGCCGCATTAGGATACAATCAAATACCTCTACTACCTGATGATCAAGAGAAAACAACTTTCATTACAGAAGATGGCTTATATTATTATAAGGTCATGTCATTCGGCTTCTAGAATGCTGGAGCCATGTATCAAAGACTGATGACTCAGATGTTCAAAGATCACCTTGGAAAAATGATGGAAGTCTGCATTGACGATATGTTGTGCAAAAGTCTTAAGAAGGAGAACCATATAACTGATTTGCATACTGCTTTCAAAATTCTTTGTTTCTATAAGATGCGACTCAACCCAGACAATGCCAGTTCGGAGTTCAATCTGGCAAATTTTATGGATATTTGATTAGTAAGAGAGGCATTGAAGCTGATACAGATCTTATTCGTGTTCTATTGTCTATGCTTTCTCCAAGGACAAAGAAAGACGTACAGAAATTAGCAGACAAGATTGCTGTAATAAATCATTTTGTCTTGAAGTCTTCAGATTGATGTCATTGGTCGTTTAATTTATTACGTGACGGAACAATAGCAAAGAAGTTTAAGAAAGATCCTGAGATCGAGTGGACAGCAGAGTGTGAAGCAGTATTTCATGAGCTCAAACGTTACTTGGGGCTCACCACCAGTGATGAGTACACCTAAAGAAGGGGAAGAACTCATCATATATCTTACAGTTGTCGATGAGTCATTAAGATCTGTTTTCATTCGACTTAATGAGAAGATAGAGAAACTTGTCTACTTCATCAGCAAAGCTCTCACTCTAGCAGAGACCCGGTATACCAAGATCGAAAAGTTACTCTTTGCTCTTGTATACACATCACAAAAATTAAGACTATTTTTAAGCCCACTCAGTTCGAGTAGTGACAAATTTCCCTTTACGAGAGATTTTATCCAAGCGAGAGAAATCCAGACGAGTATAATAATGGTCAGTCACACTAGGCGAATATGATATCCATTTCAAACCACGGCATTCTGAAAAGGGTCAAGCAGTAGCAGATTTCCTTGTAGACTTCCTGGTAGATGATCCTGACTGGGAAGAAGACAGTACAGATACCAATGAAGAACAGTTCGACAAAAAGTTTGAAGAAAAGTCAAACTGGATAACTCAAAAGGGATGGCATCTTTTAATTGATAGATCTTCTGGACCTGCAGGATCAGGTATCGGAATCGTTCCTATCACACCTTCCAATGACAGGATCGAGAAAGCAATTAGACTCAATTTCGAAGCTACCAACAATGAGGCCGAGTATGAAGCAATGATTCACGGTCTGGATATGGCTCTCGAGATTGGAGTCTCCGAGTTGTCTGTATACACGGACTCTTTACTCATTGTGAACCATTACATAAAAAAATTCTAGAAGAATAGAAAGATGATTGATTACGCAGTAGCCATAGCCAACAGAATACGCAAATTCAAGAGGTTTACTATTAAATATTTATCGTGCAGAGAAAATAAACATTCTGATTCTCTCGCTTATCTCGCAGGAATCCTTGGCACAGAAGCTCGGTATCTGAAGATCAAAGTATTATCCACCCCCAGCATTAACATCATAAGCTCAAATTCTATTAATACTGGGGGCGTTGAAGAGGATGAGGATGATTGGAGATAACCTTTCCTTAAGTATATTGGAACTAAAAACACGTTTGACGGCGAACTCCCTATAGATCGCACTGAAAGGAGACGTGTGCTTAATAATGTTAAGCGATACATCGTGGAAAATGATCTCCTTTACAAAATTTTGGTTACATGATCATATCTCGAGTGCTTGTCCAGCAAAGAAGCTTAAAAATTCATGCATGAACTTCACGAAGGCACTTGTGGTTCCCATGCAGCAGGACGATCTCTAGCCAATTGAGTTCTTACTCAAGGAGTCTTTTGGCCTAAAATGAAAGCTCAAGTTATTAAACTCGTAAGCAAATGTGATGCCTGCCAAAGACATGGCCCCCAAATTTGATCTTCAGCCTTAGAACTCCATTCCAGTAACGTTGTTTGTCCATTTAAAAGATGGGCACTCGACCTCGTAAGAGAATTCCCTACTGCACTAGGTAAAAAGGAAGCACCTCTTAGTAGTAATGGATTGCTTCACTAAATAGGTAGAATTAGTCCCTCTGTGTCATACACGTGAAGATGTAGTCATCAAATTTATAAGGAAAACCATCATCATCCGTTTTGGCTGCCCCCATCTCATCAAAATCGACAATGGATCTCAGTTTTTTGGCTCCAGAGTCATCAAATTCCTCAATTAGCACAACATCATACACTCTCCTTCCAATTTGTATTATTCACAAGGTAATGGTCAGGCTAAAATCACTAATCGTACTATCGTGGATAGAATAAAAAAGTGTTTGACATAAAAGAAGGGTAACTGGGTCCAGGAATTGCCATATGTATTATGGGCATATCGAACAACACCTCGAGTATCAACTGGATACACGCTATTCCTCTTGGCTTATGGTACAAAAGCAATCATCCCCACTCAGTATCATCACCCAATACACGACCATACCATGATAGATGAAGAAAATAAATTTCAGTTGGCATGTAACATGAATTGGATCGAGGAAACTCAGGATAAAGCAATCATGAATTTGGAAGATACTACTAAGCTTTAACCCGATCTTGCAACAAGCGTGTTTGTCATAGAGAGTTTGAAATCAAAGACCTCGTCCTACGAGAAATTCCCAAACAAAAAAAAGAAGTCAATACGGGGAAACTGTCTAAAAATTGGGAAGGTCCTTTTGTCATTATTGGAATAAGTAGCCTTGGTTCGCACGATCTCGCCATTGAACACGGAGAACAAATACCTAATCCTTAAAACACGAGGAGATTAAAGCTGTATCGCTGATAAAAATCTATTATAATATACTTTTCTACAATCAATTTATCATCTTGTATGACAATCTTACATCAATGAAAGACTTATGTTTGATTCCCATACATCTGAGTACTTTCTACTATTTCATACAATACTCAATCTAACACATTCGTCGTACATCAATCTTACATCAATGAAATACTTGTGTTCGATTGCCCTACATTATTGTATTTTTCTAGTATATCCAACAAGTACTTCTTTATATAGATTACATATCGTTTGTTACTTCAGCCAAACTGATCATCTATACATTACTGATCGTTTGTTACTTTAGCCAAACTAATCATCAATACAGATCGTTTGTTGCTTCAACCAAACTGATCATCTATACATTACAAATCATTTATTGCTTCAGCCAAACTGATCATCTATACATTACAAATCATTTATTGCAACAACCAAACTGATCATCTATACATTACAGATCGTTTGTTGCTTCAGCCAAACCAATCATTTATATATTACAGATCGTTTGTTGCTTAAGCCAAACTGATCGTCTATACATTACAGATCGTTTGTTGCTTCAGCCAAACTGATCACCTATGCATTACAGATTATTTGTTGCTTCAGCCAAACTGATCATCTATACATTACAGACTTTTTGTTGTATCCATAGATATAATGGCATCCGAGGAGCTAGTAGTCCCTTCAGACATCAGCTGCGATGTTAAACTTACCTGCAGCTTCGGCCAAACTAATCTCGTATCACATTACAGGTTATTTATGGCTTCAGTCAAACCGATCTTCTATATTCTTCTACATTGTTTCCTTAGCAACCATCTACTATACAAAAACCTTTGAAATCATTCTATAAAATAGGCATCCAACCCATACATTACCGTTGGTTCCTCGTAAGGTTAGTACTGATCGTTCTTTTACCATTAGTCATTTCATTATACACTCTATCTACTATATTTGTTTAGTATACTTAAAACCTTATAATATTCATTACACCCCATTCCTTACTAGAGCTATCACTTGAATCATTACCTAAATTAGAAGGTCCTCCAATGCCACGTACACAACCCTTATATAGCCGTTGATGCATAAATTAAGGCATTCTCCCTATAACAATTTTCTTTCCCTCTCTAACCATACTCTGTTTAAGAGAGCCAATTCTAGCCATCATGGGATCTAGATACCCAGATTGTATTAACTCCAACTCACACTGTACACCTTTGGCAACTAAGCCTTCATATACTATTTTACTTTCTACTTCCAATCTCTTAAAATCTTATATGAAGAACAAAATCACTGTTATCATCTCTCTCTCGTGTACATCACCTGCATCACTTTTTACCTGTTAACAAAGAATAAGCTCCCTAAGGTTACTTTGCACTTCTTTCAGTGCAGCTTCCAAATAATCACAACGTTTCTCCACTTGTCATTTTCCATCCCTCACATCAAAATTTCAAGATTCCAGCACTATCATGAATTCATCCATATGATAAATCAAAGATATTGAACCCTCCATTTCAACTTCATGGCCTTCACATTCTACCATCCTTTTATCAAGACGTATCTTCGCTCGTATTAGGTCAGCATCTAGCTTCCTACTCGCGTCTCGTAGTTTATCATTTTCTGCTCGGTATTCCAAGATATCTAAATTCCGCGAATGCACAGTATGCTCTAACATATGTATTTTGTTCCAAGCCTTGTTTATGTCTTCGCTCTGTTGATTGCGGACCTCTTCCAACTTTTTTACCATCATATTAGCAACTCGCCACAATATTTCATAATTACGACCACGAACTCACATATCGTTTATCTCCGGCTCGAGCATATTTACTTGAAATTGCAAGTCTTTCACAATATTTCCTTCTTCTTCTACTATTGCCAACAGTTCTGTAACTTGGGTGCGAGCAAATGTCAATTCAGCCCCTTATTGGCTAGCTTGTTCTAAGATGCCTACAGCCTCAACACCCTTTTTTCCTTATTTCTTCTTTTAAACCCTCTATCTTTCTCAGTGCAACGGCTAGGAGAGCCTCTTTTTCTCAGAATGCCTCCGTCACACGGATTAATGTACGTCGCTCTTTTAAAATCTCCACTCTAAAATTTTCCTGTAATACAGTAACTCTCAGTAATGCCCCCTGACACGAACTTAGCTCAGCGTTTAATTGTTTGTTTTGGACGCGTAACGCGTCACATTGACTTTGACTAGCTGTTAGTTCTAACTGTCATAATAGTTTATATTTATAATAGTTTGCATATACCAACAGATTACATGCCACAGTTAACAAGTTTAAATCATGAACATGGCATCTGAGTAATTTAGATACATCATTCTATTTATTATCAAAAAAAACATATTACATTTCTCATCACAACAGTACACAAAGATCTAACACATATGCAGGGCTGGTAAAAGAATACGGGAATACCCTATTTTTGTTTCATCGAGATATGCGAGGACTGCTCTTTTTCTCATGAACTCTTTCTACTTATTACTTGAACATCTATAGGAACTATAAAGGTCACCACCTACTACTGGCGTGGTTTACGCTGCAATCGAGGCTTCAGATTTTTGACCTCCTCCCCATCATCTTCTTATGAAAGTTCCCTCGACCTAGGAATGGGTTTTTCACCAAAAATTTCACCTTCATATTTAGTGAACCACATATTTTTAGCCTTGGCATTCTCCACATCAAAATCCTTCCCACATTTCATTACGAACTTCCTAAATTCATTTTCTACCCTCGCCAGTTCTCCCACATAAAAATTAATGACACTGTCTATATGACGCTCATGTTCTGTTTGAGCAACGACTTTTGCCTGAGACGGATACAAATACTCCTTCAATTGCATATGCGCCTTGTATAGCCGCTGGTGTGTTTCCTTTTGCAATACATCTAAAGCCCTCACATCGGCTTCTATCTTCATTGGAACAGTTACTTCTTTTGACAATCGCGTCGGTAAAGACTTTTTTGTTTAACATGTTATGATATTTCATCATGTAACTCCTTTAACTCACCCTCTAATTACTGCTGAATCTCTATCTATTCTTTTCTTATCCTAAAAAATATAATTCTCATGGCCCTCTGATCCTACATAAAGCTAAACATATCATATAAAAGTTCGATATTGCCCCATACAACAGACACACCAGCTCGAGCAGAATACTTTTTCGCCTCTAAACTTTGATGATTACGTACTTCTTGCGTTAAAAATATAACTCGAGCTGGGTCTGGAACTATACATCTTTCCTTCAAAAGCTCTACATAAGCTTCATTTAAACCTCGTTCACTATCTACTTCGACCTCGAAATACAATGTCAGAACTATCAGCATGTTTTGACACCTAGCTCTTTCACTCGGGTCATTAAAACATGTCAACTCTTTTGGCTTTCGAACTAATACCCCCCTTTCCTCTTCCTTTCTTAACACATCGTCTCTCTCTATTTTTATCTTACTATATCTACATTGAAGGTCATATAACTCCTTAAATGTTTTCTCAAAATTAAGTTTAAATTGCCTCCTCTCATATTCAATTTTATTAAGTACCTGTTAAATACGAACCACGGAATTCCTCACTCTACTCAACGACCTCTCTAGTTCAAAATTAGTTTTTCTCAGTCTCTCTATCTCCTATATAGAGTACAAATATTTTGTTATAATACAGACATCCAAGATGAACATGTTTTAAATCATCACTCAAACTTCAACAAAGTATGACAATTCAGAGTACAATCACATTGATATCACATGATCTGAATCAAATCAAAAACAGAATACCGCATAAGGTTTAAAGATTCTTGTTGATTTCTTCCTCAGATGGAGCCTCCAATGACGACCCAACAAGATGGACTAGATCAGTTGGTTCCAAAGAAGGATTCAATGTCTTCTCATGAAGAGGAACTGGTTCAGTACATTTCGATTGAGGGTTCAATACTTTCTCAACAGATAGGACTGACTCGACACTTCCTGGTGGAAGATCTGACATTTTCTCTGGCATAGTAGCAGCATCAGCCATCCCTTCGTCAGCAACCTATGAAGGAAAGACTATTTGACTATATCTACCAGTTCGGCCTAGTTCTATATCAGCTACACTCAATCCAAAATCATAATATGATTGGAAGAGGTGGTCTCTTTCCACTAAAAGTGTGTCAACTAATTTTGACATAACAATGTTATGCTTCACCAGATCGTTATACTTTTTTTCGACCTCAGCAGCTGCTGTAGCATCTTCAGCTCTCTTCTCCTTCTCTAGCTTGAGCTAAGCTTTAAGCTCCTTCATACGAGGAGATTGAGCTTCAAACTTCATCGTAAGAGCCCCAAACTCCTGGCTCCTCTTTCCCAGACGCTATTTTACCCCCTTCAGCAACATCGAGAGCTTCCAGTACAAACATACACAAAGACAGATTCAGTATAACAGTTTTTAGTCTGAATACAAATACAATTAATGATTTTCAAAACATACAGCAAAAGTATGTTCGTGGTACTCATCGTCGAGCTGCACTCACCTTTAGCCTTTCCTCCGTACCTTCAAAAATAGTTTTCGCGACCTCTTGTTCTGTAGCCGCCACCCTAGTGGCAAAGGTACTCTACTGAGTTAACTTCTCGGACCTCTAAGTATTACGTTTGGTAGTTTGAGGTACAGGAGGTGGAAGACTAAGAACATCATCCATAGTCAGGTGAGCCTTCCCTTCGGCCATAACTCGTTTCTTGTAACCTCATTGAACTTTGGGTACTATGGAATCTACCCTTTTCTCCCTACAGATACCGAGCTCACCAAGTACCTATTTTAGCTCGTCCTGATCTCAAGCAACGCAGTCGAATAGACTAGCCTTATCAGGCATAGATGAAGGCTTGGGTTCAGCCAAAACAAGGAAAAAAGTATTAAGTAGCAGATCGAAGACAAGTTATTGGTTATTTGAAGATTGGTCAACATTACTTACTCGGATTATAATATTTATGGCTCAGTTCGAGCGTTGGTTCATTTGGAACCTGCATATATTTACCCTCTACCCACACAATGTGGTCGTTTCATGGTCTACCCGCAGATTCAAAATCAAAGAATTTCAGCCTAGATGAATCACTATATAGATAACCACTACTTCGACCCTCGACATATTTCCATTTATATAATTTCATCACATCTTCAACTTTAAACTGCTTAAAAGTCCCTTCCTTTTTCCACTTCTTATTCAGTGCCTTATATACCATCATCATCTTGTAAACATTCTTATTCAACTGGGCATGACAATATTGTAATACATTCATGACCCCTTTCTGAAAGTTTGTCAGAGGAATTCTTAGGCCATATGCGACCTGATTCAAAAAACATAAAAATCCATCACTCGGGCCTCATAGCCCGAGACCATTATAGTATGAGAGATTCACCTCCTCACTAATCCCTCTATCCTTCTTCCACTTCTCCAAGCATGGGACTTGATAGTATACCGCCTCTTCCTCTTTCCCGAGGACATAAACCCTGAACCAAAGACCTTGATTCTCCACATAACTTTCCCATTCTCCCTGCAATTTCTTTTTATATTTAAAGTATTATTTTCCTACATCTACTCCCTCTGGGTATATGAAAAAAACTTTATCTGTCCCTTTTCTATCCTCCTTCTCCATCACTGCCACAATATTACTAGGCCCCCCAACCTTTATGATCATATCTATACTATTCACAGTTTCTTCTAAGGCACTGCAATCGTCCTCCCTCCCCGAAGACGATGTTTCATCTGAACTCGAAGATACTACAAATCTACTAGTGGGAATGCTAGGTTTAGAATGCATATTGGACTTGCAGATACAAAACATATTTTATCATTATCTCTATACTACATACAGAAACCACAACCCCACCTTCTACCCAGTCAACACATCTACCTTACAATTTCCCAAAACAAAAAGAAACAATCAATCATTTTAATTTTCCTTCTCCTTATTTAAGCAAGCATTTTCTCTCTCTAAAGTCTATTCATATACAAAAATTCTCAAATTCTAAAACTCTCTCATATTTATTCAAAAATCCCTAAACCCCTACATTATCATATACACATATCACACAGATTACTGCACATATCATCCAGATTACTAAACAAATCAAATGGACAAAGCTTTATATTACCAACATATACTTAAAGAATAACAATCTTCTGCTTTCCCTGGACGCCTTGCCAAGAATGAGCACTCTTGTCGCTTCCCCGATAGTTTATTATCGCCTGATAAAGATTTACTTCTCAAATCACACTCAGAATTCAAACATTTTCTCTCCTTGAGAATAAGATTTACACCACTTTTTTCTCTCTCTGAAACTGTAGGTAATTTATGAGGGAGAGAGAGACATGTTTTTATACTCTCACACGGTTTATGAAACGACAACTCCTTCTAACATGCGTTAGCCATCCCTACTGTTTTTGTCGGTACGTCTTTTTGGGTAACAACGTTATCATAACTTCTATAATAACATTTACTGTCATCACGTCTGTCTCTATTATCTGCCATTAAAAATTTTATACTTCTTCCTTAACACAGTACAAATGACCAATCACCATACTTTTATACTCTACCAAGGTTGTACAACTTTCCTAAAATAGATCAATATTCAAAATTTGAAGAGATCTGTACAGTTGTTCAAATCCTACAGCTGTCTTCCACAAATATCTGTACACAAACAGTAAAATAGAATACTTTATTCTTATTCAATCAGATCGAGACATCAAACATTTATCATCTTACATTTATTTGGATACCAACACAGAATACTAAAAATAGAATACTTCGTACGAGCTCTCACTTCGAGCTTGCCGATCTCTCCAGTCACATCTAAAGCAGCTTCGATGGTTTGCCTCCCCATACATAATTATCTTTCTTCTTGTAGCTCTTGTATCCCCTTTATCAATCTTGTCACATGCAAGCTATCGAACAGTCAGTTCCCGTACCGTGGCACTTAGTAGAAACATGCGAAACATATTGCCCCAGAAAAAGTGATCATACTTTGTACGCTTACCTTCTTCATCTAGTCCAATCAGATTTAACGACCATCCGGGTATCACAGCATCATAAGGCAATCGACAAAAATACCGCTCACGGAGTTCAGCAACCTTGATATGAAAGTGACCATTTGCAGCCTGATAAGCACGCTGAGAACGAATCCTCACCATGGGAAACCACACTACCTCCACAACTAATTTATCGCTGCAAAATATACAAATCATAACAACCAAGAATCACTACTTTATAGCCATGAGAAAGATCTCTGCAAATCCTAATCACAGCACAAATTTTACTGAAGGGAATATTTTTGAAGTACATTTTTGGGACAACAGAATATCAACATCAAATATTATGACAGGTTGTCCCTTCCATATTATGAAATATCTTTGATTTTATATGACCAAATATACAGCTGGTAACATACAAGATCAAGCAAGTTTAGCAGTAGCACCTACAGATCAATATCACTCCTTTTTCACATTTGGAGACATTATGTCATCCAGCTCGAATACACAAGTCACAGAAAACCATATATACTTCCATCCTCCAAGTCATCTCATAAAAAGTATCTACTTCCTATCACCACATTTTCGAACTCTTTTAACTTTTTAAACTCCACCTATCACTACCATCAACTACAATACACTAAAATCTTTACAGCTCAATTTTCCCTATCATACCACTTGATAAAATCACACCTATTTTACAATAGAGGACTACATAAATAAGTTCGACACAAAGAGTCAAAGGACCAGAACGAAGACATTATCATTAGTCCGAAACTTTCTCTTACAGAATACTTTATAGATAACAAAATGTTCCAAATAATTCTAACAGATTACTTTACATAGTTACAGTTCAAATTGCTTTTTAGCAGTCCACATGGAAGATGATGAAAAACTGAAGCAACTTCCAAACTTTGATTCCATGCTACAAGGTCCAGGAAGCAGTTAGGACTGGAAATCACAGATGAAAGATCTTCTTAATGGTTAATATCTATGGTCCATGTAAAAAAATGATTCTTCCATTATTACCACCTTTTTCACCATAACCCCCACCCCACATACTAGAGATAGACGGAAGGTCCTATTTTTTAGAAATGACCCATTCACTAACAGGATATCGGCAAGACTCCCTCGGACAAATGCCTGCCGCTTTATCTTCAGCTGTAATAGCCTCCTCTGCCAGTAAACATAGCCCATTTCGACACTCTGCCTCAAATGTCAGCAGATAGTGAAACTATGTCATCTGATAATAATCATTCCCCACCTCCATCACTTCTTCATATGACATGCAGTGATAGGTAGGCGATATAGGAATCGGTGTTGGCAAGTACAGAGGTTGGTATTAAAAGTATTGAACACGTAATTTGTCTATTTTCTACAAATCCAAGACTCCCGAGATTGGTTCTAAGTAGTCACCATACTCTCAATAGACAAGTTCTTCTCAACAGTCAAGAATAGAGAAGAAAGGAATCAGAGAAGAAGACTTGGTTCATCACACTCACCTCAAAATTCTTTTTATACTATGAAAAGCATATGAAGCAGACCTTTCAAATTCCCATCGTCAAAAGGAGTTCCCATGCAAACAATATTGACTAGAACCATTAGTTCTTGAAAACTGAAAAGACACAAATAGATACCCATGAATATACATTGGAAATGATTCCCAGATATTAACTGTAGCATTTATGATACTTTTCAACCAACACTACTCGCCCACAAGTTTTCTCATACTGTTGGCTGAGAGGGGGCGGTTGTAGTGGCTTATTCCCCATCTCAAACTCATGCTTCATCTTCGAATTACATACAAACTTTTGATCTCATCAACAGAGTACGTGGTACAATCTGAATCAAGACAGCAACATCAGGAAGCAAATATAGTACAAATTTCTCAACCAATACCACTCGTCCATGAGTCTCCTCGTGCTCTTGGTTGAGAGTCATCTTGTAATAACTTATTTCGTATCTCAGACTCAAGCTTCATCCTCGACCTCATCAGCATACAGAAAGCACTGCTAAAGATATGTTCAACATTCCTTAGTTCGAGTAATCACTTTCGACCTCCACATCAACAGTTCGATTTATGCAAGTGTACAGTCATCAATAGAACTGTTGTACAGCAACAAGGATCAGAACATTACACAATCTGGTCAAAGAGCATCTTACATATACTTTGTAATGTCTGTCATTAAGATATTAATGGTCTTTAAACGATCATATGATAAGACCTATAAATGGGACTAGAGAACTACAGATTAAGGATGGGGGAATTCTACACAGAAGAATCCTTACTCTAAAATTCCAGATAGCTAGAGTTCTTATTGTAATAAGATAGAAATCTTAATAAGATTATCTTCTCATTCTCAAAATCCTCAAGAGAAGTCATGGTTTTTAACCTATTCAAAGGTTTTCCATGCTAAATTATTGTATTGATTATTGTTTACTATTCTTAAGCATTCTAAACATATTTTGTGTAAAGGCTAAGTCTGAATCCTAGAATTAGACTATTATAACAACTATGCAGACCGCATTGTAAGCTTTACAGGATACTCAACAGGTTCCCCAAACTAGAGTTCGTGATCAAGTGCCAGCGAACTCCTGAGTTTCTGTATGCAAAAGATTAGGACCTCGAGGAGCAACCAGCAATGCTATTTTTAGAAATCTTCAGCACGAACCTCAAGCTTCAATTTATTTGGGAAAAGAAGCTAAGTCTGATATCAGCAGTGGTCTCCGGTATTCCAAGAGTCAAGAGGGGAAATAATAACCTCAACCCCAGATTCCAGCACGTGAGTGCTTGAGCGAGGGCACTGGTACTCATAATCCTCGACCGGATCGCCAAGTCACTAAGGCCACACGTTAGTGCATCACAGAAGAACATATGGATCAACGTATCAAGGAGTTGATTGAAGCTCAAGCTCTAGGGAGACAAGATGACTTTACCAAGTTATAAGGAAGTCTGATTGCCAAAGAATTACTTGACATAGAAGTACCAACAGGTTTCCATACTCCAAAGATCCGTAAATACAAAGGCACCGATTCGAAGGAGCACATTCGGTAATTTCGCGATTCCTAGGGATTGTACTCAAAACTCAACAATATTCTATGTTGTTTGTTCATAACAAGTCTACAAGGAAAACTGCTATGGTGGTTCCATTCTCTACCTAAAGATTTTATCCTTTCATTCGATCAACTACAGAAGAATTTTGTCAGGACTTATACTCACAATAAAGACAAGGAGGAGAATTTATATTCTCATATTACCGCAGTTATAGATTGGGTGCTGCCGACTAATATTACAGAGATTTGCAGCTTTTTAGGATTAGTCGGTTATTACCCCAGATTCATCGAGGGCTTTTCACGGATTGTAGCTCCTTTGACTTGCTTGACGCAGAAGGATGGTAGATTCGTTTGGGATGACAGATGTGATTCAGCTTTCGCAGAGTTGAAGAAGAGATTAACTTCAACACTTGTTCTTATTGTTCCTTCCAGTGGGCAGAAGTATATGGTTTACAGCGACGCTTCGCTCAGTGGGCTGGGTTGTGTTATGATGCAGGAGGGAAAGGTGGTGGCTTATGCTTCAAGATAACTTAAGGTGCACGAGAGGAATTATCCTATTCATGACCTTGAGTTGGCAGCAGTGGTTTATGCGCTGAAGATTTTGCGACATTATCTTTACGGAGAGAGGTTCGAGTTCTTTTCTGATCACAAGAGTTTGCGGTACCTTTCTCGCAGAAAGAGTTGAATATGAGGTAGTGTATATGGATGGAGTTCCTAAAGGACTATGATGTCGACTTACAGTATTACCCAGGGAAGGCGAATGTGGTGGCTGAGCCATTTGCCTAGGGGATTTCTTGCATGTCTGATGATTCATGAGTTGTTGATGCTTTGCGATGTGGCAGATTTCAGGCAGAGTTTGTGTTCATGGGGTACGGGTAGTTTTATTGCAAATCTGAAGGTTCAGCCTTCATTGATTTCACAGATGATAGAGACTCAGCAGCAGGATGCTAGATTATAGTCTTGGGCCTCAGACGTTAACAAACTAGATTAGACAATTAGTTCAGATGGCAGTATCATGTACATGGGCAGATTATGCATGCCAGATTCAGAGGTGATAATGAGATTTTGAGCGAGGCTCACGGTTAGAGGTATACTATTCATCCAGGTAGTTCAATGATGTACCAAGACTTGAAGAGGCATTATTGGTGGGACAATATGGAGCGTGAGATAGCTGAATTTGTTTCCAAATGTCTTACTTGTCAGCAGGTGAAAGCCGAGCATCAAAAACTGGCGGGGCAGCTTAAACCTTTACCTATTCCAGAGTGGAAATGGGAGCACGTGACGATGGACTTCATTTCGGGTTTAACGCGGACTAAGAAGAACCACAATTCTATTTGGGTGATTATAAACCGATTGACCAAATCGGCACATTTTATTCCAGTTTGCAAGACTTTGACGGTTGACTAGCTGAGCAGATTATATGTATAAGAGATAGTACGTTTACACGGGGTTCCGGTGTCTATAGTATCAGATCGAGATGCCAGATTTACTGATAACTTTTGGAAGAGTTTTCAGCGAGCTATGGATACTGGATTAGATTTCAGCACAACATTTTACCCCCGGACCGACTGTCAGACGGAGAGAGTTAACCAGATTCATGAGGATAAGCTTAGGGCTTGTGTTTTGGACTTCAAGGGTTGCTGGGACGATTACTTACCTTGGGCGGAGTTTGCGTACAACAACAACTTTTAGTCGAGCATCGGGATGGCACCTTATGAGGCTTTATATGGTAGACCGTGCAGATCACCGCTGAGTTGGGCAGAGGTTGGTGAGCAGAGTTTACTGGGGCCAGACTTGGTTCGTGAGATTACAGAGGCAGTTACTATCATTAAAGATCGGTTACGTACAACACAGAGCTGGCATAAGAGTTATGCCGACATCCGCAGAAGACCGCTAGAGTTTGAGATCGGTGATCACGTTTTGTTGAAGGATTCTCCGATGAAGGCCGTGATGCGTTTCAGCAAGAAAGGGAAGTTAGCTCCAAGATTTATTGGTCCGTTCGAGATTCTGGCCACAGAGTTGGAGAGTAAGCGTACCATTTGGCATTGCCGCCGCAGTTGAACCGAGTTCACAGCGTATTTTATATTTCTATGCTGAGGAAGTATAAGCGGGATCCAACTCATGTGATTGACTGGGAACCCATAGAGGTTCAGGACGATGCCTCGTATATAGAGCATCCGGTGTGTATTTTAGATCGCGAGGAGAAGATTCTTTGCAGCAAGGTTATCCCTTTTATGAAAATTCAGTGGGGTCACCACGATCGTAGTGAGGCTACCTGGGAGTTATAGGCGGATGTGAGAGGCCGTTATCCGCAATTGTTCTCGGGTTGAGGTATGTTTGTAATTTTGGGGAAAAATTTCTTTTTTAGGAGGGTAGAATGTAGTGACCCGTATATATATATTGTATTTATCCCTTTTCTGCATCTATTCCTATCATTTTAGCATCTACATATATTACTTTATATTAAGCTTCCGCATACATTCCTATTGCCTTGTACATCTGCATATATTCCGCATATATTCCTTCTATCCATTATGCATCCATTTTGTTCCTTTTGGGTAGGTTTTTGGGGTTAGATTCCTTTTCTGCGTTTTCGGTGTTTCGGTGGTTATTAGGAGGAGGTGGTTGTGTTGTTGTTTCTGGGAGCCCATGATTGGTTTGGTGTTGTCGTTGTTGTTGTTATTGCTGTGGTTGTGGTGTGTGATCTGGGGAAGATCTATGGTTTTTTGAGTTTCCGTCAGTTTCCCGTTGAGGGAATCTTTTGTTCAGTTTTTTACCCTTTCTGTTTGAACAAGGCTTATCTTGTTCGAATAGATTCTTACCTGCTTCATTCTATTCAAAAATGATCCATTTTGCTCGAATATATTTTCATCTGGTCATTTCTATTCGAACAGCTCCCATTCAGTTCGAATACATTCTTGCCTGTTGTATTTTATTCGAACAAGCCTTTTCCTGTTCGAATAGACTTCTTCCTGCTTTGTTTTATTCGAACAAGAATATGTTCTATTTAAACAGAGGCACGTTTTTAGCTACATGTTGGGTCCTTAAACCTCATTTATATTTTATTCAAAACACTCTCCCACACTCTCTCCTCCAAATTAGAATCCTCTCTTTCCCAATTCAAATCAAATCCGTTCCCTCGCTCACCGATTCTTCGTTGTGATCTTCGCCATTATCCTTGGTGAGTAATTTCCTATTCCTTTTCGTTCATTTCTTCCGATTAGAGGTTAGGTTGATTTTTATGGTTTGGGTTATTGATTGGTTTCCTGTATTGTTTGATTAATTGTCGTTATGGTCTTCTGTTGTAGCTTGTCCTATGTTCCGTTAGCCAAATCGTTGATTCTGGGTTTTGGAATTCCAGTTTTAGTTTTGTTAGGACTCGGGATTATTATTAGGCGAGTCCCCATCATTTCTAAATTCCTCTACTAGTTATTAGATGTTGATTAGAGTAATACTCTGTGTGGAGAGGTACATGTGATTTAGTTACGGTCTGATATTATTTTTCTTTGTATAAGTTGTTAACCTATAAGTTAGTTATCCTATAACTTAGATTATAGTTTACATTGGACTTTGGGTTAAGTTAGAAGTTGTTAGTGTGGTATTTCTCATAGTTGTGTTCTTGTTGGTGGTTTCGGTCTTCTAGAGACTAGTGTTGGTTAGATGCGGTGATGGTAAGGTTGTTGTCTCATTTAGGTTTAGATGGTACAACTAAGTCGCTGTTCATTCTGTTGTTAGGATTTAGTTACCACGCTCTTATGCAGGTGGTCGTCCTATATGTGATATCGGGTTTACGGCTGTTATGTTGTTGTAGTGACCCATATTATTTATTTATTTATTTATTTATTTATTTATTAGTATATTATTACATTATTCTTTTTCTACATATTCATATCCATTTCAGCATCTGCATTCATTCTGCATATTCCTTCTATCCCTTCAGCATCCGTTTGATTCCTTTTTTGGGCAGGTTTGGAGTAAGATTCCTTTTCGGTGTTTTTGGTGGTTCGGTAGTTTTTAGAAGGAGGTAGTTGTGTTTTGTATTCGGGGACCCTTGGTTGGGTTAGTATTGTTAGTGTGTTTTTGGTGGTGCTGTTATGGTGTTGGGATGTGGATTGTTCTGTGTTCGGGTGCTCGTGTGGTTCGGGGATCTTTTGGGATTTTCCAGTAGTCGTTCGAACGAGATTAATCTTCGTTCGAACGAGTCGACTGATCTCCTGGAATTTGGCCCAAGATCTCCTAGTCACTCGAACAACTAATGTGTCCATTCGAACGACTTCTGTATCCTTTTGAAAACTTCTTTGTCCATTCGAACGACTTCTGTATCCTTTTGAAAACTTCTTTGTCCATTCGCACGAACCTTTTTCGTTCGAACGACAGAGGCACTTCCCTGAAATTTTTGCCTTGATATCCTTCTTCGTTCGAACGACTTTCATCTTCGTTCGAACGAGTATGCGGCTGTTTTGTTCCTTTTGGAGTTATTTAATTTCATTCCTCTCTCTCTCAATTCTCTTTCACTCTCTCTCTCCCAAATCAATCACCTTTCCCAAATTCGTAGCCAATTCGTTCCCTCTCTCGCCAATTCTTCACGGTGATTATCACACTTATCCTTGGTGAATAATTTCCTATTCCTTTCCGTTCTTTTCTTCTGATTAGGCTTTGGGTTGATTTCTAGGGTTTGGCTTATTGATTGGTTTCCTGGTTTTATTTGTTAAATTGTTGTCGTAATTGTCTGTTGTAGCTTGTCCTGTGTTCCGTTAGCTGTATCACTAATTTTGAGTTTTGAAATTTCGGTTTTGGTTTTGTCAGAACTCGGGATTGTTATCAGGCAAGTTTTCCCTTCATTTTTAAATTCCTCTACTAGTTAATAGATGTTGATTAGAGTATACGCTATGTAAAGAGATGCAGGTAATCTAGTTAGGGTTTGTTACCATATTATTTCTCTGTATAATTGTTAACCAATTTAGTTAGTTATTCTGTAACTTGGTTACTATAGTTTGCAATTGGCGTTGGGTTTTGTTAGAAGCAGTTAGTGTGGTACTTTTAGTAGCTGCATTTCTAGTCGTTGGTTTCAGTCTTCTAGAGACTGATGTTGATTTGTCGTTGTAATGGTTAAGTTGCTATTTCATCTAAGTTTAGATGGTATGACTGAGTCGCTATTTGCGTTCGAGTTAGGATTATTTGCCACGCTCTTATGCAGGTGGTCATCCTATGTTTGTTTGCCGGGTTTACGGCTGTTGTATTTTTTTATCCTTGGGATCTGTTGTATCTTTTTAATCATGCAAAACTCTTTTAACTTAACGAGATCAGATACATAACAAAGCTCTTCATCGGTTGACCTCCAATAGGATCGCAGGAGTCCTACATCAGGTTAAAATAGTAGGTGAAGAACTGTCTGTGAACACTATCATACCTTATATACCCATCCGGGAGTGTGGGAAGGTATGAGACAGTATGAATCCGATGGTAGACTTATCCTTGAGATTGAAATTCCTTAGAATGAAATACAGTTTGGACGTTGGCTCCGTGGGTTGAAAAACATGAAATACTCTGATCAAGTGAGTATCCACTAGCTTGGTCGAGCTTGACAAAAATTGTACCCATTGTATCCCCTTAACAGATCTCTTTAAGTCAAACATGCTAGCGGTTGACCAACCAATATTATAATAGGATTGTAACATGTTTTAAATCATCTAATCATTCAACATTATGACTTTAGTTTATCATTGCATCAGTCGGCATTAAGGATAATTGTGGGATTATCCTAGTTCATCATATCATTAGCATATCATTGCATCATCCCCTCATGTCACAATCCTGCTCTTCTCTTAAATTCTTTATCCTAACTTTGGTTACTTATATATTCTATTCTTCTGTTCTTATTACTCTATTACCTGGATCTTGATCACTTATTTTTTCTATTCATTTACTTTAAACTTGTTTTATCTTATTCACTTCATCCTCTTTATCTGCACCCGTTTACTAGTATGTTATTTAACTTTGTTGGGTTTCAGTGAGGCGTGGTTTTGCTCACTCTTGCATTATTTCCCCCCTTTCAAAGGTTGAGTAGCTTGAGTTGCTGAGAGCTTCAGCTGTGCTTGGAGCAGTTGCCGCTGCTGATCTGTTTAGTTTAGACTTCTTATTGTGATCTCAGTATGTGTAACTGTACTTTATTCGAGATTGTGTTCACTATTTTCAGTCTAAAATATATATATATATATATCATTTGCTTCCGCGTTGTAATTTTCTTTCTTTACTCTGATGATTATTACTTAAAGTGAATGACTGAGCTTGATTTTTATCTTTGGCTTGGTTATTTGTGGGGCGAATAAGTGGATTCTCCGACCTGCATAACTTTGAATCTAGTAGGTCAAGCTACCGATTACTGGATTTTGGGGCGTGACAGACGTGATCCTTAGGATCGGTTGCATCTTTAAATCATGTAAAACTCTTTTAACTTAACGAGATCGGATACATAACACAGCTCTACATCGGTTAACCTCTGATAGGATCGCAAGAGTCCTAAATCGGGATAAAATAGTAGGTAAAGAACTGGCTGTGAACATTATCAAACCTTTAATACCCATCCGGGAGTGTAGGAAGGTATGAGACAGTCTGAATCCGGTGTTAGACTTATCCTCGGTAAGGTTAAAATTCCTTGGAATGAAAATAAAGTTCAGACGTTGGCCCTGTGGGTTGAAAATCCCAGAACACTTTGATCAACTGAGTGTCCACTAGCTTGATCGAGCTTGACAAAAATCGTACCCATTGTATCCCCTTAGCAGATCTCCTTAAGATAAACATGTTAGCGGTTGATCAATTAATATTATAATAGGATTATGAACAACTTTTAAAACATTTAAGCATACAACATTTGGGATAATGGTGGGATTATCCCAGTTTATCATGTCATATCATATCATCATCACTTATCATTATTCCTTGTCACAATTTCTTTTCTCTAAACTCCTATCTTTATTCTTCTGTTCTTATAAATCTTTATTTTGATCATAGTTACTTAGTTTACTGTTCTTTTACTTTTAAACTTTCTCTATCTCATTCACCTCACTCTTTTCTCCTGCACCTGTTATATTAGTATATTATTTAGCTATGTTGGGTTATTAGTAAGCCATGGTTTTGCTCACTCTCATATTTTCCCCCCTTTCAGAGGTTGAGTAGCTTCGATTGCTGTGAGCTTCAGCCTGATTGGAGCCAGTTTTGCTGCAACAGATCTTCTTTAGTTTAGACATTCTTGTATGTGATCTCAGCATATGTCATTGTACTTTATTCGAGATATTGTATTCTGATTTTAGTCTGATATGTATATATATATCTTTTGCTTCCGCTTTATTATTCTTTCTTTACTTTGATGATTATTGCTTAAGTGAATGACTGAGCCTGAACTTGTCTATGGCTCAGTTGTTCGTGGGACGAATCTGTAGATTCCTCGACCTGCACAGCTTTAAATTTTGTAATTGGTCAAGCTTACCGATTATTGGATTTTGGGGCGCAACAACTGCGATCTCACACCTCAAAACAAAAAAGCTAAACTTCTTCCTTAATCGAGCAAACGCTGACTTGGGATTTTATTCAAGGATTACGATATCAGTCACGTTAAGTTTCTTCATCATGACGCACTGGTTATCATGCTCAAGATGAAGAAAATTTTCATGTATACAATGATGATTGATATTGGTAGCAGTATTAAAATTCTCTTTCATAACACAATCGAACAGATGGGATTGGCCGATCAAGTTATTCTGAGCGGCATTGATATCAGTGGCTTTAATGGTTCCAGGGAAGAACGAGTGGGAAAAATCATCTTACCTATCACCGCTGGACCAACCACAATTGAGGTCGTATTCTACATCATCAACACCAAATCTCATTATCTTAGGATTATGAGCCGCTGTTGGATCCATAACATGGAAGCCATCGCTTCCACGTATCATTAAGCACTTCGCTTCAAACACAACGGTGATATCTACAAAATCAAAGGCAGTCAAAAGCTCTCTCGAACTTGTAAAAATACCATTTTTGCCATTCTCGCCACATCTGACAGATATGTTGTATAGCAATTACAGAAAGCTGGTCACATCGATGACCAACCTTCAACAGAAGAACCTATAAAGTACGTAGACATTGATGGACCCAACAGAGGTACTTATATTAGTATCAAGCTGATCCAGCATGATATGGAAGACCTCATTCACTTCTTACAAATGAATCGAGACATATTCATTTAGACTTTTCAAGAAATGCCAGAGTCAATCTTGTAATGGCGTGTTTTTCGGGAGGAAAATCTTTGCCAATACTTGTTAAAAAGGATTACGTAATAAAAATATAGCAACCAAAATTTTACGTGGAAAACTCAGTAGAAACTGAGAAAAACCACGACCTCAAGCAGGATTTAATGTAAAATCTAGTAGATGCTAGTTATTAGAAGTTTTATGAGTGTTGCAATTATTTAGGGTAAAGAGATGTATGATATTCGGTCCCTTAGAACCTACTATCTGCCTGTATTTATAGCATATACAGGCAGTTTACGAAAAGAAAGAAAGAGTCTCCTATTCCGGAGGTAGTGGGCGAACTTTGCGTATCTCTAACAGTTCCATCTTGACCAGGCTACAACGGTTACTTTTGGTAAGTCGAGGAATTATAGAATCTTCTAGAATGTTGGGTTGTCTTCGACTACAGAATGTTGAGTTATATTCGACTACAGAGTAGGCTTTGCTTTTGTCGAATCTGGGGAATATGGTACTACAATCGCCCCATTCTCGACAGAAGTACCTGTAGTTGTGTCGAGAAGAAAAACTGGAATTGAAAGTAGTTGCCAAATATTTGTAGAAGTCAACATATGTCATTACTGAGGTCAAGGGGATTTGTATTTGGTCAAGTTGGTTCCGAGGTGGAATGAATGATGTTCATTGAATGTAGGTAAAATTGATGGGTATAAATAGGAGGTTTATTGAAGGTGGATAATGGTGTTTGGGTAATGAGGTCGCCCCAAGTATGGTTAATTATTAGGTCATTGGTAGAACATGGTGATCGCGCTGACGAAATATGGCATAGGCGGAGAGGCGAGAATGTGTTCTGTGATCAGATCAGAGCAATGAGGTGGGAAAAAAGATCAAACAGAAACGAGATGTTTCAGTTGGAAAAAGTAGGAGCATCATGTGGTTGTGAAGGTAATGTTTGGAGTCAGTTGGGGGGTGAAGGGGTAACTGTCGTTACTGGTGATGAAGATACGAGGCATGGATGAACGTCAAGGGATCTTACCGAACGTGTGAGTGTGTTTGCAATTTCATGTTGCCTTTTCTTGTTGAAGTGTCTCATTAGAAGTTCAGTGACTTGAGAGTCATTGAGCTTCTAGGACTAGAAAGAGGCTTTAATGTCTGATTCTGGTAAAAATAAACAAAGAAAATACTGACATGTCGAAGGAAGTTAGCAATATCAGTTAAATTGTAATTGAAGAAATATTAAGTATTAAAATGAATGTACTCGAAAGAGATAAATGTCGAATGTAAGAAATGAGTATGTAATCGAATGTGAAAGATATCGAATATAAGAAATGAGTTGAAATAAATAAATATGTGTTTGTTAAATTTAGTTGCTTATGTGTATTTTAATCGAGTATCCAATATGATTACAATATTTGTGATAGAATTTTGCCGAATATTGACAAGTGTGTAAAGTCGAATGTGTATTGTTATGTTGAAAGTGAGATGTACTTGTCAACTGTAGGGAAATAAAGATTGTGTTTAAACGAAGTGTGATTAAACAAAATTAAGTTAACTCAAGTTAAATATAATCCCAAAAATATTGAAATTTGCTAAAATAGGAAGAAATAAGGGAACGTACATGCAAAATGAATATGGCAAGATGTTTTCCATTAGGTGATGGTATGATGTATAAAGAAAATGACGTATATCAGCTATTGGAAAAGATGGAGCGTACACTGACATATATAAATGTATCTGTAGATATTCTTCGAGAGTTGGAAGGTTTGATGTATTTAAGGGGTAGAAGATTAAGAGTCAGAGAAGTCAAGAAAAAACACATGAGGCATTGTATTCGAAGAACTGGACCGTCGCCAAGTAGTACGATGAACAGTCACGTGAGGGCTATAAATATGTCAGAGGTAGGCGATTGTTCAGATCATTTGCATACCGAAAAAAATTAATTTAAGGGAGATAATTGTTGTTGCTCATTGAAGAAGCGGTTAGATACGATTGTGAAGGAGGAGATTGATGTGTTGATCGAAAGGGCGAAGCGAACAAAAGAGAGGGATACTAAAGCTGTACGGCAACAAGGCTAGTAATTTTTACAATTTGTTTTGTAAGTAGATGTATTTGTTAAAGATTAATCAATAACATGTAATGAAGATGAAATGAATGAGAGACGTCCATGGAAGGGAAAGGTGAATAGTAACATAAGTGATTCTGTGAATATGATAATTTGATTTCGTTGTGGCGGTGATTTTGAGTTACGTAAAAATGGAAGGGGAGAGTTGGAAGGAAGTAAAAGGGATGGGGGAAGGGCTTTGTAAGTACGGCGTTGTGGAAGGAGGAGGTTGTGAGGAAGCGAGATAGGCGGAGATATTTTAGGATTGTGCGGTTTATCGCCAGATTTCGCGCCGGAAAATAAGAATTTTTATAAATGGAAAAGTATTTTTTGGCGGGAAAAGTTATAACGTCTTCGATAAGCTATTAAAATTCTTGTAATTTTGATAAAAAAAATAGTAATTAACAAGTTTATCGAGGTTACTGCATTAAACTGGGATGAAACATCGAGAACTGAATAAATGGTTATAAATGATAAAAAAATCTAAGTGAATTATCTTATATGAATTAGATCGAGAACTATGTATAAGTAAAAATGTAAATGATAGTAGCAGATGGGAAAGTGAATGAGGTGTTGGAGAGTGGTCTCAACAACGATATCTTTATGAATATGTTAACGTAAGAATATATATATATATATATATATATATATGTGCGTGTATCACATATGAAAGATTCTAACTGTGTTTAAAATATGAAATCTGATTTACAGGTTCTTATAATGGCTAAACCAAATTTAAATGATGTTAAAGATATATTTGCGAGTCTCGAAGATGTAGTGCCTTTGATAATTGATGTAAGAGCGTGTGTGCAACAGTTGGAGGGGGAGATACAGTGAAGGTTTGAGTAGTGCAGACACAGGGGGTGGAAAACAGCTTAGGGTAATCCCTAGTGTGCATGAAGGAGCGGAGAAAGAAGTTACTGAGACTGGTGTAGATTACGAGCCTCGGGCGAGTGATCGAGAAGGGAGTGGGGATGTGGAAGAAGATGTTGAAGATGATGAAGAAGCTTATTACAGAGAGGGTTTAGAGACCAAAGAAATATTAAGATTTAAAAAGAAATACGGTATTCCTGGTAATATCATATTAGAGAAGTATCAATATGAAATGATCGACCAAGATATACCCTTAGATAGTATACTGGCTCATCGAGAACAGATTAAGAAAGGGCTAAAGTTTCCTCTTAGGGCGGATCAAAAAAAGTTTATGAATTTCTTCGATGTAGCCCCAGGTCAATTCAATCCGAATGTATATGACCTATTTAGGGTATATGGTTCGATAAATGGTAGACTTAAAGCTAGAGGGAAGGAGGAAATAACTGTAGATGATTTGTGTGTGTACTACACGATGAAAATGAACCCGAAGATAAAAGGGTATCGTTATTTGGCGAGGTTTTTGAAGAAATCGATGTTTTATGATATGGTGTCAACGGGAGATCGATATACCAAATACCGTTTACTAGTTTATGGAAATTATGAGTTTAATCCTAAAGATCCAGGGGAGCCGCTTAAAAGAAAAGTGTTTCATCTAGGTTTGTGGTTAGGTAACTTAAATGTTAAAGCTTGATGAATTATTAGGTTAAATGAATGTCGTGTAAAGATTTTTGTTGTTTTGTGTTTGCAGCATTGAAGGAGATCAGGAAGACAGCTGAAGTAAACGAGAAGTTGTATAAGATAAGAGAGGGATTCTTTGGCATGATCGATAATTTAGTGACGAATTAAGATCAGTTAAGTGAAATTTTTCAAAAAGCAGGGCAAAAAAGATCAAGAACAAAAGGTACTGAAGTATCAATTATCAGGGGAAAGATGTTGGCGAAGAACAAAATAGCTACAGATACAAGCTTGCCCCTGAATAACCCGTGGTTAACAGGGTATAACACATATACGGAGATTGATGCAATGCTGGGGGAGTCTTTAGGAAAAATAAGAGTAAAAGGAAAGTAAATATGGAAAAGCCTTCGTTGCTGAATCCGAAGAGAACTACCCAGCAATCAGCATCCAAAGTTGTCGAAGGTGCTGATAAGCCTGTTATGGGGAGTGGGTTACCTCCACGAAGATCGAGCAGTATTATTCCCAAGAAGACTACTGCTGGGACTGTAAAGAAGAGGTTAGGGGAGGAGTTTGAATCGAAGATGGTGGAAGCGGTGGAGACTTTTTCACAGGGGGCTGATACGCTGAAGAAAGAAATGGTGGACTGCATAGTAGGTATTTACAGTTTGGATACCTTTTTATGCGAGGCACAGGGTAACTTGGAGAAGGTGAGAAATTTTAAATCTTATGCTCGAATGAAAAGTTTGGTAAATCAAACAAATAATCATTATATGACTTTCATGCAGATTAAGACGGTGATGAGTCAAGTAATGGGACGTGTGGAGGGTAGTGGTGATCTGGCCAACCGGTTGGTTGCGTACATAAATATTAAGAAAGAGTTAATTGCAGAGAAAGCCAAGCTGAATGTGACGCTGAACAGGTATAAATTTGAAGCAAACAAAGCGAAGGATGCGGCATTGGCGGAGGCGAAAAAAATGTTGGAGAAGGAAAAGAAAGAAGCCTTGGCATTGCAAAAAACTGAGTTCGAGAAAGAAATTGATGATGTTCGAAGAGCAATGGAGTTGGAGCAGAAGAAACTGATCGATGAATTAAAAAATCGAATGAATAAAGAAAAGCTTCAAAGATGCCAAGAAGTGAGGATGCACTTTAAGGAGCAGTTTGATGAGTCTGAAGAAAGAAAGAAATAGTATAAAGAAGTTGTGAAGGCTGGTGGGCTGCCATGTGATGACAGTTCTGATGATAAGGTGCCACAGACCTCGGATGTGCGTGGCGGAACTGAAGTTGTTGATAATAAAAAGGTGATGGAGGTAGAAGGTCAGCTTCCCAAGGATGTAGCAGATGTGCAGGTTCCCGAAGGCGCTGTAAATGAGGAAAAATCTCCTTTGGAAATGTTAAATTTGGAGTAATGAATGTTGTTTTTTGAATGGTTGTAACAAATGGTCAGTGGGACCGAAAAGAGTTTGAATTTTGTGTGTGAAGGATGCTTTTGTGTGTTGATTATTTGGATAACTAGTTATTTTGTCTCTGACATTCTTGTTAAGTAGTGATTCAGAGAAATAAGTAGTAAAGAGATCGTTTGTCAGATTTATACTTGAGAAGTATAGATCGAGGACAAGTCTAGTATTAAAAATTGATTTGTCAGATAGATACTTGTAAAGTATAGATCGAGGACAAATCAAAATAGTAATGAAATCGATGTATCAGATAGATACTTGTAAAGTATAGATTGAGGACAAATCGAAATAGTAAAGAAGTCGATTGTCAGATAAATACTTGAAAAGTATAGATCGAAGATAAATCGAAGTAGTAAAGAGGTCGATTATCAGATAAATACTTGAAAAGTATAGATTAAAGACAAATTGAAGTAGTAAAGAGGTCAATTATCAGATAAATACTTGAAAAGTATAGATCGAAGACAAATCGAAGTAGTAAAGAGATCAATTGTCAGATAAATACTTGAAAAGTATAGATCGAAGACAAATCGAAGTAGTAAAGAGGCCGATTGTCAGATAAATACTTGAAAAGTATAGATCGAAGATAAATCGAAGTAGTAAAGAGGTTGATTATCAGATAAATACTTGAAAAGTATAGATCGAAGACAAATTGAAGTACGAAAGAGGTCGATTGTCAGATAAATACTTGAAAAGTATAGATCGAAGACAAATCGAAGTAGTAAAGAGGTTGATAGTCACATAAATACTTGAAAAGTATAGATCGAAGACAAATACTTTCGTGAAGTTCTTTGATTTTGATATGAGCCTATTTCTGTGATATACATTCGATATGTGGCCCTCCTCCAGTGAGTCGTTATAATATACCATTTTAAACTGTGAATCGAGGGCACTTGGCTAACAATGATCGAGCTTCTTCTTTGTTATTGGGGAGGATGTTGGAGTTGAGGTAAGCATAAAAAGGTTTTCTCCAGTCTTCAGAATCGTCATCTTCAGTAACAGTTAAGTAGAGTGTTGACAAGATATCGAGGCTGGATTGTTCGAGGATCTTAATTTCTAAAGATCTCTTTTACTGTTTCCCAGCATGGCAACAATGTAAGCTAAGGCATCAGCATGACAATTTTCTTGCCGAGGTAAATATGAAATGGTGGCATGCTTGAATCTCCTCATTTTTTCTTTGACCAGGGCAGCATAATCAACTATCTTGCCTGTTGTCCTAAAAATTTAGTTGTAATGATTGGCAACGAGTAAAGAGTCGACATAAACTGCTAATTCTTTAGCTCCAAGAGTAAGTGCGAGATCAAGGTTGTGCAAAATGCCTTCATACTCTGTTTCATTATTGGTAGCATAAAATTTAAGTTTAAGAGTTTTTTCTATGCGATAATTGAAAGGTGTGACGAGTACGATGCTAATTCCGGAACCTTGTAGTCATGTTGATCCGTCCGTAAAAAGTCACAAACCAGAACTCTTGGACCATGTGTCTGGTTCTGCAATTGAGTCGTCAGTAAAGATTTCATTGAGTTCTTCCCAATCGGGATCTTCAACTGGAAAATCTGCTAAAAAGTCAGCCACTGCTTGGCCCATGATGGATATTTAAGGTCTAAAAGAGATGTCGTATTCTCCAAGGAAAATAGACCATTGTTAAACTCGTCGAGATTTTTCTTTTTAGAGAGCACGAGTTTGAGATGGTATTTTGTAATGACTTTGATTGGGTAAGCTTGGAAGTATGGACGCAGTTTTTGAGAACTGTAAACCAAAGTGAGCAATTGTTTCTCCATGGTAGTATATCGCTTTTCAGCAGGCATAAGATTTTTACTAATAAAGTAATTAGGTTTCTCGATGCCTGCATCTTCTCGAATAAGGACAGAGCTGATGGAGTCTTCAGTTGCGGATAAGTACATGGTGAGTAATTTACCATCAATGGGAGTACTCATTATAGGAGGACGCCCCAAGTACCGTTTAAGATCTTGAAACACCATTTCACAGTCAGAAGTCCATATAACATCTTTTTGTTGTTTACTCGAAAGAGGAGTGGGGTTGCCACGAAGAAGAAGGTAAAGAAGTTTGCATCGATCAGATGACTTTGAAATAAATTATTGAAGAACGGCTATCTTGTCAGCGAATTTATGAACATCATTTTTCGTTCGAGGAGAGGGCATTTCCATGTGCTTTGATTTGAGCTGGATCGATTTCGATTCCTCTTTTGCTTACTAAATGGCCCAAAATTTTTCCCTATGCGACGCCAAATTGACATTTCTCTGGGTTTAGTTTCATCTGGTATTTGCAAAGGATATCGAAGATAGTTTGGAGGTGTTAGAGATGATCTACTCTTTTTAAGCTTTTACAAATCATATCATCGATATAGACTTCCGTGATGTTGTCGAGCTATTCTTTAAACATTTGAGTGACCAATCGTTGGTAAGTAGCACCAGTATTTTTTAACCCAAAAGGCATTACTACGAAATAGTAAAGTCCTCTTTCGATTATAAAAGTTGCTTTTTCCTGATCTTCCTTGGCGAGTGGAACTTAGTTGTATCCCGAGGCGGCATCCATTATAGAAAGAAGTTTGTGTCCTACGACTGAGTCGAGAAGTTATGGAATCAATAGCAGTGGAAAACTGTCTTTGGGTGTGAATTTGTTAGGTTCGGTAAAATCAACGCAAGCCCGTATTTTACCATTTTTCTTAGGCACGACGACAATATTGGAAACCCACTTCGGATATTTACGTGTACGTCAAATTCCTTGAGTTGTCGAGGCAGATGAAGTTAAACCAAAATGTCGAGAAGCTCTATTAGGATTTCCAGATTTGGATCGAGACATTTGTTGTTCATCTTCTCTTGGTTGATCATCACGTTGAACTGCTCTTGAGCGATGTTCACTTCGAGCCAGTGGTGGTGAAGCTTGGCAAGCCGTAATTCGATCTTATGTTCTTCGCAATCTTTCCATTTCTTTTTAATGTGTTTGACTCTGCTGATCCAATGCTTTTCTGTGTTCGTCCCTGTCTGTTTGTAGGGCTTGAGCGTAGACACCCTGATCTTCTAGTCTCTATTTTTTTTTCTGAGGCCATTTGTTTTTGAAGTTCAAGAACCGCACCGTGCAGATCAAGAGCTTCAAGAATGTTCTGATCTCTTACGGTACTAGAATGGCTTCTTAAGTTCATATTTATCATTTAGACGGTGTTCAGATCGAAAAGGGTCGAAAAAAGTCTGGTTTTCCCACAGACGGCGCCAATTGTAATAACATGTTTTCCTGGAGGAAAATCTTCGCCGATACTTGTTCGAAAGGATTACGCAATAAAAATCTAACAACCAAGATTTTACGTCGAAAACTCAGCAGAAACTGTGAAAAATCATGACCTCGAGAAGGATTTGATGTAAAATCTAGTAGATGCTAGCTATTACAAGTTCTCTGAGTGTTGCAATTATTTAAGGTAAAGAGATGTATGATATTCGGTCCCTTAGAACCTAATCTCTGCCTGTATTTATAGTATATACAGGTAGCTTACAAAAAGAAAGAAAGAGTCTCCTATTCTGGAGGTAGTGGGAAAAATTTACGGATCTCTAACAGTTCCTTCGTGACCGGGATACAACGGTTACTTTTGGTAAGTCGAGGAATCACAAAATCTTCTAGAATGTTGGGTTGTCTTCGACCACAAAATGTTAAGTTATATTCGACTACAGAGTGTTGGTTTAGCTCTTGTCGAATCTGAGGAATATGATACTACATATCTATCTAAGGCATATCATAGATTGAGCATCAACAACAATGCCACGGCGGTCAAACAGAAACAGAGAAAACTCTTACCATGTCTTTGAGATGAAGTCAATATTGAGATCGATAAGTTGATCCAAGTGGGATTTATTTGGGACGCCAAGTTCCCAGATTGGATCTCCAACATTGTCGTAGTTCTAAAGAAGAATAGGAAAATTCGAGTTTACGTAGACTTTACCAATCTAAATAAACACACTCCAAAGGATAGTTTCCTTCTTCCAATCATTCATCAAATTCTTGATTTCACGGTAAGTCACAAGCTCTTATCTATGATGAATGTTGTATCTGGATACAATCAAATACCTCTCTTGGAAGCCTATCAAGAAAATACCACTTTCATCACTAAAAAGGAACTTTACTATTAATAAGTTATGCCTTTGGGACTGAAGAATACAGGAGCAACTTATCAACGATTAATGACAACAATGTTCAAAGCGTACTTGGGGAAAATCGTTGAAGTCAACATCGATGATCTCCTGTGCAAAAGCTTACAGTCAAAAGACCATTTCACAGATCTCTCCATAATTTTCAATATTTTACACTCTTACAGGATGCGGCTCAATCCGAATAAGTATCAATTTGAAGTGTATTCAGGCAAGTTCCTTGGCCATCTCATCAGCAAGAAAGGGATTGAGGCTGACCCAGATTAAATTCGAGCTCTCCTCAACATGCCCTCCCCAAAAATAAAGAAGGATGTACAGAAACTCGCAGGCAAGATTGGTGCTATCAATCAATTCATATCTAAGTCTTAAGATAGATGTTGGTAGTTATTCTTACTTCTATGAGGTTGTACCAAGCGAGGAAAAATTTAGCCCAACGAAGAGATCCAGTGGACAATAGAATGCGAGGCAACTTTTCAGAAACTCAAAACCTACCTAGGGAAGTCTCCCATCATGAGCACCCCAGTCAACAATGAGGAACTGATTATCTACCTCACAGTTACAAATAATTCTATCAGTTCGATCCTCATTCGACTTAAGGGCAAGGTCGAAAAGCCAGTCTATTTCATCTGTAAAACCCTCACTCTGGCAGAAACGAGGTATTCTGAAATTGAATGACTCTTAACTTTTGTTTACACTTCACAGAAACTCAAACACTACTTCCAAGATCATTTAGACAAAGTCATGACGAACTACCCACTCCGAGAAGTTTTATGTATAAAAGAAAAATCACGAAGAGTGCAACAATGGTCAGTCGGTTTAGGAGAACATGATATCAAATTTGAACAATGTCATTCAGAAAAAGATCAGGCCGCTACCGATTTTTTTGTAGATTTACCTGTGGAAGATCTCAATTGAGAAGAGCACGATCCTGACCTTACAGAAGAAATTACAAAAGATCTACCCGCTAGTCCATTTGACGAATGAGCTGAACGGATTACAAGAAAAGGGTAAACACTTTTTACATATGGTTCAGCAGGACCCGCAGGGTCAGGAATTAGAATCATACTGATTACCCCTTCTAACGACAGAATCTATAAATTAATTTGCTTGAATTTTGAAGCTTCCAACAATGTCATAGAGTACAAAGCTTTAATTCATGGACTCGACTTAGCACTTGAGCTTGGCATCCCTGAACTCTTAGTCTATATAGATTCTTTACTCATCGCCCACCATTACTCATAGCATTACAAGAAAAATTGCAAGATGATCGAATATACAACCCTCGTTACCGATAGGATGAGCAGATTCATGAAAGTAACTCTCGACTATTTACCTCGAGGGGAGAACAAACATGTCAATTCTTTGGCCTATTTGGCCGGAGTCTTGGGTACAGATGCATGATATCTGCAGATCGAAGTGATAGCCACCCCCAGCATTGATCTCCATTTTGTATGCACGATCAATAATGGGGGTGATGAAGAGGAAGACGACGATTGGCGAAAGCCCTTTATTGTCTGCCTCAGCCCAAAGAACGAATGTGACGGGACCCTTCCAACAAATCCAAAAGGACGCCACTAGTTGATCAAAAACTCAAAGTATTATACAGTTCAGACCGACCTTCTATACTGCCGATCAGTGATATGGCCTTATCTCAAGTGACTCCCCAAGAAGAAAGCTGATGGTATGCACAAAGAATTACATGAAACAACATGAGGCTTCCAAGCCGCAGGTCGGTCACTTGCAAACAGAGCAATTACATAAGGAGTATTCTGTCCAAGAATGTGCAATCAAGCAGAAGAGTACTCACAAAGATGCGACACATGTTAATGACATGGATACATGATCCGCACCTCTACACTTGAACTAATGCAAGCAAGGTATTCTAGCTCTTCAAGCGGTGGGCGCTCGTCTTGTGGGCGAATTTCCCAACACGTCAGGTAACCGATGTTTCCGACAGATTATTTTACGAAATTGGTGAAAGCAAAGGTCGTGGCCTTCCTCAACAAACATAACATCATTCATTCCCCATCCAATCCATACTACCTGCAAGGCAATGGCCAGACTGAAATCACCAACAAAATATTAGTTGATGGATTCAAGAAAAGGCTTAAATCATAGAAGAATGGAAATTGGATACGAGAGCTTCCTTAGGTCTTATTGGCATACCATACTACACCAAGACAATCAACTGACTGTTCCTCCTTCCTTTTGGCTTATGGTACAAAGGTTGTCATTCCAACATAGTACCACCATCCTGTCAAAGATCACAAGCTTAGAGACGAAGAAAATGAGTTCGAGCTGGCCTGCAATATGAACTGGATTGATGAAACTAGGGAACGCGTTATTACTAACCTATGTCAATATCATCATTTGTTAGTAAGCTCATACAATAGAAAAGTCTAAAGCCGCGAGTTCCAAATTGACGATCTTGTCCTCAGAGAAATCCCACAAAACAGAAAATAAGCTAATGTTGGAAAGCTCGCAGAAAATTGGGAAAGTCCTTTTCTCATCGTTGGCCGCACTAGCCTGGGATCATACTACCTCATGACAGAGAAAAGAGTTTGAATCCCAAATCCTTGGAACATTAGGCAATTAAAATGATATTATCACTAAATCCCTAGTTTTTCCATTACAAGTTACTCTATTCTCGTTCTTTACATTCAAAAAGTGAGATTTCAATCTCCAACAGTGTACATTCTATTCTACTCAATGAAAACTTCCAATAAAAAATTCCCCACATTATTCTCTACTTACATAGAATCTACTAAGCCTCATAGATTAAAGCACAGGTGATACTAGCTTTCAATCGATATCTATATAAATTAAAACAAAGGTAATACTAACTTTCAATCAACATCTATACAGACTAAAGCCAAGGTCATACTAGCTTTTAATCACCCGTTTATACATATATCAACGATTAAAATAAAGGTAATACTAGTTTTCAATCAATGATCTCTATCAGACAGAAGATAAAGAAAATGGTAAAAGTAGCTTTCATCTCTCTACATGTCTACAACTACAAAAACTACACAGTTTACTTTTATAAGTTTTACTTTTGGGAGGTCAACTGCGCTTTCCCCTATACAGAAGGTCATTCAGCCATAAAATATGGAGCTCAAGCAGTTACACCATTCTTGCATTGCTCTACCAATTCTATAGGTCGGGAACCTAACTTCATTTCTATGTCGTTGAAGCAATCTCCTCAATTTATATCAGTATTACAAATACAGCCTCAGAATGCCACATAGTCATGTAAGGTATCCCTTTCGAGCTTAAGCCTCTTTACTTCTTCCACAAAATAAGAAATAACAGCCATTAGCTCCCTCGAGTGCACCTAATCTGGGCCAATCTTCTCTCGATCGAGCATGACTATCTCGGCAAACCGCTTTCTTAAGCTCTGATGACGCTGCTTCAAATCTTTGAAGAAGGCGTCATCCCACTCTACGCGTTGCAATAAGCGTGATATCACCTCAGCTTGCTGTGCTATTATCCCCGCTGCTTTATCCAGCTCAGATTTATTCATCGTCCTCAACTCTTCCACTTGAGCATGAAGTGCCACCAACTCTAGATTGTTTACATTACTTCCCCTAACATAAAATTTCTTCAGCAGTACATCTTTTCTCTTGATCACCCCCTCTAACTCTTGCTCTCTACGAAGAGCAATATCTAACTTATACTCACTCTCTCTTAAGCGTTCATTTCCTCTCCTTACATGAGCTTGTACATGAGCTACATCAGCCTCTAACTTTTTAATTTGAACTAATGGGTTAATTGTGCTACACTTAGCAGTCGAGACCTCGGCATAATTCTTTTTCTTCTTTGACCGCCATCCAACCTCGACCATCTTGGCACGCGAAGGGGCAATGACCAAATCCACCCTCAACCTTGCAGCCCTCTCATTCAGCTCGCCACACCACTTTTGAACCATTCAAAAATCAATATCTTTAACAGGCATGGCCTCACTTAACTGCTCAACCACACTTTCGAAACTTGCCAGGTCTGCTCAAGCCTCTCAAGCTCGCTTTCTTTCCTAATCATTTCACTATTTAAATCCTCTACCACACTTTCGGAGCTTGCCAGGTCAGCTCGAACCTTCTCAAGCTCGTTTACTTTCTTGATCATTTGACCCTTTAAATTAACCACACAGTCTTGTAACTTATTTTTTATCGCTTCTAACGACCTGATACGGTATTGAGCGACATCCGCTTCTTTACCTTTTACCATCAATAAATCTATCATGTTTTTGGACTTTGCTATTTCATTCTACACCCCCGCGAGCTCATTTTTTCAATTTCAGCATCTTTACCATCGATCTACCGGGTCAGATAGTCCACAGTTTTGGTGACCTTGATAAACTAGATCTGTTCTTTGACATACTGATCCTTCCTATCTTCATATACCTCAGTCATCCTATCAAATTCAGCCCCAAACTCATGATTTTATTTAAGCATCTATTGTTCGGTTAAACGAACAGTATCTAACTCGACCTGTATCATCAAGTTTGATTCAGCAATACTTCACAGATACAATCAATACATAATGCAAATAACTTTACAGATTTCTAACAAATTTTTGTTTTTGACATGCCAACAAGTTGATATTATACTTCGCACTCAAGTTAAGGGGTTATCTCACACAAATGGCAATAACATCTACATTCTATTTCAAGGTACACATTTTCTATGCTCTAATTTTCTAATACTCCAAAATAATCTGAACATGCTTGGTTATTATCGTTCATTATGATTTATATCTACCTCCTAACTTTACTTTGTAGCTTTAAAGTAATGCAGAAGTCATATATTTCTAGCTCTTTTCTAACATGTAGCTCTGCTTGCAAAGTCAACATGGTTGCTGAGGTATTTTGCTCCTTAGCGAGCTCTTTCTCTTAGTCCTCAATTCTGAGACGCATATCTTTAAGTTCCTACAAATCAATGCACCATACACTTACAATTTTCAACCCGCACAAAAAAACACACACACACACACACAAACAAACTCCAAATAATTTTACTCTAACTTCTCATTGTCTCCCTAGCAGTTCTTTAAATCAATTCCAGTAGAGACTGAGTCCAGCCCAATAACCATACCTAGGAGAGAGCCATCATCAACTTATAGCTCCTCTTCCGCTTTGGCCTCTTCAACATAATGACCTACCATAATGGCCTCAAGGTCAGCAACAGCGTACCCCACTTCAAGAAGTTGGCGCCCAAGGCTGTCCCAAGCAGCCGTAACTTTATCAACAATCTTCTACGCCTCAGCCTGAAGCTCGTGCATTAGTACCCGATATGAGTCCTTTACGGAAACCTAACGTTCCCTCTCCAATGGAAAATTGGACTCAAGTTGAGCTACCCTCTTCTCTACATTGGCTCTCCCACTCTCGAGCTCAGCCATTCCTTCCTCGATCCCCAAGGCAAATACCCTTCAACATGCGAGCAGCCTACAACATAAATAGACCATTTTAGCTCGAAAACAAAAGTAAAGTTCAAATATCACAAAAACAACAACTTACCCTCCTTAACTCCAACTGTGCAGAAGCATTCAACTCCTCAGCACCTCCTCGAGTTGTTGCCCTCAACCTGTTCTCCATGGCTAGCAGCTCGTCCTTCTTAATAGGTCAGCTCTCCACACCTTTTGCCCTGCTTACAATAATAGGCAAATCTACCCTCCTCATCTTCATGTTCACCTCGTCCTCACCACTCACTATGGTTCCCAAGGTCGAGCTACCCTTAATAGCTTTCCTCTTTAGGTACCTTTGAGCTAGCTTGCTTGAAGTAGTACCCCCAGAAACATCCTTTAGCGACATTGGAGCAGCCTTCGGTAATACCGGATGCTCTTCCCCATCCGCTGCTCTTTTCATGCTAGCTCCAGTTCCTATCATTTGTCTCTTGGCTTGAGACTTTTGTACTTTTTCTAACCTGCTGTTAGCCCTTATATTTTTGCTGATGCCGAGCTCCTTCAGGATAATCTCGAGCTCAACACCTTCACGAGCTACAGTATCTAGTAGTAATTCTCTTCTCGACACTTGAGATTGAGAACCTGCAACATAACACAACAAATTGTTAATCAAACACAAAATGAACCTACAACTACAACAATTCGATATCAATCACTATTACTTACTTTTTGTCAGGGTTTTATACATAAGGTTCAGGGGTTCCTCATCCATTCTCTGAAGACAATCACCTTTCACCCATATCATATTATTGTTCCAAACTTGTCCTGCTGAATTCAGATCGAAAAACAGAGGTCAAAACGAACTTGAACAGAAATACGTTCCCCCAATTGCCGCATAATATTTTACAGCATAATAATGTAAAACATCTACCAGAGTTATTCTCCTTTCTACCTCATTCTCCTCTCACAATCAATTCAGATTATCACAGACGTTTATCACCTCCTACATATTCTTATTTGGCTGGGCAGGACATGCCTCTATGGTATTCAAAATACCTTTAACAAGATTGCTAAAAGGTAATATCAGTCCGTACTCCAACTGAGAAAGATAGCACAAAAATCCCTGATCCAGGTCGCTTTGGACATTCCCATCAAAGTACTCGAAAGATATCAATTTCTCGAATCTCTTCTCCATTTTCTCCAATTCTAGGTCGGGCAACCAGAAGAAAAATTCTTCCCTACTTGCTATAGTACATCCCGTAAACGACCTCCCGGCATGTTCTATGACATTACCCCATTTCCCACCTAAACTACTTTTGATTTTACAAAATTCTTTGAATACATCAGACTTTGGAGGATAGGATAACAAATTACCAGGGAAATATGGAAATTATATTTCATCCTCCCCCTCAGAATCTACATCAACAGCCTTTACATTTTCAGATACACCCATATGACCAGAGGTCTACGTCTCCATATCAGGTAAAATCTCTATTTCAAATATAGGCTTAAGGATGAGGCTTATTTTATAACAGATTCTCCTCATGCCTCAACCTACATACAGGTCCAGGTATTCAGTTAATTCACTCAATAATTACCTTTTGTCTCTATTTTAACACACACATCTATCATACATATACACATCTATAATATATATACATACATCACATCATATATATGTTTTAGTACAAATCAAACAGGTTTTTCAAAAGTTTACTATAAATAACAAATTTTTCAAATTTTAAAAACCCATAAATATTGTAATTTCCATTGCAAACTTCACAATCACAAAACCATAACTCAATCGCTAACCTTTAACATCTGAGTATGAGTCTGAAGCAACGCCCAATCCCTCTTTTACCACAACATTGGGTAACCAATGTCTTGACTCTGTCTCCACAACCTTCTCCCTCCTTTTATGATGATTACCTTTGTCCAATCTCTCACTCTTATCTCTGTGACTTACTCTTTTTTTTCTCCCTCTATTCTTTTGCCTTTTTGATTTTGATAAACGTTTGAATGAAGAAAATGAACTATTATTTATACTTTCTCTCTCTAACTGCTGGCAGTTATTGGGCCTCGTACAAGCCACCCTCGATTTGGGAACAGAGGCATCCCTTCCACAATTAATGTCAGACGTTTCATACCTTTTTAGTGAAAACACATTCCCATCATTCTCCCGTATCCTATATTTAAATATTTTTTTCTCTCTCCTACTAAAATCTCTTTATGACATTTCCACACTCATGGTGACTTTATATTCGCATGCAATTGAACTTTTTTTACCCTTACATAAAAGAAAAAAATTAAAGCTGATCTGATTTCTTGTTCCCTACTTCTACTATTTAAAGAACTGCTGACGTTATTTCCAATGTTATATATTTTAAAATCCAAATTTTTATTTACAAATGTTTTCAACAACATTTACAAGAAAATAGGAACAGATTCTGAAGAAACATTCTACCTACATTCAAATTCTAGTTATTCGATCTAACTTACTTCGCTCACTCAAACATAATCACACATGAAACATCCAAGATACCCTGGAGCGCCACACCTAATCAGTTCGCCCCTAGCCATCCTCTTATCTTCTTCAGCTATCTTTTCGAGCTTCAGGCTCCAAAATCACTTTACAGAATATTTCTGAATAAAAGTGACGCCCAATCTCGTACTTCCTCCCCCTCGTATCCAACCCGTCAAACCAAATTTCAGATTCAGACAAGTTAGAATCATAATCTAACAGCCCAAAAATCCTCTCCCGTACTTCTACAATTTTTATTGCTAAACTCCCCTCTGACGCATGACGAGCTCTTTGAGAATGAGTCCTCACCATTTTATTTTCTTCCTCTCTGCATCACATCTCCATATTATTTATACACCTCTTGAAGATAACATCAAATCCCTCACATTTTGTTTATAGTATAATATATATACTCCACTTTTCTATAACTGGAAACCCTAAGATCACGATAAAAAGTTATTTGAACCTATCTTTCAACATCGACCTCATTAAAATTCATCTATTGTCTTTTCAAACTATCTCTAACAATACCTCCCCAACTCGATGTTTGTTCGCTGCACATTCTATTTTATTTAAGATTGGTCTTATAGCCCGATTCTTCATACCTTATCAGTTCGATATTCATACCACACATCTCAATTTTTACATCTTCACATTATCTTCGACAGTTCGACTAATAACACTCATTTTTAGTTCGCTTTCTTACATTACATTTTCCTACTCTAATATCTTTTTCTTTCAGTTCGATTTAACTACTAGCTGCAAATTCTATCTTTAACATAATTTTTGTACAAATATTTTTTTCATTAGCTCGAATATTACTTACAAAATACTTTACAGAGAATAAGTTTTTCAAAAGTTTATACAAATCGATCTATAGACTACATTACATTTCAATTTTTAACATTGTTTCTACCAAAACACTTCTACAAGAATAGCCCATACAATAGCTATCACAAGTTTTAAACTCGCCTTCACCACAACTTACTTCCACAATAAACTGAGGAAGTTAGTTGTAATAGTGCATGAATCAACCTCCAACGAGAGACTCTCCTTCAAGAAGAAGAACGATGATTATACAGAAGAAGATTTCCAATCTCTATCTCCCTTCTTTACCACCACCGTCTCTTCCTCTATAACCCCTACCAGCTTTGAGTTGGTAGAGATTAAAGGAAGATTCTACTTTAGAACCCAGTCCTTCGCAAGATATCAGCAGTACTTCTTGTTATGTGCACTGGCCTCCATATCTATCTCATTAACCTTATCCTCCGCCAACAGGTGAAGGCATATCCGATGCTGCTCCTAAGATAGAATCATATAGTAGAACCACTACATGTGGTAGTAATCATCTCAAGCTTCAGCCGCTTCCTCATCTGTCATACCATAGTACGTTGGTGGTACTGGAATGGGCGTAGGCATCTCCAGAGCTTGGTTGCTAAAGTAGCACAACTGCAGCCTCTGAAGTTCTATAGCCATTCTCTTTTCATATACCTGTCGTCTGGTCTTCACCATTCTTAAATAGAGTAGAAATAGAAGATATTCACAGCAACAGGGTACTTTCACAAAAATGGTAGATGCTACAGTATATGCACTATTTATATCACAACCGCATTCAATGTGAAGATACGTTTCCAAAGCAGTCATCATTCAAAGAATAACTTATCTGGGAACCCCAAATGTTAGGTGCATCAATCCTTTCTACCATAATAAAAGACAGATACAGTCTTTAATAAAGAAATACCGTGTACCCAACCAGTCAAATTCCCCATTAATCGTCATCACTTTCCAACTTCTAACATAAACAGCTAAAAGATTTTTTTCTCAACCAAAGCCACCCGTACCTTCAGTTGCGATGGGCAATTGTAGGGACCTATCCCTCGACCTAGTCTAAACTTAAATTATCTCAATATCAGATTCACATATTACACACGTGACATGTACAATCAGCATTGACACCTAGACCATGAACTAATAAAGAATGTGGATCGAGCACTACAGTAAATTATGAACAAGTCAAAAATACTTGTCTCCCATGAACTAAAAGTTACACATTCAACTACCACTTACCTCATTATCTGGAGAATGTGCTTCTACACGATAATGAGTTGCAGGTAAGGTCTATATAAAAAAAAAGTTTCAGAGGAGATAAGGACAAGAAAAACTATATTTTCTTGATTCTAACACAGGAATTTCTAGATTTTAAATACCACAAAAGTTTTTATTTTAAGATTAAGCATTTTCTAGTTCAAAAGATTACTTGTAATAAGAGATCAGCCACAATCAATAAAAGTTACAGTCACTAAACCCTCAACTCGAAGTCGTGGTTTTTTACCTATTTAAAGGTTTTCCATGCTAAATCACCCATTTCATTTCTTGCATTACATTAAATTTTGTCACAGGTACATTTGGTGTAAGATCTAATTTTGGGCTATTTCAAGCTACGGAATTAGGCCATTATATTACTTATCCTACTTAAACTCTCCTTATAAACCCTAAAGGCCTATGGGATTGTTAGGAGTCCAATAGGACACCCCAACCCAGTTGGGCTCCTACCTTGGGCTGGACCCAATTTCTAACACTCCCCCTTATGGTGTTCCATACCATGACGACTTGCCTTATCAAAACCTTTGCCTAGCAAAACCCCCTTGGGAAAAAAGATATACAAGAAAAGAGTACAATCCTATGCCATGTATGGGTTATGGACGTGTATACATTGCCTCATCAAAACCTCTAGTCATTAAAACCTCCTAGGATACAAACTACATTATTAAGAAAAATAGTACAATAAGCATGTGTCTACGTCAGGCTGGGACTACTCCCCCTGATGTCGATCTCCCTAAGATCTATCTCTCTGAGATATTGATAAATAATCTTTTACATGTCAATTTCGTGTACTAGCTGCTTGAACGTAAGTGGTGCAAGAGTTTTCGTGAATAAGTTTGTAAAGATATCTTATGAAATATCTTCAACAACGACAATCTCATTTACCTTTTGTAATTCATAAGGATTGAATGGCTTCTGTGAAATATGCTTCGTTTTGTCCCTATTGATAAATTGTCATTGACTTGAATTATACAAGCTAAATTGTCTTCATACATAGTCGATGATTTATCTTGGATAGAACACGCCACAACTTCAGTTGATGTATCTTGGAGCGTAACCATCATTATCTGCCAACTTCATGAAGTATAAGAATCTCCTCATGGTTCAAGGATGTAGTTGTTGTTGTCTGCTTCATCCATCTCTAAGAATCTTTATGTATCCTCGTACATAAACACATAATCCATTTGACAATGGTCTCTATGTGGGTCTGAGAAGTATTTTGTATCGGTGTACTCTATACTTTTATGTTTACCATTTCGAGTAGAATAGACCCCAGTCTTTCATACCGATCAGATACCTCAAAATGTGCTTAATCTCACTCTAGTACCTTTGGGTAAGAACAGAACTATGGAAAGCCAAACAGTTTACTAGAAATGAGTTATCGGGCCTTGTATACCCCAGTTACATATAGCAAAGCACCACCTAGCTATGGCGTCACAGCCCTAGGAGTTTCCCCCCCCCATTAGGATGGTGAAAGATGTTGTTGTTCACGCCTAAGTGATGAATGCGCAATAAACGACTTAGTACCATGTGTTATATCCATATCAAAGTGTTAGATAACTCTTCTGATATATATTGTTTGGTGTATGAGTATGCCACTATCAAGATGTTCGATCTGCAAATTAAGACACTACTTGATTTCCCAAGGTCTTGTATTTCGAATTCCTTCCTAAGGTATTCGGTGACTCTCGCGATCTCCCTCGGAGTTCTAATGATATCCAAATCATTTAGCACACTGTTATGAAGATTAAATCTAATATTTGTGTTTTAAATAAGAATGCATGGACAGATAAGGATATTTGTAAAGTCTTTGACCTTCAAATACTCAGTCAACTTACTATGTCTCATGGACCCTGATTGCTTTAAGTCAATAATAACTTTTCTAGTTTTATTACGTACACACCTCGTGTGTTGGGCTTAGTTGTTTCCATAAGCATATACCTTCCTAGGTGGTTTCATGTAGATATTTGTATCTAGTTTCCTATATAGATACGCGGTATTTACATCAGACATATGTCTAGCTTGTCCACGACAACTTGACAGACTGATCAGTACTGAAACATTATAGCATCCATAACTGGGTAATAGGTCACACTGCAATCAATGCCATATCTCTTAAAGATTTCCTGGGCAACTAGTTTTACCTTGACCAAATTATCTCTCCGAGTTAATCGTGTTTTTGTACCTTTCCCATTTATAACCAACAGGCTCAATTGTATTACTTTGTATTATGCTAGTAAGTTGAGCTTCGCTTAGATTCCAGATGCCCACTTTTGCCAATGTACAACAACACACAGTTATTTATAATAAGTGGTTCTGAATTCTCATCCTTGATGACGAGCACAGCAGCGAATATGAATACCTTCTCGACAAATCTCTACTGAACAATCCTACGTTGTGCTTATTACAGACTTTTAATATATTGAGATCTCATTATTATCATACATATGTGCCACGCTGGGCTAGTCTTGTGGCTTCATGTTGATATATGTATCTAGTTTTCCATATAGATAGCGGTATTTACATCAAAGACATGTCTAGCTTGTCCTCGATAACTTAATAGACTAATCAGTACCAAAATGTTGTAGCATTCATAACTGGGTAATAGGTTAGACTGCAATCAATGCCAGATCTCTTAAAGATTTTATCAGCAACTAGTCTTGCCTTGACCAAATTATCTCTCTAAGTTAATCATGTTTTCGTACCTTTCCTATTTATAACCGACAGGCTCAATTGTATCACTTCACATTATACTAGCAAGCTGAGCTCCGCTTGGATTTCAGATGCCCACTTTGGCCAATGTACAATAATACATAATTATTTACAATAAGTGGTTTTGAATCCTCATCCTTGATGACAAGCACAATAGCGAATATGAATACCTTGTCGACAAATCTCTACTGAACGATCCTACGTTGTGCTTATTACAAACTTTTAATAGATCGAGATCTCATTATTATCATACGTATGTGCCACCTTGGACTAGTCTCGTAATGCATCAATTGGTCGCGTAGTTACTATTACCTCGTCGATGGGTGGTTCCATCCTCGGTGAACCAACTACACCATTAGTCATATTTATCCTATATTCTGTAGCTCCCTGGCTCATAATACTTCTCTTCAAACGGTATTCTGAACTACGCGCGAGCCTCATATTTATTTGCGGTACTAATTTCCCTGGAACGTTCAGCTGCGGTACTAGTTCCCCTGGAACGTTCTACTATATAGGTATATTACTTGCAGATACATATACTTACGGCAATTGTATCTATAACTGTGTCTGGAAATTCATTTACAGTCTATTAGAGGTTTGTAATCCATTGAACCTTATTGTCATATAACTTATGCATACGAATCATGATGAGATAACGATGGTGTCTTCCAAGACATCTTGGAAACATTCTCAGCATTGACTGTTATATTTCCCTCCAATGTTGGGAATATCATCTCATCAAAGTGAAAATTATCTGCCCTACAGTATATACGTCGCTAGTAGGTTCCAAATATCTAGTGATAAATGTGAATCATAACCTACATAATACCAGGCTGATATTGAGGGTCCCATCTTCATACATTGTGGTACGATTGGCACCTGTACAGAACATCTAAATGTTCGTCGATAGATAACACTGGGCTCCGACCCAGTTACTAGTCGTTTTTAGGGAAAAAATAATTTGATGATTTGCTATGAGGCGAACCCTAATCAGTACTATGAGAGCAATAATGCATATCCCATATACTAGCCGAAAGCTGTGATCATAATAATAATAGCCTATCAATTATCCTAAATTGGTTGATTAGGTTCTCTGTCAATCCTGAGTTGGGTATGGTATGGGGTACTCACGATACTCAATCATCTATTCTATTTAATGGTAAAATAATCATTAAAAGCCTGTGTGTCATACTTCCAAGCCCCTGTAAAGTCGCATCAATCGACTTTGATCGATTAATCTAGGAACTGAACCTGCGATCGAATAATCTAAGTGAGAAGTCGTGTTAAATTGCATTCCTAGATTTTATGAATAGGCAAACATAAGACCATCTCCTAGATGCGCCTAGTATAACCATAAATATTTAAGTGGGCCACAATGTGGATAGATAGGTCCATATGTGTCTCCATGGATACGTTTGGAGCAAAGGCTAGAGATCCTACTCCATTTTGGTCATACTAGAATAAAATAATAAACTTTCCTTGAAAGTAATCGTTGCACGTACACTCTCTGGATCTTCTCTCCTTTTAAGGAAAGTTGAGATGTAATCCCGATAATCCTCCTTATTATCCAAACCATAAGGAGTATATTGGAAGCTATTATAATAACGTGTTCTAACCTTTTAACATTGAGTGAATGCACAGAACTTTGTCTGTCATTTTCTCTGATAGTCATTACGTGATAAGTATTATTATGAATTTCCCTAAACTCAGTAAAATCTGGCAGGATTTACTAGTATATAAAGTGGACTAGATACCCCATATCGTACTGTTAGAGAATAATAGCGCGGCGCACTTAGTGTGTTCTACCATGTTGGTTGTGCCAATAATATTTGTGTCATCCCCTATGCACAAGGTTAGACAAGAAATATATTTATATCTCAAAAGGATTGAGTACGTGGTATTAATGTCTCTTAGACATGTGTCGTCAGTCATCCGATTATCGGTCATACTCAATAAGCAGATAGATCCATATGCGGGTTGTATATAGTAGATCAACTATCGTACAGAGAATTTAACGACTTCTCAAGCAATAAATTCGAATAATCACAATTTATAACAAATTGAAAATCTCATGTATGTCACGAGCACTTTATTAAAACATAAATGATTTGTTCCTAACATAATCAAAAATACTAACAAAAACTAAATCAAGTATATACCAGAAAAGAAACTACTAGTGCTTTCTCTACTGTGACATCACATGTCTACTGAGATATCAATACGGATTACTCCGTATGTTGATCCATGCCAACATCAGTATCGCCAAAGAAGTCTGATGCTACTAACTTTATAGTGATAGAAGTTATGCCAGTGGTGATGTGGTTAGCCTAGACTTTGACTCGAGGCACCCATGGTATCTTGTAGTCGCGTACCCAATGTCCAGCTTCCCCATATCTCAAGCAAGAAGATTTTAAATCTGACTTCTTGATCTTCTTTGGTATCTGTGGTTTACCAACCTTTTTAAACCTGTTGTGTGTCTAAGGACCCAGGAATCCTCGATTCCCACCTTCAGTGGCATTCCCACGTCCAAAACCCCGTTCGTGGTTGTCTTTTTCATGAGATAAGATCTTCAGTGCAACTGGTCTCCTCCTCCTAGGGGGATACCTCTTATTTTTCTTAAAAATAAATTTGCCTTCTTGCTCAACAGTGAGTAAGAGTTAGATCAGATCTCCAAGACTATTAAATTCCATTTTTGCATACTGGTCCCTGAGAGCAGCCTGTGAATGTGGAAATGTGGAAAGAGACTTTTGCAAAACCTCTTCTGCGAAGACATAATCATTATTGAGTCTCCTTGCCAAAATAATATTCTATAGTGTTGAGTTGTAGCCAACTACAGTCTTGAGTCACATAACCTCAAGTTGTTCCAGCGGTTACGGTTCTTATAGTTCGTTAGGGCCTGTTGTAGACCAAAGTATTCCTCTAAACTTGTCCATAACTCATATGAATCTCCGTAACATATATGCTCAAACCTCAGTTATGGCTGAAGGTGGGCACGAATAGCCAACATGGTATGTGCTCTGAGTGGTTCAGAAACGGTGTTATCTGCAATAATCGACTTTGAGATGTTCATTATTTATAGATGGAGATTTATGTCTGTACACCAAGAAAAATAGTTGGAACCATCAAGCCGCAATGGTTCGTAATCATAACGTGGGTTGATAGACATCTGTTGTGCAAAATGTAGATCATAATTAGCAGGGCCGGTGCTAGATTTTTGGTTGCCTAAAGCGAACCTATAAAATGGTACCTATTATGTAGATTTAAAAAGAAAATATGGCGGCTAATTTCATTAATAGATAATTGAATCAAAAGTTACATTCTAGAGGAGAAAAAAAATGGTCTTGATGCTTTATAGATAACACGATCCACTTCACAAAAAAACACACAAAAAATTAAATACGTTGGCGTGCTTAAATCTTTCTCCTTGGTTTTTGAGCGACAAAATTTTCAATGATTCTTCCATATTCAAGTTTAGCAACCATATCATATTCAATTGATAACAAAGCTAATCCATTCAATCTATCTTGTGACATTGTTAACCAGAGGTAGGATTTAATCAACTTCAACTTTGAGAACGTTCTTTCAACATATGCAACCATAACCGGAATCATTAATACCACTCTGTATGCAATCCAAGTATTTGGGAAATTTAATTCCCTATGACTAGAGTTTATATAATTAAGCACATCAATAGTTTTTGTTATCTTCTCCGATAATTTTTTTTCAACACATCTAGTTTTGAAAATAACTGATTCCCATCAATATCAGACCGCATGTAATGTTTCAGATAACCTTCAAGCTTTAAGCAATAATCCTTCAACTTTTTATCATTTGCAGATCTGAACTTCTTCAAATCAAACAAGAAACCAAACTTTTCTCCATACTCTTAAAATTATTCGAACCGAGTCTTAAGCTTGTCACCACCTTTATCTAAAATATACAATAAGTAATTCACTCTAAAATCATCTTCAGCATGACCCTCATCATTTCTAGTTTCATCAAATTGCACATTTCTATGAATTTTCCGCTTTTCATGAAACATCGGTTCAACATTCAATTCAATTATAATCTCTTTTGCTTCAGCCGTGCAAGCTTTGAAACCATTTTCTCTATAACAACATCAATATGCATGTCTTCGTTATGCAAAAATTTGCTTACATCATTAACAACGTTTAATAAATTAAACCAAATGCACAACCCAACCAAAAGCTCAAAACTCTCGATTTTAATAGCAATCAAGTTATTTGCTTCGCTCTTTGCATTAGAATCTTTTGTAGTATTTGATAAATGAACTAACGCATCTCTTAGTTTCGAAGTTTGAAATCTTACTGCCCTAACACTTTCAATATGACTTTCTCAACGTGTTGCAGACAAAGGCTTCATGGCAATCCACTTACATGGTCTTTAAGAACTTGTCACCGCTGTGCAGAAGAAGAGAACAAATTATATAATCGTTGTATAACTCCAAAAAAATGTGACGCTTTAGTGCAACAATTAGCCATGTCACATATTAAAAGATTGAGACTATGTCAAGTAATCTTTTTTAAACACCTTTATGTTTCCCTTTCATATTTGACCCATTATCATATCCTTGTCCTCTAACATCATTAATGTCGAGTTGAAGAGTTATTAATACCTCTTCCAATTTGTTAAAAAGCCCAAGACTCGATGTATCGTCCACTTTCAGAAATTTAATAAAGAACTCTTCTACCTTTATTGGACTCTCCAAAACATCTAGACATCGTATAATAACGGACATTTGTTCCACATGACTCATATCCGGAGTACAATCCAGGATAACCGAAAAATATCTCGCTTCTTGAATTTTTTTGATGATTAAAACTTGGATCTCATCGATTAATGTGAGTATCAACTCATTCTGAGTTTCGTGACTCAAATAATGAATATGAAGTTTTTTCTATTTTAACTTGTCGAACATGCTCTTTCATTATCGAATCAAACTCTGCAATAATTTTAATAAACTTACAAAAAAGTGTTTTTACCACGGAAAGCCAAATTATTGCAAGCAAGTGTTTTTACCACCGCGATTATTCTCACCAATACTTGCTTCCAACGTTCTTTTTCTTGTTGAATTCGATCTTGTTCAATTTTGTCGATCGTTATATTTTTCTTCAAGCGTATTTTCAACTCAATCCAAGCGCTCATATTAATAAGATGTTCATTACTAGTCTCATGGGATTTAAGCTTGGAAATAAGATTACGCCAATCATCAACTCCTTCTTCCGCCAAGTAAGTAGTAATTTTTTCGTATTTAAAGAACTTACAACAAAAACAAAATACCTTATTTGAGCAATCTGAATACACAAGCCATTTCCTATCTTGTTTGTCCCTATTAGGTAAATAACGAGTATAATATGTGGAAGCAAAATGTCTTTTCTGAACATCTTTTGGAAATGATTCATTATCCTTTAGGACTCTAATGGGACCTTTTTGACTAACGAGTCCCTTAACGACTGATCAACCCTATCCCAAGTCCCGGGATCATAATTGATAACGGGCAAAACTTGAATATTATTATTCTCATCTTCTTCAACAATATTTTCCTCGTCAACTTCTTCAATATTATTCGCATTCTCATTTTCTTCATTAACACTCTCATTTTCAACTTCTTCAATATTATTCTTATTCCCAATTTCTTCAGTAACATTTTCAATCCCAAGATCTTTAGTAATACCCATATTTATATCCCCATGATCCTTAAAAACATTTCAGTCACCAAACCTTCATTTGAAGTCCCCGATTGTTGAATTTTCCCAAAACATTTCAGTCCCCATCGTTTTTTTTCTTCTTTAGTCTTTTCTTATGTCCACATCTTGTTTACGTTTCAGCATTGTCTAAAACAAAAAATACTCTCAAGCCTTAGATTTTAAACATTTAGCTATAACTTGAAACAACTAAATTACTAAATATACTAACAAAAATCCCAAAACAACATTGCACATAATACAGAGTAAATTTGTAACATTTAAATTAACAGTAGTTAACTTTTTAAGCGTACCAATGTGACAATGCCCAATGATCCAAAAAATAATCCAATGAGAATTGAGAAGTAAGACAAAGTAACAATGACAAACAGTAAGGCTCGTCACTCGAGTGCCGTAATCCACTACAGGAACTAAAATAAGCATTAATTAAGTATTTAATTTAGAGAACTAGTAATCAAGTAAAGTTAGGGTTTCTGAATTTTGATATTGCAAATTAGTGGAGAAAGTAAGAAACTAATCGAAGTATGTACCATTATTACTAATTAGCAACTCACCATCAATCAAAACCTTTATAGAATTTGCAAAATTTAATTATAGAGTCTTCAAAAATTAAGAGCCAAAAGGAGAAGATTTGAAAAATTGAGAGACAAAGTAAACTGAGAGTCAGAGATGGTGAAAGAGAAGTCCCACTTATTAACTTTCGAACTTTGTATATTTTATTTTGTGTCCCTTCCCTTTATTATAATTTATAGTTTTGTGAGAGAGAGTAGAGAGAAACTTTAAGATTAATAATATAAACTAATTTTTGTTTTCTTTTGGGGATCTTTTAGATTTGGGGCCTAAAGCAACTGCTTTAGTTGCCTACCCCATCACCGCCCCTGGTAATTAGTGGCAATTATTGATAAACATTTGAAATGCATTAAAGACAGATCATAGTACTTAGAATAACGAGAAATATTCATATTCTAAAACTTATAAAATTCTTTTCAAATAATTAAATCTTAATTTTACCTCGTAAAATGACGATCTTAATGTTAGATGTGTGTTTTAATAAAACCTTAGCCAATATTAATATTCAAAACCACTAGATGTGTGCGTTCCTTATAAAATCCTATTTAAGTACATGATTTCCAAATATTACTAAAGGCAATTCATATTATTCAAGTCATTGATTCCCAATTATTACTTATAGGTGAACCTTGATCATATCCTATTAAGCATCAAATCCCAATTTTATCCCGTAAAATGGTAATCTTAACCTTAAAGTATATTTTAATAGAGTTTTAGCCAAGACAGCTATTCAAAACCACTAGATGTTGCATTCTTTATTCTAACAATTAGGGTATTTTATTCCCTAAAGTTTTATAAAGTTAGTATATTCTAGCCGAATGACCCATTTGCTATGAATATGAGGGGTATTAGATGCTTAGCTGACAAGTGGTCCCACCCCGAAGTCTGCTAGGTTCACAAAATAGGTAGATTATGTCTGTCTTTAAACTAATATTTTTAGGGTACTATAGGCTGTTATTAGTGCATATACACCTCTAAATGTTATCATGTAACATCTAATTACACCTATATACGAAAAATTGGTTCCTCAGACACCAAGTTTTTATAAATAAGGCTAAGTCAATTCTTAATTGAGTTCTAATTATTTATCATTAACCATTAACTGTGATTTAGATATGACTCTTAGTCGTATTCTAAATTAGTATTGGTTTCATATTATCTGTGATCCCCTAATCATGATAATTAGTATCCTAGGGGCATACCATTAATATCATATTAGCTATCGTAAGATACTTAAAATAGGTATTAATCAATTTACTTATATCCCATATAAGTGAATCAGTTTTCCAATATAAGGTACCCATTCCTAAAAAAAAATTTATACAAAAAAATTAAAAATGGGTCCCTCATAGGGTAGATCCAGTCAATAGGAATGTTTTTTTTTTTAAAAATTGTCTCAATTTTACTAAAAATTGGGCTATTTATAGCCAATTTAGTGTCTGAACCAGTCTAACTCGGTCTAGGTCAAGGCCTGGATCAGGTTAACCGGTCTGGCCCAGTTTAACCCGGTCAAACGGTATGTATACGTGCCACACGTGCCCTCGCACGTGCCTACCACGCGTGTCCCACACATGCTTGTCACACATATTACTCCGGTGGTCGATCCGGTCACTACCATATCAGCAAGCCACATGTCACTGCCATGTAGCATGCCACGTGTCCTTGATACGTATCACTGCCACGTGCCCTCGACACGTGTCACTACTGACGTCAGCACATTAGATAATGATGACGTTATCATCAGATAATTATAAAATAATATATTATTTGTTGACGTTTGTAATAGCCTAATTTTGTGATCTGAACTTAGTCTTTACACCAATGATATTCAGAACGACTAATAAACGATGAATAACAATTAGCACAGAGTTTAGCATGGAAAACCTTCAAATAGGCTAAAAACCACGACCTCTCTTGAGGATTTAGAAAATGAGAGATATTTTATTGAGGATTGCTAACTATTACAATAAGGTTTCTGAATAATTATGTATAAAAGGTTTAGTGAGTATTCATCCGTCTCAGACTTTCTTGATAGGAAAAGTCAGTCCAGGATTTTATGTTCTTAATTTGTAGTTCTCTGGTCTTATTTATAAGTTTTATAATATGACCGCTTGACGACCATTATTATCCTTAATGATGAACGTTACAATATATATTTGATAATCTTTGATCTGATTGTGTAACGGTCTGATCTTGCTATTTTGTAACGGCTTCATTGTTGACTGTGCGTTTGTTGGCTCGAACTACTGATGTAGAGGCCGAAAGTGATGACTAGAACTCTATAACTGTATTGTGTCATATATTGTGCCACGTGTATGTTGATGAGATCGAATGGTCGTATGATGGTCGAAGATGAAGCGTGATTCCAGATGCGGAATAAGCCACTACAACGTCATCATGACATAAAATTGTCGTTTTTGGCCGTAAAATTGGCTAGTTTTAACATCACTTTTCTGGCGATTGGAACATCTCCCTGAGACGTGTCATATACCGTTGGAAAGCTCGTAGGATAGGCTACGCAAAAAAATTTGTCTCGCCTCTATCCGATGTCCACAGAGAAAAAAAAATTGGTTTGAAAATATCCTTTAATCAAGGGTAAAAAAAACCAAAAATTGTTATTTTTAATCCGAAAAATATAGGTAAAAATAATTCTAATCCATATTCAGATATCATATATCATAATATAGATTGAGAAATTGAATCTACATTCAAAAATATGTAAAATACCTCTCCTAATCGCAAAAATTCCCTGAAAACGTTGATTTTGGAGAGTTTTTTCTTCTCATTTTGATCCACTAGCTCTACGTGCTGATAACATGTTGAGGAATAATAGAATCTAGCTAATAGTTCTATATGAGAGCAATTGAGAGAGAAGATGATATATTAATTGATTGTAAACTGTTTCTTTGTACGTACTATAAAGAAGGATATCCCTACAACATAGGTTGCCTATCCTACTTAAACTCTCCCCATAAATCTTAAAAGCCTATGGGCTTGTTAGGAGTCCAATAGGACACCCCAACCCAGTTGGGCTCCTACCTTGGGTTGGACCCAACTCCTAACATAACTTAAAATAACAGGATGAGAATTTTATTTCCTGATCTTGTAGAGTCGGATACGAAGCTGAACTTAATTTACTCAAATTTCACATTAGCAAAAATAAGCCAAAAACATCAACATTATAACATCAGCTGGGTCGCTGTTTCCACTAACCACCGCCACAAGAACCTCAGTCGTCTCCCCACCGGCTATGGTGACACTGGGCCTTAGCATTAGGGCTGACTGGCTGGGCCAGTCATCAAGCCCAAAACTCGCGGGTGGCCCGGGTCCTACACAACATACCATCTTGAGTTTTTTTTTCACTCGTCCGACGTGGCAACAATGGAGGAACAAAACGGCCATTAACGATCTCGAGAGAGAAACAAAGCAAAACAATCTCTAATTAGCAAACGAGATGATGATCGATTTGGGATCATTCTCAGACGAGAAATTTGATCCGAGAAAATGGATCAATGCGGCAACACAATCTCGTCACCCACAAGACTCGGTAGAGAAGCATTTGACAGATCTGGAGATGAAACTTCAAATGATGTCCGAAGAAATCGCTGCGTCTCTTGATGAGCAGAGCAGCGGAGCTATCTTGCGAGTCCCGAGAGCTAGTCGCGACGTTATTAGGCTTCGAGACGACGCGGTGTCACTTCGGAGTTCGGTCTCGGGGATTCTCCTTAAACTCAAGAAGGTAACCCTAATTTCATTGGTTTATTTTGCCACATTTTGTGTTTTAATTATTATGGAAATGATGAAGTTTTAGTGTGTTGTTGTTATTGGTCAATTCGACACTGTGTTGGGAAACATTAGGAGTGTAAAAATGCTGGTTTATGTGAGATACTGTAGTTGAATTAGTGCAATACTCTGTAAATAAACCTCTTTGGTGGTTTGGAGAGAGAAGAAAGAGGTCACGAGTTCGAAACCTAACACTAGTAGCTCAATACCGAGGTTCAATTCGGCTACAACTTTACTTGGAAAGAAAAAGTAAAAGTCTTGTCTAGTGCGGTATCAGGTAATGTGCCTCCTTTCTGGATAGAAATCTCTTCAGTGTACCTTAGCTGTGAGTAACTACACTTGAACCGACAAAAATAGACTTTTAGCAGATTGGTCAAACTCCTTGTTAACAATATGTTACCCAGATGGACAGACATGATATCGGCGTTCTTAAATGTTGGGCTGTGCAGAAGCAATCTAGAAGAAGGCATGCATTATTTGAGACTCTTTAGATAACTGGCCATTGCACTGCTTGGAAATGGCTATAGAGGCTCTGCATGGAAGGTGATATATGCGTTAAGTTGTGAAATCCAAGTCCATGATAGAGAATTATTCTTGACTAACTTGGAAGCCATGGTTACTTAGGGCCGGAGTTGATGAGATTGATTGCTAACTTTTGGAGTTGGTTAATGGACGGTATTGAGTTTTGGTTTTGTACGGGCGAGAGGATTTGGTATTGTTGAACTCATATTTGTAAGGACCCATATGGTTTTGTGCTGGAAATAGTTGGTAACATTATGAATCGTCATTCTCTTATGATCTTATTAAGGCAGTAATTGGTAACATATCCTTTTTGGTTCAGTTCTTCTGTAGAAGTTTGATTGATGGTAGAAGAGGGAGGAAGATTTGTCGTTTTGATAATTTTCCAATTCAAAAAGTTTGTGCTTGATATATTGTAGAAGCTCTTTTTTCTTTTTTGATTGAGATCATATGCTTACCAGGGATAACTGCCGGAGAAGTATGGATGTGGAGGTGGTGTATTATTTTTTAAGTGCCAAAGGACAAGTCGTTCGACAATTTTATTTTGTATTGTTCCCTTCGCATTTTTGGAAACACTTCTTCCCTCTTTTTGATGTTTATTGTGTGTGTTTCTGTATACTATGACTTCTTGTAAGGGTGACAATTTTTTATGACATCATAACGTGAACTAAAAATTATCATGACCAAAAGAGACTCATTTGACTATTATCCAACTTTTCATGGTCGAGCTGCAGCTATTCAGGTCGCAGACAAGTGAAAAAATGTTCATAGCCATAAGAAGTCAAATTGACTATTTTTTATTTCTTTTTGATAAATTTAAAATTTATTGATAAAAGATATGGAATACAAGAAAAAGGACTGACCAAGCCAATTCAAGCCCCAAAAAAGAGCATAAAGAAAAGAGACCAGCTATTCCCTACAATAACAAAGAAAAATCAAGACTCTTGTAATAACTTCCACCTAGCAATATTATCAAAAAAACACTCCTGTTATATCCGTGGCCGCTTGACTCCACCGAAAAATGATAGCTTGAATCATGATAATGACATCCTCTTTCATTTTATTTTTTCCGTTTCTTTGAATTTTCTAGCGTTTCTTTTAAGCCAAATGGCCATATTACTTTTCCCCGACCCGTGAGGTTTATTGAGCTCCAATTTGTTTAGTCTTTTAACACTTCTAAGATGAGACCAAAAGTAAACCAGTTTTGGTGGTTAAAAAAAAATCTAAATTGTCAAAAGCAATACTCCTAGACTCCTAGTAAATAGCTAGAACTTATCAAGGAAGAGTGAAGCGGAGTCAAAACTACCCTAGGCGAAAAGACAATGAGGAAGAAGATGATTTTAGGATTCCCCGTCCCTTTGTCACATAGAAAAAAAAGTTAATAGGCAAAACCTTGCACTTATGCAAGTTGTCAATAGTAATAGCTTTGTTAAGATAAAGGGTCTAGGCAAAGAAATTGGCCTTATATGGTAATTTGGGAACCCAGATTTTTTTTCCGGAAAGGCTACAGGTAGCTATAAGAAGATTTTCAGATAAAGCCTAGTAGAACGACCTCATAGATACCTTATTCGCACAATCTATCCAAATTCTCTTATCGAACTCACCTGGATGAGGATAAAACTTTGCCAATTCGATGAACAAAGAAGTCACAATAGCCATCTCATGGTTCTTGAAGAACTACAACGGAAACCAAATTCTATGATATTCATGTATGCTCAAGACTCATGCTATCTTTGACAGTAAAGTTGTGATTATCTGAAATGCTAAACAAGGACGGATATGAATCTTCCAATGTGAACTCTATTTCCGTTCCTTGAAACTTCATCCATCAACAATCCTCCTAGAACCTCACCTTATTTTCTATCCCAACTCTAACCCTCACCCCCATCTCAAAACTCTCACTAACGTTCATAATCCCCCCGCCAAAAACCACACCCATAACTTTCCAAAAATTCTCTATTGTTCCACCTAAAATCCGCCCCTTCAAATCTGAAGATAATCACTCTTTTCCAAAGCCCGTGTTCTTCACACGCAAAATCTCCACAAGCACTTACCCACCAAAGCCTCATTCATATGAGAATAAAATGATAGAGTAGACATGGTAACAATGGTCACTGCAAGAGAAGAAACTTATTCTCTTGAAAACAAACAGTAAAGGAGATGAAGGAGAATGTTCAGTACAATTTGAGACTTTTAGTTTTCAGTCACTTGATGTTTTTGAAGTACACTTGTGGCTTTATTTTATAGACGAAAATTCTAATACGAAATCTAATGCATGCATTGATGTACATACCTCTTGAATTTTTTTCAAAAGTTGCACCTCTCGAATTATCTTTGAGAGTGACATCTCTTCAATGAACCAAACTAGCTCGAAAGCTCAATATATCCAGAAGTGTCAAAAAAGTTCGTGAAGAGTTTAGCTTGACTTTTAGGAAATACATGCACACAAACAACTTTCTTGTATATCAACATACAATCAGTAAATTCAACATCTCTGTATCGAACAAGAGAATTGTCAAATGAGAAATCTTTATTAAATACTTTCCAGCAGTTGAATTTCTTCACCATGGCTTTGATGGGTCGTTAAATGTCATTATGAATTAAGTTAATGTAGTCTGTCTTGCATGTTATGATTTCGCAAGTAGTTTTATAAGTTTTCATTACTTCCCACGATGTGGATAACTACATTAACTTATTAGTTTTTTACTTTAATCATACATATATGTTCCATCTATATATCATCTCATTTCAAATTCCTTTAAATGCATATACTTTCTTCCTTTGCCTCTGCCCACTTGTATATTATCAATTTCACAGTTTGACCAGCATTTGGATGAAATTCCGTAAGCCTAGTAACAAATGTATAATAGTTTTTTGCACCTTTACTTTCAACCTTAGGCAGAAGGCTCCTCAGCTGAATCTATTGCTGCCCTTGCTAAAGTTGACACAGTCAAGCAGAGGATGGAAGCAGCATACGAAACATTACAGGTAGTAATTTGTGCAGAATAATGATATCTCGTATATTTTGTTTTCATTAGGTTCCTTATTTATCATCTGCTATTAAAAAAAATAGGATGCTGCGGGGTTGACTCAATTAAGTGCCAGTGTGGAGGATGTGTTTGCTAGTGGGGATCTTCCACGGGCTGCCGAAACCTTGGCCAATATGAGGCATTGCTTGTCTGCCGTTGGCGAGGTAAGTTATTTCTGAATTGCTTTCGCTTAGAACGAGGTTTAATATTGTTGAAAACAATTATGCTTACAGATATAAAACCACAAAATCAAGTGTTGGCCGATATACCGCTATAACAGGCTAGTATATCAAAAGTTGGTTGCTCAATGCGATATATCAGCTCAAAAAGCTAAACCATTGATTGGATATATCACGGTTTAATTCTATACGCCTATCCCGCGAAAGTGAAACGTGTGCATTTCGCTATTTGGGGCAGGCTTTCATGCTGAGCACTCGATTTCTTTGATAGTATCCATCATAATCTGTCTGATATCTGATGATTGACTTCATTATTTTATAGCAATATTTCTAGACATTGAAAAATAACAAATATCAGCAGATATGTTCCTTTATTTAACTTTTAACTTCAGTCTGTTTAAGTAGCTGATTTATAGACCAATAATTTCTGATTTATCGATATTTTGACTGACCGTTGTATCCTTTAATATGCGATATTGCTATCGTTAAGTATAACCTTTGTCTTTTCAGGTTGCGGAGTTTGCTAATGTTAGGAAGCAGCTTGAAGTCTTGGAGGATAGGCTAGAAGAAATGGTTCAGCCTCGTCTGTCAGACGCTTTATCTAATCGCAAGGTCAAACTATCTAGTGTAGTTTCCTATTTGTTAATTGTTTTCCTGTACTCATAGCTATGTAACTCTAAAGTCTGTTTATGTTTACAGTTTGCTAGTTATATTTATTAATATCTCTTATAGTTCCCTCTCACAGGTTGATGCGGTTCAAGATTTACGGCAAATTCTCATTAGAATTGGAAGGTTCAAGTCTTTGGAGTTGCATTATACGAAAATTCATCTAAAACCAATCAGAAAACTTTGGGAAGATTTTGGTTCTAGACAACGAGCTAGCAAGCTTGCAATTGAGAAACGTGAAGGAGAGAGGCTATCAAACATCACTGAGTCTTCACCTAATATGCTCATGATTCCATTTTCTAGTTGGTTGCCAAGTTTTTATGATGAAGTGCTCCTATATCTCGAACAAGAATGGAAGTGGTAAGATTGGTCTTTCTCTATATAACTGCTTAGTTTTGTATTAATTGTTATGGTTAGTTTGATGATTTTCTTCTTTCTTTAACTTCAAGTGACAGTGACTATATCCTGGAGTAGATTCTTAGTGACCATCTTATCATGTTACATAAATTAACAAATACCTGTTTGCAAATACCTATATCTGAAGAAATTAATTTATGCTAATCCAAAATTGCAGGTGTATGATTGCTTTTCCCGATGATTATAGAGCTCTTGTTCCAAAGTTACTGATCGAGACAATGGGGACACTAAATGCAAATTTTGTTTCTCATATCAACCTTGCAACTGGCGAAGTTGTTCCTGAAACGAGGTCATTGGTTAAAGGTATCATCTTAAATGTTTACACTGTTTTGTATATCAAAACTGTATAATTTGATGTTTATGCTGCTGTTTGTTCTCTTAGTGCATTCATATTTGAAGAGAAGGTTTATCTGCTATGTTGAGAAAAAACTCCGCCAAAGGCTTAAGTCCTTCAGAATGACTCCTATTAACTTTGTAATGAGTTGGAATTCTGGTAGATCTAATGTCCACCTTTTGGATCATAAGTGACGTAACGGGTCGTCTTTACTTTGTACCGTACGGGTTCCACCCGCAACTCTCCCTCTCTTGAACTGCCGAAACCTACTCTCTCTCTCTAATTAGGATATTCTTTACTATTTTTTGCGTGATTAAAGGAACTACTATTTTGGAAGTAGATTAGGAAAGTTAGTAGTTTCTAAATTAAGGACTCCTTGTGTTTCAGAAAAAGAGGCCCGAGGGTTTGTGTTTTCTTAGTTTTTATTATTATGAAGTTGTGGTAAAAAGAGAGAGATTTGTTTTAGTTCTTGAGTGATTATCTGATAGGATTTTCAAAGCTTAAGCTTCTGCAACCTTGTTCCTTCATATTTAGTATGAGAGCCTTATCCGTTCCTCGTTCATCAATGAAGCAGCGGGAAACAGGAACTAAAGAAGCTGACTAAGCAAGTCTCGACACTCATGAGGCGATTCTATGTGTTTTTGAAATTGTAACAAGCCGTAAAGGCACCCAAATAAACTTCAACGAAATACCAAGATCTGGGAGTGAAACTCTAGGTCAAGGACGTGAGAAAGCTTCAACTGGCTTCCTGACCAACTCCCCAAGGCAATCGGGTAAGTATTGTGTCGCTAACATGTAGCTCCGACGTAGGACTGTACGGTCTACTGGTCAAAGTCGGAGATGGAAACTCGTTTGCAGGTCTCGGGTCTACATCAGCACCGCAAGGTACCTATGAGGCCGTGGGTGGAAACAATCAGTTGGAGGACTCATCTGAAGTAGTTGTCAACTCGATTTGATGAGGTGAAACCCGAGAGAACTGATCCTGTGACAAAAGGATCTGATTTGCAGCAATCAGGTCCGAGCTTAAATGGACCCAAATCCAGAACCTACTCATTTGAACCTAATCGGTGAACCAGGCTGAGTCAAGCCGAACCTAGCCCGCCAATGGGCTTGATTCAGTTCGATGCGCGGCTCGACCACACCCATAAAACAAACCCTTCGTGATTATCATCTTTGATCATCAATCTTCCATAAAACAAAACCTAGTTGATCAACATCTTTGATATGCAATCTCCAGTAAAACAAATCCTAGTTGATCATCATCTTTGATCTGCAATCTCCCGAATCCCCCCTATTCTTTGCTTAAATCTTAAGAAAGATGTTCTTCCAGATCAAGATTCAAACCCTCAGCAACCAAACGCTTACTCCTGCAATGTCTGCCCACACAGTTTTCGTTCACTTAAATATATTACAATACATGAAGATGCTACACACAAGAAAACACATCCAGTCAAATTTCAATGCGGCAAGTGTAGTTTTAGCTTTAACAATGCTTCTAGGGTTTTTTGCAAATTGTACCTCTATCGGCAAAGACATTCATGCATGTTAGTCATTTTCTCGGCATTGTTCTTTAAGCTAAAACCACACTACCCGCTTTGGAATCTGACCTGATTTGTTGTCTATGGCATTTGCATGTGTTGTAATATCTTTAACTGAACAAAAATTGCGGGGGCAGACATTGCATGGGTAATGATTTGGTTGTTGAGTGTTTGGATCTTGATCTCAAAGAGCATCTTCCATTAGAATTGAGCAAAGATTTGGGAGACTGCGGATCAAAGATAATGATCAGCTAGGGTTTGTTCACGATAGATTGTAGATCAAAGATGATGATCAAGTAGGTTTGTTTCACGGGAGAATGCTGATCAACTAGGGTTAGTTTTATAGCATATACCCGACGGATCCGGTTCACCATAACCAGCAGACTCGTGCGGTGTAGTCACGTTGGGTGAATGACTCTTCGAGGGTCGACCCCGACGTCTCGAAGGGGTCTTCCCACCGAATAGTCAAGGAAACAAGACTATTGGCTCCGAAATCTGGACCCTTATCCTCCCCTCCGATCATTCCGACTAACGGAGTGAATCCGTTGCTCCACATGAAATTTTAGGTGAACAATACCCCTTTGTTAAAAAATTGGGTTCCAAAAGCTGACGATGAGTTTAACCATTGTTCATTATCCCACCCTCGTTGACAATCGAGAGAGTTCATAGTCGGGGTCATGGTATTAACCTCTCGACTGGTAGTGCTTACCGAGCGCAACAACGTCAAGACCAAGCTGTGGGTTATCCTCCGCATACCTCTCGCTTCACATATCACGTCTAACACTGACTACCATTAGAATGAATCGGATTCCGAGCATCGTCGCCAAATCTTCATGAAGGTAACAAACTGTCTTATACTATTGTTATAATAAATCATCAACAAGATGTAAACTTAAATCTTCCCGAGTTTGACGGAAAGGTGGAACCCGATTCTTTTTCTAATTGGCTGAATCGCGTTGAGATTTTTTCTTATGTACAAACAGTATGGGTATCATCGTTATGTTATGCTAGTTGCAACGAAATTTACTGGATATCCTCTTAATTGGTGAAATAGCTTCCTGTAGCTTCGTAGAACCAGCGTTATCCACCATCACTGAGTCGTGGAAAATGAACCGAGAGTTAAATAAGCAGTTTATTCCGGTTGTATATAAAGAAGAATGTGTCACTAAGCTTCAAAACCACTGTCAGCGCTTCTTCTCCGTCGCAGAATGCCGACAAGTTCTTTTTATTATCAACTCATGTTACTATACATGAAACTGGGGCGCACAAAGGGCGAGTCATTACCAATATGGCCTGAACAAGAAATTGCAGGAGGAGCTTGCGATGTTACACGTATTCACAATTGCAGAGGTAGTCGAAATGGTAATGAAGGCAGAAGAAGCTGTGAAGTCCAATTCGTTTAGTTCCGCTACTACTGAAACCACAGTTATCGCCGCATCGACAACCACCTTGAAACCCGCGGTCCTTGGCTGAGGTATTACTTGCTTTGGGTGTGGCAAGATAAGGCACTTGAAGAGAAACTGTTTTTTATTAAAAGAACTTTACTCTTCTTGTCGACTAGTTACACGTACACCTTTCTGCTGCTTAAAGATTCCTAGTTGTAGACGATTACAAGGAACCTGTGAGAAGTGAAGATCCCAAAGGGAAGATGCCGCGGGTCGTCTTTACCCCGTACGTGCTCCAACCGCGACTCCCTGTCTCTAGAACTGCCGAAACTCACTCTTTGTCCCTATTAGGATAGTTTTCATTCTTTTTTGCATAATGAAGGAATTAGTACATCAGTAGGAGTAGAAATAGGAAGGTGAGTAGTTTCTAATTAAAGGCTCAAGCAGCTTTGTGTTTATTCAAATTGAAAGATTCTATAGATTTGCATGATTCAGATTCTGTTTTGTACTCCTTGTGTAAGACAACTTCCAAATTGTAGGGTTACTATCTTTATTGTTTTCAAAATCTTATTCACAGTGCTGACATCCTTAATACTGGTATTTTCTAGCTTCAAATGACTTATCTTTATAGTTTAACTGAAATATTTTCCTTATCCACGATATCCTGAAGATCCACTTTATTTGACACATTTCAGGCATATTGGATATCCTATCAGGGGATATGCCAAAAGGCACTAAGGTTCAAACCAAACATCTAGAGGCTCTAATTGAATTGCACAACATGACGGGAGCTTTTGCAAGGAATATTCAACACTTGTTTTCAGAATCTGATCTTCAAGTGTTGTTAGATACGTTGAAAGCTGTCTATTCTCCTTATGCACCATATAAACATAAGTAAGTAAATGTTTGGGTTTTAGAGCTTGGACACCATTACATTTCAGTCTTAATATACTTTTCTATTTCATCTTGTACTTGTAATCTATACAAATCGGTACTGCTGTGCAACTATGTGATCATTTTCGTGAAGATATAAATAAATAAATAAAAACACCGCCTTTTTGCTAGCTGACCAAGAACCAGATTTAGGATTTAGGCATGGATCTTTATAATTTGGCTTAAGATTCACCTTTGTTCTCCTCCTAGTATTTCTAGTATGGTGAAAAAATATATGCAATATCTAAGCATTTAAAGTGTTGTAGTTTCTAGATTAATGTAAATGGTCTCATGTATCTTAATGTAAAAGGGCTGACACTGTCTTTACCCATATATATCTCTATCTCTAGACTCTCCTAATATCTCCTAATATCTAAGGAATGGAAAAATCTAAGTTCGGCTCTCCTAATATCTCTATCTCTTGACTTTTCACCTAGTATATTAGTTGTAACTCTTGAAACCCTTTACCCTAGCCGCTATCTTCAATCTTGTTTGAATCCTTCTTGTACTGACGATAGGTGTCTATGACACTCCCTGTCAAATTCGGCCCTCCAAACAGGTGCCTTCAAAGCCGAACTCTGCATGCCTTTAGCACTTTATTTCCCTTAAAATGTCTTCTACACGAGATTCTAATCCACGCGATAATATCTAACTCTGATGTAGCTTACACTATACTGTTAAAAATTGTCTTCACTAAAGGGTGCCTACAGCACTCAACTCTACTTCCATAGAAATACCATCTTCTAATGGGTACCTTCTGCCTGTGTACCTTAAACCGTCAACTATACCATAGTTTAGTGTACCCCTTAATTTTGCCCTATCTAGCTCCTGCCTTTGAGTCAGAACTCAACAAGCTTTCAGCACATTACAAATAAAAAAAAAGAAATAAAAAAAATAAGTACTCCTTTTTCGAGGATATCATTTGAATGGGGTTTAGAGCTTTCCAAAATCATCTTCCTTGTAGTATCCCAACGTGGAGTATAAGAACTGTGGTTTTAAAATTTCAAACTATAAAAGAATAATAAAAGAAAGAAAGAAAGAAATCCACCACATGTGGACATTATTATTTTTTTCTTTATAGTGATGTGACTGTATTACATCGGCTCATTAACAATAAGCAATAAACTTGTTGAAGCCCAATTAGTTCCGTTAGGCCGCCTTTATACTTGCTAACTCTCTGTTGCTCGGTCTCACGGAGATGGGCACGGAACTCAAGTAAATAAAATTGGTCGGTGTGCACTTCAATAGTAGAGATGTCCATTTTTAAAGATTATGTTTTACCAAAGACTACCGCTTCATAAGTCATTGGGATAAACCTCTCTTTTATATCACGTCGCATTTTCCACCATTTAGTAATATAAGGATACCCTTGAGTTTTTCGTATCTGCTTGACATTGTTCCACCAAGTAAGCGCATAACCAGATAATTGTGATTCAATAATTGCTACCTGTTTTGGATCTTTATAACGCTTATAATTGAAAATCTTCTCAACTTTGTCTAACCAATCAATAAAGGCACCTGCATCGAACTTACCATCGAATTCTGGAATTTTAAATGTAAATCATGGGTTTGTTCAGAGCCCGTGCAAGAGCCTCTATATCAGTACCCCGTCCATGTCTTTACGGTTGACGCTCAAACCCTCTCTATATGATAATCATCCTCCTGGTACCTGGTAGCATATGGATGTCTAGGTGCTTATGGGGTGATCTCATAGGTCTATGTTGCTCCCGACGATCACGCAATGGAGTGTCAACCAGGGTGTTAAGACCATGACCCCGGCCTTGCTCGTTGAACTGTTGTTGATGCTTAATATATGGGGCATACTACCCTCCCCCTTGACGTTGCCTTTCTCTCTGACCCTGTATAATGTGCACTAAATCCATCATCATCAACATCCGTGTATTTTTCTCCTGAACTGTGCCTGAATCCATTGCCTGGGGGAGGTTGTGTCCGTGCAGAAAAGAGTGGGTAACCTTGAAATACACCGGGAAACAGTGGTTGAACTGGTGGTGGTACCGAGGTGGTAATCTCAGCTTAGGTTGGTATTATTTGACTCGGGTAAATGGGTGGTACAGTTTTGGGTAGATGATTTCCCTCAACAATACCCATATTAAAATAACGAGGGTCGGGCCACGTCTATCGAGTCTCCGAATTTTTGGTCGGGTTTCTCAAGTGATTTGGAGAAACTAACCCACATTTGTAGGCTGGGGTCCCACAGCTCTGTGTGGACCTGGGAATGACAAGCTCGAGCCCATGCATCATATTGTTCGCGGGTCATGCGATCGGGGCTCGCGGGTCGGGTCAAGTACTATTGGTTCATTGGTGGGCTGTCAATGGCAAGGACTAAATCCGTAACCCGGTCCAATCCGATCCATTAGTAAAGGTTTAGGACTAGTTTTTTAGATCCATTAGGAAACCCGGTTTGTTAAGATCCGTTCCTATAAGCTAACGGATTGGATAAGGATCCACCTCAATCTGATCCGCTAAGGAACCGATCCGTTAAGGATACATATTACGGGTGCCAATATTATAATTATCTTTTAATAAATAAGATTAATTTGTTTCTATATTCTTTGAAATAGTAACCCATGACCCAAAATAGAGTATTTTCTTCTCCTCTTATACCAAGAAGGATTTTTTCTTTTCCCTTTTGTTTCTTGCAACGCCATAAAGGCCGAAGCATAAAATATTTAAGTGTGAACTTAGGCTTAGGGTTTTGCTTAGAATGAGTGTTAAAAAAAATTGATTTTCGTGTAACGATTCTTCAAGATTTCACCTTTTTAGAAACGTATTTTTTTGTTAAAGGATTGGTTCGGACCGGGTTAGGATCCACAGCTTAATGGTCCTATAGGATTCGGATCGGGTTACAACCTATGGTGTTTCTTAACGGATCGGACTAGAATCATAGCAGATCCTAGTCTAGTCCAGTCCATTGACAGCCCTAAGTAGGAACGAGTAACACTGCTGGTACTGATTTGAGTTGCCCACGTGCAGCCCATGTGAAGAGGAGATTAGAGGAGAAAAGGCTTGTGTGTATTGCATCTGGGTTGGTGGGCATGTTGGTTGGTGGAGTTGGGGTGTTGCTGATAGCATCATAGATCTCCCACCCAAATTTGAATTTTGATGGAAGTGGTGGGCCTGGATGGGGTGAGAAGGAGTTAGGTGTAAAGCACGTGAAGAGGTGAGAAGTAGTGGAGCAGGCTGTTGGGTCGTTGATTGCATCTGTTGGAGCGGTTCAAGCTGCTTGATCTGGGTTTGGCCAAACTGGACTACACGTTGCCCACATGAGCTGCTTGGCACGTGAAGGCCACGTGAGTCTCCTTCTCCTTCAATCGTGACTCCTTTCTCCTTTCTGACACAAACTTGCAGAGGCGGGGGTTTGGTAACCGGTGTCAACTCCGGTCGAAACCCCAACTCGTGAGTTCCCTCGACCACCGGTAGGTAACCCACTGAGTCCGTTCTCGCCAATCGGCATACATGAATCTGGTCTTCTTCCCAATCCCGTGATTCCCGCAATGTCGTTGTTGGCTTGGCTCGCGTTCGATATAGCAGTGACAGTGACTTCACTCTGAGAGTTGCCAACAATACCCACAACCACTCTGTTAATAGGGTTTTGTTGAATTTCAACCGGGAAGGTCGCGAAAGGATTGACATCCTCCAAGCTTTTCGCAAAACTTGTCTCTGATTCAGTGTCTGTTTCAGATACGATTGGCGGCAAATTCGTCGTAGTATCCACCCTACATGAATCTGCTCTTCTTCCCAAACCCGCGTAATCTGCAATGTTGTTGTTGGCTTGGCTCGCGTTCGGCATAGCAGTGACAGTGACTTCACTCTGAGGGTTGCCAACAGTACCCACAACACTTTGTTAATAGGGTTTTGTTGAATGTCAACCGGGAAGTTCGCGAAAGGATTGACATCCTCGACGTTTTTCACAAAACTTGTCTCTAATTCGGTTTCCGTTTCAAATACGATTGGCGGCAAATTCGCCGTAGTATCCAAGGGTACCGGTTGTCTAGGGATTTGGAAAGCACCTGAAGCGATGGACTCCATAATCCAGTCGAATCTGTTGGACAATTCGGCGAGTCCATCGACTTTGTTAGACAAGTCGGCATGCCCATCGAGTTTGTTGGACAAATCGCCGACTTGTTGTGCGAGCTGCATGTTTGTTAATGGAGCCATTAGAGATCGAAACTAACTTCCCAAGGGATCGAAAATCGCTTTGATGCCAATTTAACGTAAAATCAACTCGCGGAAGCAAGAACTTGAGAGATTACGCTAACCTAATTGTGAAATTAGGGTTTCTTTTAAACTCTAATTGGAAATTAAACCCAAATAAAAACTAAACTTAAACTTAAACTGAGTTCTCTTCAAATCATCAACTGCAAAACAATAGAACATAGCCTCCCATTTTTTTAGAACACAAGGGGGATCAGAATTAGTAACCCTAATTCTAATCTAAATAGATTTCTTCTAAAATTGGGAAAACTTACTTTCTAACCTTGTGTTGGTTAAGCGAACAAGTCCCTAAAATCTACTCGGCATCTCCAGCAATGGAGAGGCTTGAATTAAAATAGCAAAAATATAGATAACTTGTAGACAGTGGGAAACGGTCATAAGGGGATAATTGATATCACAAAAAGTGTACAAATGAATAAAAAAAATCTCTTTATGTGTGCTGCAGCGCCCAACACCCAACAGTTCACAAATCCATAAACCCCAGCTTGCTTAGCAAAAAAAAAAAATCAATTTACAAATTCATTAACACCCCCAAACTTAGTGTAAAAAAGCATCTCTTAGTGCATTACCTTGGTAGTTGATGACATACGATCATTTGCACCCATCTCCCATCTGCAAAATGCACTCAGATGTAGTGAAAAAAGCATGGTTGAACCTGCATGTTGGCCCATTTACATTAATGCTTTAAGTTTACATATTCACATGCATTTAATCCATCAAACTAACTTTAATCTTTGCTGATCCGTGTTTCTATAATTCTTAGTATATTTTTTTCCCACCGGGTTCCTGTTAGGTGAACAAATTTATTCTCTTACAGGTATGGACATATGGAGCGTGCCATCCTATCTTCTGAAATTGCCGAAATAGACCTTAGGGGTGCTGTTGCTCGTGGTGTTGGTGCTCAAGGAATTGAACTTAGTGAAACCGTTCGAAGGATGGAGGAATCTATTCCTCAAGTTGTTGTGCTTCTTGAAGCAGCTGTTGAAAGATGCATCAGCTTTACGGGAGGTTCTGAAGCAGATGAGCTTATTCTTGCACTTGATGACATTATGTTGCAGTATATCTCTGCCCTCCAAGAAACCCTAAAATCTTTGAGATCTGTTTGTGGAGTGGATATTACTGGTGAAGGTGCAAAGAAAGAAATGGGTACAGATAGAAAAGAAGGAACTCACAATGCACGTAAAGTTGATACATCGTTCGATGAGGAGGAGTGGTCTATTGTCCAAGGAGCACTACAAATTCTCACGGTCGCAGATTGTCTAACCAGCAGGTCCTCAGTCTTTGAAGCTTCCTTAAGAGCTACCCTTGCTAGACTCAGTACAAGTTTGTCTCTTTCGATATTTGGATCAAGTCTGGATCAGAACCAATCACATGTGAATGATGGAAATGGGGAATCATCCTTGGCAGGAAGAGCTGTGTTGGATGTAGCAGCTCTGCGGCTTGTTGACGTTCCTGATAAAGCTAGGAGACTATTTAATGTTTTAGATCAGGTAAGATGGTCCTGGTTCATATACATTTTCCTTAAAATACTACAAGATTCTGTTCTTATCTTTCGGGAGGTTCTTTCTCAAAAAATACAAAAACAAAACTTTTTGGAAGTCCCAACTGATTCAGTAACTGGGGATCTTTATGTTATGTTACAACCAATGCGCGACCTGTTTTTGTGAATTCAAGTGGTCTCTTACTTAAGCTGTGATTCACTTCATTAATGGTGTGTGTATTTATATAGTCATCTATAGAGGTATGGATAGCTCTATTTAGCATGGACTAAGGACAAACAGAAATAACAAGAGCAGCTGGTAGTTTCAAGCACTCAGACTTGACATAGTATTTTCATTAGAATGCTCTTTTAATTTTGGTTGTCGAATGTGATATGCAAAGAAAATACCTTGTCCAGGGTGGAGACTATTTTACCTCTTATATGTTTCATATATCATTTTATCATTTATATGTATCATATACCTTGGCATAATTTTCCCATCATGTGTAGGTCAAGCCAACAGAAAAGTAGGTGGCTGATAGTGAGACTTATTAATGTCTACCGAATCGAGCTACCGTGTGAATATTTTCAATGAAAATGATCAGCATACACACTGTCAATTATTGTTAATAAGCAGAAAGGCTTACCCATGTGAAAATCATACTTGATTGTGCTTCTAAACTTAATTGTGATATTCATGATTTCCTTTTGTTTTCATACCTTGCAGTATACTAAAATGATATAATTCCTTCTCATGTTTCTGCACTTTGTGTTCCCTTATCTCAAGTCATATAATTGGTATTTGTGTTTTTAACATCGCTTTGAAAATCTATGGGTAAACGGTATTACGATAGACCAACATTTACGATACTTGGTTGCAATAAGAACATCCTGGTCTAATCCTATAGCTTGATGCATCACCAAAATATACATTTTATTGGAATACTGTTTTTTTCTCCTATTTTTGCATTAATGATTATTTTTGCAACATTCAATAATATTCGTGAAAGATATATTATGTCTTATGAACCCAATTTTTAATGATGTATATATCCTCTATATTTTGACTCTTGATCTTTTCAACCTTTGTTTTTTTTGTTTGCTTTAGTAATTTTTACTTTGCAGCAAATAACTTTGTGTTCTATCTTTTACACAGTCAAAAGATACCCGATTTCACGCGCTTCCACTTGCATCTCAAAGAGTAGCAGCATTTGCAGACACGGTGAACGATCTTGTCTACGACGTTCTTATATCAAAAGTACGGCAACGCTTGAGCGATGTGTCTCGACTTCCAATCTGGTCTGCTGCGGAAGAACAAAACGCTTTTGCTCTTCCAAGTTTCAGCGCTTATCCTCAGCCTTACGTGACCAGTGTTGGTGAATATCTTCTTACTTTGCCACAACAGTTGGAGCCGCTTGCAGAGGGAATCTCTAGTAATGACACAAATACTGAAGAAGCCCAATTCTTTGCAACTGAGTGGATGTTTAAGGTATCAATGACTTGATTTGTCTTTTCATATAAAGAAAATGGAACAGTTACTCCATATAAAATATGAATTTTCTAAAAATTTAATTTGAATTACGAAACCTGGTATATCTAGGAGAAAACTTAGGAAGCAATACCATTTTCTTAACATCTGTTCTTAAGAAAGAATAGTCGAGGTCATCTTTGTCTAGAATTGGGCATTGTCTACACCTACTCAGCATATTTCTTGGTTTATGGCAGTGTATTTCTGGTCGGAATTTGTTGTTCCTTTCCATTATCTACTCATAAGCAACAAAAAGAAAACTTCAGAAGAAAAAAACCTTCTGACGATCCTTTTCTTATACACTTATTCATATGAAAAGTGTATATTTTTCCATGTTGAGAAGGAAAAATGAGAAAAAGTGGTTAGAAGGTTTTTTCCAATCCCTGTTGGTATATTGATCCAGGAATGAACCAACGAGTCATAGGAAAATAATGCGGAAAAAGCTGCTACTTCACAAAAAATGAGTTGAAACCAGCGTATATAATGTTGATCCTGGAATCAGGCGACCCGAACTAGGATAGAAATGTGTTTTATCCCGTTCTCCGTATTCTTTTTTCAAAACAGTTCCAACAGAAAAAAATTCTAGACCAATAGAAACAAAACATTTATGCAATAACTCGTAATATTAGTTCCCACTTCGTATTTTTTATTTACTGTACTTACAATCAAACTGTTACTTATTATAATCAAATTATGTGCTGTGGATGTTGTTTAAACAAAAAAGGTTGCCGAAGGTGCCACAGCTCTTTACACAGAGCAGTTGCGAGGAATTCAATATATAAGTGAACGAGGAGCGCAGCAACTATCAGCTGATATCGAGTACTTGAGTAATGTGCTTTCAGCTCTATCAATGCCAATACCGCCTATCCTTTCGACCTACCACACATGCCTTTCGACTCCAAGAGACCAAGTCCGGGATCTCATGAAATCAGATGGAGGTACCCAGCTTGATCTTCCTACTGCCCACCTTGTCTGCAAGATCCGACGTGTGAATTTAGATTAGGATGTTCTCATGAGTTATTATTGTTGAAGAAAGTTTTGTTGTAGAAATTAGGGGATGTGTCCCTTTTCTAATAGTGCATTTACTTCACCAGGATGTAAACTGAATTATCAACTTTGAATAATAGAATGGCCATTTTCATTATCATCTTCGTCTGTAATTTATTCGTATATCTCAAAGTTCATATCTCATTTTGAATTGTTGACTCATGAACCTGTATAGGTAGAATCATTCACCCTTGCGATATAAGAGGATCTATCATAAAAAACAATGTTTGATTATGGTGGTTATATTGATATAAGTTTTATCATTACACAAACTTTAACAACAAGGGGATGTAGCTCAGATGGTAGAGCGCTCGCTTAGCATGCGAGAGGTACGGGGATCGATACCCCGCATCTCCATTTCACTTTTTCATGCTTCCATTTTTTTCTTCTTTGCCACCTTTTGGTCCATGCTGTTTTTACATTCCTCGAACTTTAAAAAGGTCTCACCGACTACATTCGAGTCTCTATTTTTTCTTTCTGCCGTTGGTTAGGTTTAGGCCTTATGCTATGCTGCTTCGGCTTTAACAGGTCTCACCGATTACATTTGAGTCCCTTTTTATTTTTAAGGTCTTACAATTGATAGCATAGTGAATTAATCACAATTTTGTTCATACTGTCTATGTTGGTTGTTTGTCCAAATTAACTCTCGCAACAAATGAAACTCTCTTAGGCTTTAAAGGGTTTCACTGGTTACATTTAAGTACCCTTTTTTTTCAGCCATTGGTTAGGTTTAGGTGTTATGATGAGATAGCGAGGTAGTCAAAATTTTGTTCAGTCTCTCCCAGCAAATAGAACTTTCTCAGGCTTTAGGTTAGGTTAGGTTTAGGTCTTATGATGGTATAGCGAGTTGATCAAAATTTTGTTCAGTGTCCATGTTGGTTGTTTGTCTAAACTAACTCTCACATCAAATTAATTTGCTATATATGGCAGTACCTGAAACTATCAAATCTGTAAAACTCGTAAATGAGGATGCAAATGAGGATGCTTCACATACTAAGCACTAGGCAGACACATAATGGTAAACCCCTACTGCACCATTTCTTCTTTGAGAGGCGAAACTGGACCATTAGATGCAAAATATTTCATCAAATTAAGAAATTTACTTTCAAACTTAAATGTTTTACATCTGTAACTTGAACATTCATTTTTGAACATTTAATTCAGTCATTAGATACACAGGCAATGAATACAATTTTGTACCCTGATTTTACCTCTTCCAAGAGAAGAATAAGAAAAGCGCAGCAAAGAAAGAAGTGCATCACCACATTACAAAACACTAAGTTGCCACGGCTCCTTAGCTTCAGACTAACTCATTCATCTGTACACATAATTCCTGCAATGATGTCCTTTATAGCAACCTAAACCCCACTATTTCCCCCGGTAATTATATATCAAGCACCAATTGAACTCTAGAACTTCTTAGTGATTGCATAAGATCTCCAGGCATCGGACTATATATTGAATAACAAAGCAGCTTTCCACAGTATTAAGCTTGGAAAAAATTGTAAAAAAAAAAAAACCAACATGCATCCCCATATATCTGCCATACCAGCCATGGGCAGAGGTCATTTTGTGAGCATGGAAAAAATCCCCAAGTCCCAAAATTGGAGAGATCGAGGAAATCATGATCCACAACATCAGCACAGAGTTGAAAGTTATATTTACCTTTAACAGTAGAGAAACAACAATCATCTCTCCATTGCCAGCGGCTTCACTAGCGCAAATAATGGATCTGTCATCTTTGTTACTCAATAGTATGGTAAACCACGAAGACTCAAGACAACAAATAAAGCAAATATATAAAACAAGATCGATCTATAGCCTTAAGGTGGAATGAAAGTGTAGCAACAGAGTTGTAATACCTACCTCAGCCTTTTTTCCTCAAAATATATTTGATTGATAGAGAGATGCTATAGTATTATATTCTCAACAGAGCTCTGAGATGACAAAAACAAGTTTCATCCACAGCGGAGTTTAATTTAAACCAAACAAATAGCTAATTCAGAAGTTTGAGATAGAAAATATCGACCTCTTGGTTTTCAAAAGCCCAGTCATCTATCCATGTTTCCACTAATATGGCCGAACAGGACTTCTTGACGACCTCCTACGCCCATACCTGACAGGAGAATGTGACCCGCTCCTATCCCGACCACCCCTTTCTCTTGGTGTGTCATACCTTCCGTTTCGGTCACGGTACCTGTCCCTCCCCCAATCTCTCCCGTTCCTGAAATTGTTATGCTTCCAATCTGCTCCCCTTCCCCCATCTCGGCTTCCCCTACCACTCCACTCCCGAGATCTATCTCGATGCCGATCTCCATCTCGCTCGCGGGACCTATCCCTTTCGCCCGAATTACTACGCCTACTTCTACTTTCACTTTCCTTCTCCAATTGCTTTCTACGTTCTTCAGCTTCTATTTCTTTTGCTAGTCTTTCCTCCTCCCTTGCTTTCTCCTTTGCTTCCTGAAAAAAACAATAGTTTCTTAGTTACCAAATTATAACCCACTAATGTACAGAATTGTATATGATCCAAATCCAAACAAATTGGATTTTAGATTGTTTTCCAGATCAGGTCAGATCTTCTGACAGGTCCGCTGACAGGCCTACATTGAACGTATATTTACCTTAAATTCACTGATGAAATCCCGGACCATGCCAAAACCAATATGTTGCTTGCCCGTCACATGAGACTGTGTCCTCTCAACTGCGTCATTAGCAACAAGGAAAGAACCGCATATCTCACAGAGAGCCATTTTCTTCTCTTGTGCAATTGCAAGTTTGTCGCTCAGGGGATTATGAGTCAAGATATTCTTTTCGACATTTAGTGTGTCCACCTGTAAAAGAGGGCCACTTGTTCTATTAATGATTTTATTTTAAGAGCTGAAAAAGCGCATGAAGGTGGATAACAACATTGCCAACCTTCCTCATAAGAGCTTCAGCTTCATCCACCTTGCCAGCTTCACCTAGAGTTTCAACTTGCTCCAGCAGCTTCTTTATCTTCTCCTCCAGCACAGATAGCTGCTCAGATTTCTCTCCTGAAATTGGAGTAGGTGTAATTTCAACTTCTTGAGCTAGGCGCTCCCGACCACGCCTAACCTTTCTATCCAAGTCCATAACCTGCAAATAGCAATGCTTAATGATTGAGAAATAAACGTTAGATAAATATGTAGGTTAGGAGTACAAAAGGACGATGACCCACCAACTTTTCACAAAAATTGCAGAGTTCAGCTTCAAACTTGGCTTTGAAAGTTTCGTGTCTTGGGGACTGCTCAAAACTGAAAACAGATTCCCAATTCTTTAATAACATCACAATAGGCGGGTCAGCATATATCACACCAAAATGATGTTGCCTAATATAAGTTGCATGTTATACGTGGCAAGCTAACGCGGGCGTATGCAACTCCAAATTCCATCAACTAAAGAAACAAAATTATATTTTACGGTTTAACAAGTTGTATCCAAATCAAATGAATTCTCTTCTCTAAGATCTTACTAATCAGAAGGTTCTGTTTAAGGGTTGATGCTAACTAATCAGACCTATTGTATTAATTTAAGTGCTATCAATGCTTATCTGAAAGGTTGTTAATGCACAGACACTGAATCTATACAAATAGTTGGAAAACCTTCATAAATAAATAGATAGGGAACACCTCCTGAGCCCAAAACAGTGTTAATTATGAATAGCTTAGCAACAAATTTGTTATACAAACCTATCTTAGTATGTAAGGCCCTTCTAATAAGTAACCTTTGGCTAGATTGTTTCATTAATGCTGGCTTTTCATTGTGAAATGCCAGCACATAAAAATGTGCAAACACCATGTGGATCACTCAAAGACCAGACTTTCAACAATAAAGTCAAAAGAAGACTACAAAAGGAAGATTAAAGAAACAATAGATCAATCCACAAAGCTTCGACCAAGTAAGATCGGTAACACCAAAAACAAAACTTCTCTTTGCACAAGTAGCCTCACCCTTGAATAGACCTAGTTAGCGACCTGTCACTGATGATATGTCATAAAAGCTAGGTAACAACGACACGGATACGGGTGTCGGACACGGGTACGGGGTGTCAGACACGGCGACCCAAAAATATATAAAAACGGGGACACGGCTGTAAAATTTGTATTTCTTATTTTCTACTATGCTTATGTTAGTTACTTAACCTATCTAACACACTTATGGGTTAATTTACGACATATTTTTACGACTAATAACAAACAAGGCCCAACACTTATGGGTTATATTAACTTATGGGTTAATTTACAACTAATAACAAACAAAAAACAATGATACTAGTTAGTATGGTTGAATAACATGTATAAGAATTGAAAACTTTCTAAAAGCTATGTCAAAAAGGTTATGATCTAAGCAAGAAGTGTCTGTTGGAGTGTCGACACTAGTGTCAGTGTGTCCGAGTGTCCAACACGTTTGGACACAGATTTTTTTTGGAATATGGAGTGTCCATGTTACATAGCATAAAAGGAAGGGGGAGAAGGTAGTGAACAGTGACAATTCCTACCAAATCCCAAACTAGTTCGCAGTGATTGCTGTAACATTTTATCTGAAGCATGTTTTACTAATAAAAAATCTTGTTTATCACAGTAGAGAGAATAGGAGTCTGGACAAATATAGTGAGGAACTTAATGAGGGGTAGCAACTCAATGCTTAAGAAGGGAAATAGATTTATTCCCCCTTCCTAGCAATAACCTGATCGGAACGGAAAAATCTGAAAGAGCCAGAACTCCAAAATTCCAAAGATCTTATTAGCATATACCGTAAGTTCAATCTTACACAACACATATAAAACAGTAACTTACTACTGATGCAGATAAAGCAACAAAAGAAATGTTGTACTCGCCCAGTACCATAATATTAGAGTACGAACTAGTCATGTTCAAAGCTTGCACAAATATAGGCATTTTACTATCCTAAATGCCATTAGTGGCGGTGAAGGCGGGTTTGTAATTGATAGGTCACGTGGTCGTCTCCATGTCTCCCAGGATAACGGTCGTTCTCCACCTCACAAGACTACTCTCTCTATTTTAGTTATTTCTAATTAGTTTATTTGATTTGAATTATAATTAGGAGAAGTCTCATAATTAGAGTCTAGCTAGGGTTTCTATTTGTGCTAGGTCTCTTCTCCTATAAAAGAGAGCATAAGCATAGTTTAGTTCTTACGTTGGTTTGAATGAGAGAGAAAGGCTTTAGCCTAAGAGAGAGATGTTGAGTTTGGGGTAAAAACTCATAAACCCCAAGTTCTGACCTTTATTTTATCAATTGAGAGCAATTTGGTAAAAACGAGTTTTAGGTTTGTTTAATCGTGTTGAGTAATTGCTTTCGCGTACGTAGAAACTAACAACTTGGTATCATAGCTAGCAAGATTCTGCGGGAATTTTTTTCTCTCTCAACGAACAATGGTGAAGAAAACACCAAAGAAGCAAACGCAAGGCGAACAATTGAAAACGGTAGAAGAGTCTACAAAGTTGCTTAAGGAGTCTAACAAGGAGCTTACAACATCGAACAAGATGATGTCTCAACAACTTGAGGCAATGCTTACCAAATTGCGTGCCCTCGCGAGTTCCAATGGTGACAGGAGATTTGCTGACGCCATTGGAGATGAAGTAGAAGTAGGAAAGAAGAAGATTGAGGCGGGTGTTATTACGGAGGATTCGATGATATTAGTTGGAGTATGCTTGAAGATGAACCACTACAAGGAGACAGCGGAGAGGGAGGGTCACCGTGCAATTGATGTTGTACGTGGGGAAGACGGAGACGTGTTGAAAAGTTCTCGATCAAAGTTCTACGATAGGGTCGCGACCTTGATGCGAGAAGTCCACCCAATTGACGATTCTGTTTATCATGAAGTCCAACCAAAGAAGACCAACACCACATTAATCAGAGGGGTGATCGGAGAAACTGAAAAATTAGACTTCGACAATTTGTTCGGCAGCGACGAACTTGTATATGAAATTAGGGATGAAATTTTTAGCGATTCCGAAATCCCAGGTTTCATTGAAGGCGAAACGATATAAAAACACACGATTGGCGTTACCGGAGTATTCGCAAGCCCAACCGAAGTGGTGAGTCAACATGTTTATAACGAGGGATCCTCGGGGTTCGGCTTAGAGCCGATGAAATTTTGGAAACAAGGAATAGAAACCGCGATATTTGAAAATTTGGCGACTAATGGAGTTGTTCAAATTGTGCATGGAACCATCAGGGAAGGTTTCCGAGTTCGAGGGAGCCCATAAAGTGGCGTACCACCGTCAGGGTTTCTGAAAGCAAACTGGAGAAGAGTCGGAGAAGAGATGAGTTTCCCCCACGTGCTTGGCACAAGCACAAGACACGTGAGTTTCACGGGTCACGGCACGCCACAAGGCACGGGTAGAGTCATGCAATGCATCGGGCAGGGAACGAGTTTCTTAGCTCTAGGCATGGGCAGATGCAAGAATGGCATCTGCCATTGCACGTATGACATCGAGGAAGGCACGACTCAAATAAACCAAGGCATGGCAGAGGCACAGTTGGCACGAACGGTATGCTTTTAGTAAAGTCATGTGCAGGGCATGTGCTGCACCAATTAAAACCAACTGGAAACCGGGCCCAAGTCATCAACCCATATGGGGAGACACGGCCCAGCCCATCCATCTTCACCTCCCACAAACTATTACAACAACTTACCTCCCACCTGCAAAATCAACAACGGCGACCACCACCTCTTCTTCGACCAACCCACCATCACCGGTCAAGAAGTCCATTCAACATACGGTGTCTAAAAGCACCAGAGATCCGGTGGCTCCACACCCGAAGCAGATAGTTATGGGTCCCAACGTGATCATACCAACGATGAGTATTATTAACGAGGTTACGCCAATGGCAACTCCAACTCAGATGAAACGCCCACTGCAAGTGGCTAATCGAGCCCCAAATCAGTTCCAGGGCCACCTACAGCTAGCTCGCACACAGGTCCAGCCACCAACAAGCGCCACCCAACAACTGCAAATGATACAAGCACAGCCACCACCACCGGTGGACACTCCCGCTACAGTTACACCAGTGACTCGAATTGTGATACGAGATACGCTAACGAAGATAGATTTGTTTACGACAAATATCATACCTTTACATATGGCAGATAAATGGAACGTAGTTGAACCCACGATAGCGGGGAACGACGGGGTTGTTGATCCATTTTGGAACGAGTCCGACAACCATTCACGTACGGCGATGTCTAGGTTTTTGGGAAATCTAGAAAATGTTACCAACGGTTTTTTTTAACAAAGTATGTCCTTCCGCATGTAGTGTTATTGGGTATGGCAAGTATCGTGGTAGGATTGGGATTTGTCCTACTATCCGGAATACCTCATTGTTCAAAAGTTGTGGTCGAAATTTTTTGAAAAGGGGATAGTTGATAGGTCACGTGGTCGTCTCCACGTCTCCCAGGACAACGGTCGTTCTCCACCTCACAAGACCACTTTCTCTATTTTAGTTATTTCTAATTAGTTTATTTGATTTACATTATAATTAGGAGAAATCTCCTAATTAGAGTCTAGTTAGGGTTTCTATTTGTGTTAAGTCTCTTCTCCTATAAAAGAGAGTCTAAGCTTAATTTATTTCTTATGTTGGTTTGAGTGAGACAGAAAAGCTTTAGCCTTAGAGAGGGATGCTGAGTTTAGGGTAAAAAACTAATTAACCCTAAGTCTTTAAACTTTATTTTATCAATTGAGAACAATTTAGTAAAATTAAGTTTTAGGTTAATTTAATCGTGTTAAGTAATTGCTTTCGCGCACGTAGAAACTAACAGTAATATAACATTAATAATACAATAAGAAATATATATTCAATAATGCTTTCTAACCATCAAAGTCTACTTTAAGCATTAATATAGGTTAATATTATACACACCTATTTCGAGCTCTATAAAAGAGTTTTTACAACCTTATGCTTGCAAAAGTAGGAACATGGAACTACAACTACAATACACTTATATAACACTTCAAACCTACAAGAAACACCTAGAAAACAGTGAAAATCACAAAGTACGGTCAATTAAGACTAGATTCCACCAACTACAAGTAGAAGACCACTCATTTCAAGAAGAAAACACTAAATAACAAGTACAAGACACCCAGAAAAAAATACAAGTAAAAAATCTAAAACCACATATAACAAGTAGAAATAGTACCCAAAAATTACACGTAAAAAACACTGAATAAACCCAATTAGAAAAACTTCAATCATTACGTAAAAAACACTAAATAACAAGTGCTTCTGGATACCTTGAGGTGTATGACATAAGTTTTTGTGGTAAGGGCAGAGACTTGCGACATCGTGAGTAGCAACTAGTATTTGGTTAACATTCATTCTATTGAAATTCAGATTTGAAGAGATTACTGGTTTAGAGATCGAATGAAAGCAGAGATGAAGTCCAGGATTCTTGAGAAAAATAGCAAAGGTGAAAGCTAAGATAATAAAAGCAACTTCTCTTAGCTTTCATGTACGCTTCTCTCTCTCTGTAGATTTCTCAAGAACCTTATCTCGCATCTTCGCTTTCATCCCCTCCCTATTTATCTTTAAAACCATAGATATCTTAAATTTAAATTGTGGTGGAATAAAATGTTAAACAGGTGCAAATTGCAACTCATGAAGTCGCAAGTATATTTTTTACTCCAATAACTCAGAAGCATCTCGATACTCTTTAACACGAGTTTAGGAGAATATGCCGCAGATGCATTGTAATGATTCCTGGAGAACATTCGCAGCATATACAGAAAGTTCGACAAACATCAATTAATTGATACTTGGTAGCCTTCCATTTTTTCAAAAAAAATATCTCAAGGCGAACCCCTCTGGAGGAAAATGGGAGGTGCAGAGGAAGTGCGTGAAGCGAAAAATGCACAAGTGAGGCCTATAAGAAGGTCAAAATTGATTTTTCAACTACTTATTCTATTTTCCCCCAAATTGCCCCTTATCTTGTAATGAAAAAAAAAACCAAAGGGTATTGTTTGTAGTCTCTTTTTATTCTATGTTCTCTCAATTCATGCTAGACGAGGTAATTCGTCCCGCCTCCGCTTCCGCATTCCTATATATTCATATATTTGATTCGCTTAAAAAAATAGGATGTACCTATTTATTCTTATTTTTTGTAATTAATCAAAACTTTTTAATAGTTTAAAAAAAAAAAACATGAGCGCCTCAACGTTTTGCAAGGCTCGCCTCCGCCTTTTTAAACCTTGATGGTAAAGATTGAGCTTTTGCTAGTAATTTGGGGTTTTCAGTGTTTTTTTTTTTTTTATAAATGTAAATTTTATTGATGAAAGGAATCCGGTAACAACAAGAAGATAGAAAAAAGAACGCCTCTCCAAAAGGAGGAATAACAAAGAAAAACATTCAAGAAACACCCACACACCAACGAGACCTATCAAATAGATTCATTAATCACTTCTTTCCCCTTCACCGTGAGAGATTCGAAGGAAATCCCCGACAATTCTCACGAAACTTTACTCCACTAGAAAATAAGATCTTTAATAAAACCATAATTGATGCTCTAGATTTCTCTTTCCCTTCAAACTTCCCCAAATTCCGTTCAAGCCATATAGTCCACATCACGGCGAAAAGAAGAAAGTGCCATAACATCTTACCATGCGTTTTCTACATATACCTTGTGAGTTTCTACTTGAAATGTGTGATTTTAATGCTTTCTTCTTGTAATTTGTGTATTATCCATGTCTAGTACTTATACCTGTGGTTTTAGTATTTGCATACAATATACATGTGATTTATGTATCTTCAATGTCTTTACTTGTAATTGGTAGATTCAAGTGTTATTTACGTGTAACTTGCTGTTTCAATGTCTTCTAGGTGTAATTTGCGGGTTTATGCAATTCAGTTGTACACTGTGGTTTTAGTGTTCTATAATTGTGATTTGTGTATTTGAGTGTTATTTACTTGAAATTTGTGGATTTTGTTCAGAGTTTTCAAAGTGAAAAATTGAGGGGTTTTAGAGCTTTGTGGTCTTAATTTGAAGTTTTTCTAAATCAACAATTGAAGTTTGCACATTCAGATTTTCTTTAAAAGTATGCCGCTTCGACTTGGAAGGATTAAAACTACATTTAATTATCTTTTGTGTTTCTAGTTTGAAGTAATTTGTGTTTTTCAATTACTAGAAATAATGGAAGAAGAAAAAAATTGTGTGAACGGGTGTTCTACTATATCACATATTGCAGTGTGTGCATCGATGTGTTCCTCATTTCCGAATCGATTGTACTTTATTGTAGTTTTTGTTTTTCAATCACAACGAATGTTTGAAATTAGTACCAGGATATAGATGCATACTTTAGTATTGTTGAATTCAGTGTTAATGATTTTGGCATTGTCAATTCCTCCAGTTGCTTCCAATATATCTTGACTCTGATGCATGAAACCTCTTCGTGCAGGCATAAATTTGTAAAGGCATTTCCAAATAGCTCGAAAGAGGTGTGTTAGGTACTAAGCTATTAATGCATATAATAGATTATCAGTTTATAGGCGTTAAGATATACTTCATGCTATATTATTGCTTGTATCATTTGACAAACTCATAGTCCATTGGAATACTTGACTTTTATTTTACATACCGCCTAATTAACTCATATTAGTAAGGTGATTGTGCAACCCACTTATACTACAAAATTCTGATATGTGCTTAAGTGCACAATGCAAGTACAACTAGCATTCCTGAATTAACGAAGCATATGGATCCACAAGCTCATAAAGACATCGATAAGTTGTAATATAGACCACATGGAAAGCCATTACAACATTTTCAACAACATTATACATGTTAATTAAAGTGTGGTCGACGGACAGGGATAAAGACTATCCAATCATTTCAAGCAGCATTGCATAGAAACACCAAAGCTTGTAATATCGAATGGTGTACTTAAAATTACCTTTCTTTGAGCTTCTGGTCGTGAATTCTAGGGCACGGTCCTGATAAAACAGCGAAACAACAAATGTAAGTACAATCACATAAAGGGGCATCAAGTTTAGAACTTCAAATTCACAAAACAAATCAAAACACGTACCCAGATCGCTTTTAGTGTTAACGAAGAGATCGTGCGGGCAAAATCGAACCATGTACGATCCACAAACATCTCTATCGTCCCAACATACTTCCCTAAACCCTTTCTTCTCCTCGTCCGTAAGATTACGAGCTAAAACAACACCAAATCAAACACCAATTAACAAAAAAACGTAATCTTTCTCAGTACGATTGATCAAATTGAAGGAGAAATTGAGATAGAGAGAGGGATAATACCTGCCCCCATAAGTTCATCTAGGAGAGCTCTCTGAGCATCCATTGTTGAAATTGTGATTAATTTAACGGAAGATATACAAAGGGATTTACGAGAGATTTGAGATAATAAAACCCTAATTTCGAAATTGATGATTATGATTTGGGGATTTTGTGGAGTTTGGCGGTTTTAGGGTTCAGCTTTGATAAAACACCGTCTCAAAAGGAACTGATCCGATCGAAGCAATGAGTCAAGTTGCGGAGAGTCCGCCTAAGAGCATTCCTAGCAGCGAGTGTGGGTTTGGGTGCGAATTCTGACACCCTGGCCCACCAAAGACACAACCCACACCCGACCTCTTCCAACAACCAGTGTGAGTTGTTGACGTGTAATTTTTTTATTTGGAAGAGATCAAAACACCGCGCAGTGTTCCTTTTACCGCGCGGTAAAAGGATTAACCCGGGATATTCTTTTTACCACTGCTAGCAATGTTAACCCAAATCAAACCCTATTCGAGTTTTAACAGTTTTTCCTCCTCTCCCTCTCTTTCTCTCTCTCAAATAGAATGTATACCTGCAATTTTTTCTCAAATTCTTTCAAAACACAATGCAAAACCAAGAGAAAGACCCACACCCCAGTACATTACCTGGGTTTAAAGTGACGAGATCCAGAGCGAGCCGTAACTCGGTCGAGGTCCGGAAGGAAGAAAAAGCGAGTAGAATTTGAAGATGTCCAATAGCCTATACCAACCCCATCCCAAGAAAACTACCCGCGGAAATGTATTACTCAACTCCCAGAAGGCGTCACTCATATCTATTACACTAGCAAGGAACTCACGGTAAGTTTTAGTATAATTGTGAATTTGTTATTTCCATAAATCAAGTGTTTGACAAAATGCTCCAATGAACAGAATCGGGATTCTATGCGTTCGCACAGCACATTCACTACGGTGATCAAAGTTTGGAAAGATATTTATACAATTCCACTTGTAAGGGATGTCGTGATGAATATATTCGGGCAGTTTATGGATATACGCTTGAGCAATTCTGATAATAGGCTAATTCATGCTCTTACAGAACGCTGGTGGCCGACAACGCACACGTTTCTGTTCCCGTGTGCGGAGGATGACGATGCATGGAGTATTTTATCCAATGCGAGGCAATTGTTCCCCAATATTTATTACCGCCATATAAAGAGTGGGAACGCCAGCATTTCACCTTGAAGACGTACTTGGCCATCGCAGTTGATCGAGAGGAGGATATTACTATTGCTCGTGCTTTTATCCTCTTCATGATAGGATATTTGTGGTTCCAAACGGCCAACGACACCATCCCGCTTGGATATCTCGCGGTCGTGGCCGATTTGGACGAGGCTGCTCAAAATGACTGGGGTTCTGCTATTCTTGCTTCCCTGTTCCATGGTTTGGATACCGCAGTCACCACCGGGGGTGCCATCACTGGATTTACCCAACTTCTTGAGATACACTAGCACTTTTTCCTTACAAGCTACAAATCAAATATATTCCAATAAACGTCTTAAATATAATTTATAATTATTTTTTACGTTATTCCGAAATGCAGTATCGGTTCTACAAATATTGTGGGGTTGGTCACCCTATAGTCAAGGAATAGGTTAAGTTCTCGGCTCCACGCCTCAGAGCATAGGAGAGGGGGAGCAGGAGGAAAACAAATAACTATGCATCCAATCTATTTATTCTAGGCAGATACCACATTGACCACCGCACTATTGGGACAATCACCTGGGAACCTTGGTTAGAGTCTGTGGTATCTGAGATAGAGAACATACTGACTGCAAAACTCTTATCTCGTAAGAGGATGCCACTTCAAGTACTAAATGGAAACTGTGAATATTACTTGGGGGATAGATGCTGGAGGCAGTTGACTGACGAGGAGTGTATTCCTTTAGATCCTCCGCTTAGCATGTCACCACATATTAGTCCAGCGGCTTTACAGGAGATTAGGCAGACCAGATTCCTTGACTGTGAGCAGTTTGTGATAGGGGAGGAGCGAGAGAATTACGCCTCATACTGGGCTGAACAAATTTTCGAAGGTAGGCCACATGTTGACTGATTCCCAGAGGATGGGGAATATAGATCTGTTTGGACCCACTGTACTAAGAACTGGTATTACACCCGTGGTGGTTACGTTAGCGTTGGTTCATAGCTTGTCCCAGGACTTCAGTTTGCCTGACGAGCTCGAGGGGTCAGGCCCCCGGTGATACATAGAGTGGACAGGGAGGCGTGAGATGCTCCCTATCCACCACTTGAGGAACCCGCCACCCATGTCTTCCTCCTACGCGCGCAGAGGAGTTATGATACCTAACTCATGGTATACGGCAACTCGCCCTTGTAGAGTCTGTGCGGGACGCCCAGACGATCCAGGACTTGACTGGTGAGGTAGCTACTCTAAGGAGGCACTTGGACAATATAGACGATCAGCTACATGCGCATGTAAGTAATTTATTTATTTATTTTTTCAACATATTTATAAAAAAAATTGTCCCGTTCAGGGCCTACGGCTGAGGAGAGGGCATGACGTACAGGTGGTGTCGCTACCACATGAAGGTGGCTCGAGGATGATGTAACGTGGATCTAGTCTGCAAAACAGGGGAGGCGGCAGTAGCCGCAGGGGGCGGGGTACTGGAGATGATTCCGAGTAGATATAAGTATTTTTGATGTTTTTGTAGACGATGTAGAAGCTCAACTATAACTACTAGTACTTATTCACTCGTGTTTGTGTACTGTTTTCCTTTATTTATTTTTTATAATCCCATGATGTAGTTTAGCTAGAATGGTTTTTGGGAGAGTTTGTGTGATGTTCATTAGCCATGACTATCTAATGTTGAAATTGACTGAAGTTTATTAGTTTTTGGGAGTTTTTTCAATGTCCATTTGAATAAATTTGTACAATTTTGCACTGAGGTGCTTTATTCGAATAGACTTAGGGTCTATTCGAATACATTTTTGCACATTTTTGCACTGAACAGTTTTATTCGAATAGACCCGAAGTCTGTTCGAACAAAATTTGCACTGAGGTATTTTATTCGAATAGACCTAGGGTCTATTCGAATAAAACTGGGATTAGGCGGTGAAAAGAGTACTGCGTGGTCTTCTTTTCACCGCCTAATCCTAGATTTCCAAGACCCATATCTTCTTCCCCTTTTACACTTCTCTCTTCCATTGGAAACTTGTTCACCATCAGGTATTATACCCTTCTCTCAACTTTACAGCCTCAAATGTCTTCTTCATCATCTGATTCATCCATTGGTGATCCTCCAGGTGTATCGTTATCCTCCTCTGATAATCTTATCTTTGATTGTGTGGTGGCAATTTGCGTTCTGCACCAAGCTGTAATGAACATTATAGTACACGATGCAACTTTGAGTCACGGCGGGAGTGCCATGAGCCGTAAGGATATGAAAAAGAAGCAAGATCGCTTATTGAGGCATTACAGCATTATACGGGACTACTTGAAGCCGAATTGCACATATGAGCCATGGGAATTTTGGCGACGTTTTTGTATGAGTAGAGATATGTTTATGCGTCTATTCGATGCAGTTGTTGCACATGATCATTACTTTCTCCAGAAACCCAACAACGCTGGTACTATGGGGTTATCACCGTACCAAAAGGTAGTCGCAGCACTACATTTCCTAAGCTACGGTATTGCAGCAGATCTTTTTTATGAATATATCTGAATAGGAGAAAACACAACCTTCTTATGTGTTAAAAGGTTTTGTGTTGCGGTTATACAAATTTTTGGGGAGGAATATCTTCGAGCACCAAACGCGGCCGATGTCGAAAAAGTTAAAAGCGATTAGAGAGTCACGGGGATTTCCCTGCATGCTAGGAAGCCTTGATTGCATGCATTGGATATGGAAAAATTATCCCAAAGCTTGGCACGGTCAATTTACTGGTCATTACCCCAAAGCGGCACTAATTTTTGAAGCGGCAACTTCACACGAACTTTAGATTTGGCATGTTTTTTTTGGGTTACCAGTGTCTAACAATGATATCAATGTCCTGCAACAATCACATCTTTTCACCGACCTAGCCGATGGTATCGCCCCCGCCTTGCAATTATACAATTGCTGGAAAAACTTATAATATGGGATATCACCTAGTGGATGGCATATACCCCAAATGGGGAACACTTGTCCAAACCATATCCAATCCGGTTACAGAGAAACAAAAATTCTTTGCTCAACAAAAAGAAAGTTGCCGAAAAGACGTAGAACGGGCGTTTGGGGTTTTACAATCTCGGTTCAATATTATAAAAAAATTGGTTAAATTGTGGGAACCCCAGGTTTTGAACAATGTCATGAAGGCGTGCGTGATAATACACAATATGATCATCAAAGAGGAACGAGGTGCATTCAAATCATACTTAGACTACAATCCGACCGAGCCCTCAACTATCGAAGGCAAATGGTTCGATATTGTACGCGAACGCGGAAATATAATCTTTTATATCAAAAATGAATCACATTCGAAGTTGAGAACTTCACTTTGATCTAAAGGATGATCTAATCGAGCATTTGTGGGTCGTGAAGGGAAATCTTTAAACTTAGTACTCCATTTCTTATATTATATACGTGTTCTAGATGTAATTTAATGCTTCTTAGTCATACAAGTTTATTAAACATATTTTTGATATTGCATTAATCTTGTATTTGTTTTAACGCAATATTATCGGAAATAAACATTTTGAAATCAAGATTGCATTCTTCAATTGCAAAGTACATTATTCAAACGATTATATTATTGGAAGGTAAACTACATTCTTGGAAAGAAAACTTCTATATACCCTAAAGTTAAATTACATTTCATCACCACTTCAAGTACCCGGTCCACCTCTCTTGGCCAGGCGTTCCATGACCTCAGCTTTCCTTTGCAGATAGTATTACAATTGATATCCAGAAAGGATACTCAGGTCTTTCTCCATGATTTTGCGATCTTCCTTTGCTTGCTCGAAATCCATTTTAGTTTGCCAGTATTGCATTACTTCCGCTCTTCTTCTTTCGCTTGTCTCTTTTCCAACCGTAGTTTATTCGGCATTGTTTGGATACCGCTACCAGATGTAGCAACACCATCTAATGCATTTTGTATTGCAAGGTTCTTTCTAAAGAGTTTTTGGCCGATGGGCCTGCTTCTACCCTCATACAACGAACTATCTAATTCAGTATTTGGGGCTACGAATTGAGGTGTAGGTGGACCATCGGGGTCCTTCCATAGATTGTTTGATCCGACCGAGATCCCTAGAGAATAATTTTCTGATGTTCTCTTGGCTGCATTTCTTGGTATATTCCCCGCATGGTTCAACCCATCATCCCTTTGGTTGGCCCATCGTGGTTCTCGCGCCAAAATCTTATACGCTTCACAGTGTTTGAAGTCATTACCGCCATCAAGCCTTCATAGATCTTGTATGCATCGTTTTCCTACAATTTACAAAATTACCAAATACAAATAAATAACGTGTATATCCGCGAGACATAAACAAAATTGAGTTAAAGGAATTTAAAACGTACCTGATCTTCTTCAGTTTTCCCGCTGTCGTGCCTAAATCGTTCTTGAGCAACTATCCCCTTGTACGCTACACACTGTGAATTAAGGGTATACCACTAAGATTTGGTTGACCCACTTGATCGTCGTGTGGGGCACTCGGGGTCTTTGTTAAAGGCAATGTTGACCTTTTGATAGAAAGTGAAACCTTTTGTGCGGCCCGTAGTCTGGACAGAAACTGTTACCCATGCGCCCTTGCGAGACACACAAAGTCTGCTTCCGTTCAATGCAGTCTACCATCATCTGTCTCGTCCAAAAACTCAACATCTTCTGGCACTTGCACGTTTTGTCTTTGTTTTGCGGGTGCTCTTTTCTTTCTTCCTTTTCCTTTTTCTTTCTGGGACGCTGCCGCTTCAACAGGTATTGATGCATTTACGTCACTTTGACTGTACTGAGTAGACTCACCATAGAATAGGTAGTTCTAAAAGTAATTTGGAGGTTGAAGACCTTGAGGTTGAGTAAGCGGATAGGGTTGATAGTACAGACTAAACGCCTGAGGTTGCGATTGAGAGAGTGTAAATAGACTTTGAAATTGTCCATAACTGAGATCCTCTTGCAACATGGTATACAGAGGTGGGGTCTGTAATTAGAATTGAGGCTGAAATTGCGATGGGTTTTGGTTGAGGTATGTAGTGAATTGTGATAATGGGTGTTAAGCAAATGGTGTTAAAGGTGGGTTATGGGAGGATGGGGTCGACAATGTAGAATTATTACTACTGGTGTAAGAGTTTGCTATTTGGGGAGAGCGTAGAGGTTCTCATCTGCTCTACAATTGGTTTTTGGAAAGAAGAAGTAGTCAGGGAGTGATGAGAGAAATAATTGAGATTGAAGGAGTTTGGATTATCGCGCGATAATCCAAACACCGCCAAACTCATTTTTTTTTTTGTGAGCTCCTCACACTCAGTTGAGTTACCGTAGCATCACGTAGGAGAACTCACACTTGGTTTTTAGCTACTGGGAAACTCAAAGTGTGAGTTTGAGTGTGGGTTTGCAAACCCAACTCAAACCCACATCCTGCTGCGTTTGCTCTAAGCCCCCTTCCCCAAGGTTAACTACCCACAAGGTCACAAAAACTAACAGCGTTTAACTGCCCCCAATGGAGGGTAGTCCTCTTTGGATTTTTTCTGCCCCCAATAGAGGGTAGTCCCTTTCGGATTTTTATTTTTATTTTTTTTAAGCAAAAGAGTATGAATAAATTAATCATCAACATAAATAACAGAGTTTAACAGCTTTGATGCCTCTAATGGCAGCAAACAAAAAGTTGAGGGGGAGTGGGCACCCTGTTTGGCTAAGGCGTGTGCCTCAAAATTACAAGATATGTTAATGTATTTAAAGCAAAATTTGACGAAGAGGGATGATAGAGAAAGAAAGTCTGGGGCTAGGGTCAGAGCTCCCCATGATAGGTCATCCAAGCGTGTCTCAAAAGCTTTAACCTGGCGGTTGCATTCAGTCAAAAACAGCACCCGCTCTAGGCCAATCTAGAGCGCTGCTTTCAATCCCCTGATCATTATGAGCACTTCCGTCTCTTCTGGATCCGCTGCTCTGACAGAGTCGAAGCCTGCACAAGAAATCACAGAGCTATGAGATTTAATAATGAAACCCGTTCCCCCCAGTAATTCCTTTTGTGCCCAAGAGGCATCCACTGTGATAGCATGCCAACCCTCATGAACCTGCGGAAGGGCCATGTTGGTGGGTCTATGAACGGTAGTGGTGATGTGAGGGGGACGTAAAAAATTGCTCATGGTAATCTTGATAACTTTTGGCGGGTTTGGTTTGACTTTGTTAAAAATGAGCTCATTTCGGTCAATCCAGATGACGTACATGATGGCGCCAATCATGTTCCAAAGTATTGTGGTGTTAAGATCGTTCCTTTTCTGGAGCATAAAAATGGTCAGAACCATTTCCATAGAGTCAGAGTAGGCCCAGTTATGAAGGTCCAAGTTGAGGTTGGACAAGGCCCAAAATTTTCTAACATTGTTACAGAAAAAGAGAACATGGGTGGTGGTTTCGTCTTCCTCTCCACATCATGGGCAAATGATATCCCAATTATCATCTCCATGTTATAGGTTCTGCTTTGTGGGGATCCTATTATGAAGGGCTTTCCAGAGGAAGAATTAGATACGAAACGAGATCTTGAGATTCCAAATCCTCTTCCAGTTAAAATTGTCCTAAACAGGCTGGTCGGTAGGCTGAGGGTCATTGAGGGCATCCTCCATGGATGCTTGATAAACAGATTTAACCATAAGGAGCCCATTATTCTCCTTTCTCCATCTAAGCACATCTGGGGCTGTGGAGTTGCTTAGGGGGATCTCAAGAATAACGTTCACAATGTTTTTGTGGAAAATAAAGCGAATCAGATCATTCTTCAAAGTGTGGCTAGATGTATAGATAAGGTCAACCACCTTAGAGAAAGTTTTATGCGACGGCGCAGGACCCGCGAGTCTACCGTAGGGGATACCAGGGATCTATGGTTCTAAACAGTAGTCAACCTTCTTTCCGTCCCCAATATGCCAAATGAGGTTTGGCCAAATCCGGTTGCGGGCATTGATGATCCCTTTCTAGATCCAGCTGTCTGAGGCTTTTCAGGAGGAGATCATCGGGGACACCTTATAGGAGTAACGTTGCTTCATATTGTGGGCCTATGGTTTGTCAGCTTCTTTTATTACCCTCCAGAAGAGTTTTGTCAGCATGACTTGATTGTGGTTTTGGGCAGTACTGGTGCCCAAACTACCATTTTTATGTTTTTGGCAGGTCTTCTTCCAGCTGATGAGATGGGGCTTGGCCTTACCTGAGCTGTTGGTTCCCCAAAGGAATCTGGCGTTGATGGAGTCCAATTTTTTGCAAATTTTGATAAGAAAAGGGAATATGGACATGAGAAAGGATGGTATTGCCGAGTTAACAGCTTTAATAATGGTGAGTCTGCCTGCTTGGGACAGGTTTCTAGTTTTCCAACCTTCAATGCGTTGAGACACTCTAGTAATTATATCTTAGAAATTCAGACTCTTTGATCTGTCAAAGATCAAAGGAGCTCCCAAGTATTTCTCACCCGCGCAATCTTTCTTAATGTGGAGGATCATTTGGATAATTTTGTGGTGTCTGCGATGGCTGTTCTTGCTGAAGAAGATCCAGGATTTGTCGAGGTTAATAGCTTGACCGGATACGTTCTTGAAAGTATCCAGGGTATCTTGGAGGTCTCCTGCTTCCTTCAGGGATGTTTTGCAGAAGATAAAGTTGTCGTTGGCAAAAAGGAGGTTGGAAATAGGAGTGCCTCCTCTGGCCATCTTAATGCCATGTGTATCCCTGTTGAGCTCAACCTTGAGTAGGATTCTCGAAAAGACCTTCGAATAGATAAGGAAAAGAATAGGGGAGAGAGGGTCTCCTTGACGGATTCCTCATTTTGGTTTGAGGAAACCATAGGGGGTACCATTGAGGTTAAAGGATAGAGCGGTAGTGGAGATGCATTGATGGATCCAGTTAAAACATTTGTCACAGAATCCCATAGCTTTGAGGGTGTCCCCTAGGAAACCCCATTCCACTCTGTCGAAAGCTTTGCCAAGGTCAAGCTTGACTACCATGGAGCCTACTGGCCCCTTCTTCTTCTTAAGGGAGGAGATAATCTCCTAGGGCATAATGATATTATCAAAGATCTGCCGTCCAGGGATGAAAGCGTTCTGGGCCGGCGATATGATCTTGTTGAGGAGAGGTTTGAGACAGCCCGCCATAATTTTTATAATGATCTTGAGCTTAACATTACAGAGGCTGATCGGGCAGAATTTTTTTTGGGCTGTATGGGCTCTGGGTTTTTGGGATGAGCGTGATATTTGCATTGTTGTATTCCGTAAGGAGATGGCCAGATTGGAAGAACGTGAGCGTAACTTGGTAAAGGTCCTCTTTGATGATGTCCCAGGATTTTTGGTAAAAAAGGGGGGTGAAACCGCCTGGCCCTAGAGATTTGTTCGGGTTCAGAGCCTCTTTCACATCTTCCATAGTTGGGTCTTTGGTGAGCTGGATGTTATCGTCTTCCGTGATCGGTGGCTCCATGATGTTGAGGTCGTGGGCCTTAAGGATATGACAGGATGGAGAGAAAAGGTCCTTGTAGAAGTCAACGAATGCGTCTCCTATATCGGCCCGCTCGTGATCCCAGGTGCCATCCTGTTTTTTAATCTTTGTGATTTCATTCTTTTTTCTACGACAAATAGTAGAGATGCGGAAGAACTTGGTGTTATGGTCCCCTTCTTGAAGCCACGTTTCTCGAGATTTATCCCTCCAAAGGGTTTCTTCTTGGTCTAGGGTAATCTCCAGCTCTCTTTGAAGGTCTAGTTCAATTTATCCCATTTGGATTAAAACAAGCACAAGGGATTTCCCAAAGGCATGTGGATAATATCTTTGTAAATTTTTTTAATTATTGTTATGTTTATATTGACGATATTCTTATCTTCAGTAATATATTAGGTGAACATTATGAATACCTAAATACTATTATCAATAGGTGTAAGAAAGAAGGTCTGGTAATGTCCGAGAAAAAAATAGTAATTTGCCAAACAAAAATTAAGTGTATAGGCTTAAAAATCGAGGATGGGAAACACTATCTACAACCTCATATTCTAAATAATATATAACAATTTCCTAGTGAAATCAAGGATAAGAATCAATTACAAAAAAAATTATGTTGCTTAAGATATGCAGAAGCATATATCCACAAACTGGCAGAAATTAGAAAACCTCTCCAAGCAAAACTCAAAAAGGATGTTCCATGGAATTGGACACCAGCAGACACTATCTATATAAAAAAAGTTAAAAGATAAATAAAGGACTTACCAGGTGTAATGACCTATTTTCGTATTGGACAAAGATAACGCCTTACACCCTTGAAATATAGAATTTTAGCTAAGAACTAAAAATAACTAACACGAGATTTAGCGTGAAAAACCCTTGAATGGGTTAAAAACCACGACCTCTCCTGAGGATTTAGAAAGAGAGAGATGTTTATAGATTACTAGCTATTACAAAGAGAGAGAGAAATGTTAGAAAAGGTCTCTCAAAAGAAGTATAAGAGAAGCTCTTCTCAATTTGTGGCTCTCTGGTCTTATTTATAGGTCTTATAACATGACCGTTGTTGTTTTAATGAGGAACGCTACAAATATCAGGTTTTAATGGATCTTCATAATGGTCGAGTAATGGCTTGAGTAACTATTCTTCCTTGTAATTGCTTCATTATGTGTCATAAATATGTCGTGTGTTTATTGATGAGGTCGAGTAAATGTGTGATGGTCGAATGCTGAGACCTGAGCTTGAGTTTCAGAACTGGCTTTTACACCAATTGGGCTGAAGGTTGAAATCTGGGTTTAGGTCGAGTATTGGAAATAAGTTACTACATTTGGCCCGTCTCAGCCAATAGCACGAGAAACATCATATGTGAGTGGAGTTGGTTGAGACATATCTTTGACCTTTGGATGTGTAAACTGCATGGTTGGATTGGTTGAAACAACTGTTCAAATGTAAGAGAATGTATGATAATATAGTAGAATGGATAATAATGTATTAGAATGTATGATAATGTAGTAGAATAGATGATAATGTATTAGAATGCATGATAATGTAGTAGAATGGATAATAATGTATGATTTAAAATGTATGATTGTATGTCTCGAGCACAGGTCGATTTGAGTGAATCAATAACCAACTGTGAGGAGAATTGTAGTAGTTGTAATAGCTATATAACGTGTTTCGGCCAGGTCGAATTGATTGACTCAATAAACGATCCTCGGGAGAGCGTGTATACTTGAAGAGCTATGTTGTAGGTCTCAGTTAAAGGTTGAATTGAGCGTATCAATAAGCGACCGTAATGAGAAATATTGAATGTTGAATAGCTGTATAGCGTATCTCAGCCAGGTCGAATTAATTGACTCAATAAGCGACCCTCGGGAGAACGTGTATACTTTAAGTGTTATGTTGTAGGTCTCAGTTAACGGTCGAATTGAGCGTATCAATAAGCGACCATAATGAGAAATATTGAATGTTGAATGGCTGTATAGCGTGTCTCGGCCAGGTCAAATTAATTGACTCAATAAGCAACCCTCGGAAGAGTGTGTATACTTGAAGAGCTATGCTGTAGGTCTCAGTTAAAGGTCGAATTGAGCGTATCAATAAGTGACCGTAATGCGATATATAGTATGTAGAGCTGGGTTGGTTGTATCCAAGCGGTAGCTTTTAGATTTGTAGAATGTATTATGTTTGGTCGAATTGGACTAACCAATAACCAACCTGTAAGATGTTGGTCGAGCTTGTCCTGAGTATGAGTTAAATGAATAATGAGATTGAGCTGAGGTTGATCATTGTGTCTGAAGCTGAAATCAGGCTCGCCCCGAGTATAAACTTGAATACCGAGCTCGATAATAAGTTTGTAATCGTTTCGAGTACCTCGACCTCGAGCGTCTTCATAATGTGGTTTGATAAGTTTGATTATTGAGTCTGAAGCTGAGATTGGGCTCGCCCCAAGTATAAGCTTGAATAAGTTACAATCGCCTCGAGTACCTCAACCTTGAGCGCATTCATAATGTAATTTGATGTTGTTCGATCATTGAGTCTGAAGCTAAGATCGGGATCTCCCCGAGTATGAGCTTGAATAACGACCTCAATAATAAGTTGTAATCACCTCGAGTACCTCGACCTCGGGTGCCTTAATAATGCGGTTTGATGTGTTCAATCATTAAGTCTAAATCTGAGATCGGGCTCGCCCCGAGTATGAGCTTGAATAACGAGCTCGATAATAAGTAGTAATCGCCTCGAGTACCTCTACCTCGAGTGCCTTAATAATGCGGTTTGATGTGTTCGATCATTGAGTCTGAAGCTGAGATCGGGTTCGCCCCGAGTATGATGACATTGTTGTGCCTTCTTTTTCATACTTGTGGTTTGGCGGTTTAAGGCCGTAGTAACCTGGACATTCTAATGGATTATCAACGATTCAACACCCGATTTGATACGGATTATCAATAATGTTCTATCGAGTTAATCCCATAAGGTGAAACTGAATTTTGTAACGAAGATAATAATGACAATGACATTGTTAGATCTGTTGCAGCAAGACTATCTGAGATGTTCATGATTATTTGAAGATAATCAGACATAGTTGGAGTTGAGCATCCGAAATGAGATCAAATTGGAAACATATTAGAAACTTCTAGTTTGCTTCCCATCTCCATAAACTGTTAGTGGTGAGGGTATAAGCGCAATCGCAGTAACAACATCGACGAGTACGAGGAGTAGCAGATATAAATGGCAAGCTGGTCGGATGTGCTAAAGTTACTCCTTCGGATATCCATTAGAATGCAGCTAACAACTGCGGCTTCTGCGATCCTTGACGCTACTGAAATAATAACAGAATCGTTGGAACTGTAACTGATCGGGTAAAGGAAAAAAAAAATGTGACGACGATAGCTAGTTCTATCTTTTTAAGGCAGAGCACGATATCGCGCAGGCTGCAACCAACGCTGATGAGATTGAACTCAATTCTAATCTCATTGGGGGTTCATGAACTGTTGATGCAGAGATCATTCGAACTTAGAGCTTCACGAACTGTCGATGTAAAGAATTCAAAACTGAGAGCTTCTCAAACTGTTGAAGTAGATTTTATTCGAACTTAGAGTTTCACAAACAGTTCTTATGCCGAAAATAATTCGACCTATAAATAGATTCTTCCTGCGGATTAAAAGCAGGTAGTAGAGTGGATTTCCCCATTCAAACTATCTTGATTTACCATATCATCATAAGAGCAAAGAACGTCATCGGATCTGAAATCAAACCCTCTGAACCAGAGCCGGTTAGATAGAGAAATCTGAAAGTAGAAGTTAAAGCTTTTGGGTTGTTGTTGCCATTAGAGCAAACTCGAATCGAGTTTTAGAGAGACTGATGGTGATGATCATGATCAGAATTGGTGAATTATCGCAAAAGGAGTAACAACAGAATCCGTTGGTGAACTAATTCGATCTGTAAATCTCATTTGTGCTTCACGAACTATTGATGTTGATTTTTGATTGAATCATACATACCCAAATTGAAAGAGAATCCTCTATGAAGGACGATCGATCTGAAATGATCAGATGGGTTTATCGGCTGGGCCAAGAACGCAAGCGTACGTTGTTCCCAAATCGATATTGTAATCGTTGAAATGTTTGTTGTTGAAGGAATATGATTGGAACAACTAGGGTCTGTAATTTAAGAAGAAGAGTTTGTTGTTGTTGTTGTAGATGTTTGAAATTGTGTAGGCCATATGGACATGAAAACATTAGTGGTGAACAAAAAATCCGTCTAAAATGTTTTGAAGTTATGAGAGAGAGAGAGCAACTTTTGTATAGGAGAGAAAAGCAGACGAACGGAACCTCAAACGTTTAAGCTCAGCGTTTTGGTTCGGTTGTTGAGCATTGGCTAATCATTGCGGTTCCCACAGACGGTGCCAAATGTAATGACCTATTTTCGTATTGGACGAAGATAGCGCCTTCCACCCTTGAAATATAGAAATTTAACTAAGAACTGAAAATAACTAACACGAGATTTAGCGTGGAAAACCCTTGAATGGGCTAAAAGCCACGACCTCTCCTGAGGATTTAGAAAGAGAGAAATGTTTATAAATTGCTAGCTATTACAAAGAGAGAGAGAGATATTATAAAAGGTCTTTCAAAAGATGTGTCAGAGAAACTCTTCTTAATTTGTGGCTCTCTGGTTCTATTTATAGGTCTTATAACATGATCGTTATTACTTTAATGAGGAACATTACAAATATCAGGTTTTAATGGGTCTTCATAATGGTCGTGTAATGGCTTGAGTAACTATTCTTCCTAGTAACCGCTCCATTATGTGCCATAAATGCGCCATGTATTTGTTGATGAGGTCGAGAAAATGTGTGATGGTCGAATGCTCAACATAGCACTTCAAGTATACACGCTCTCCCGAGGGTCGCTTATTGAGTCAATCAATTCGACCTGGCCGAGACACGCTATACAGCTATTCAACATTCACTATTTCTCATTACGGTCGCTTATTGATACGCTCAATTCGACCTTTAACTGAGACCTACAACATAGCTCTTCAAGTATACACGCTCTCCCGAGGGTCGCTAATTGAGTCAATCAATTCGATCTGGCCGAGACACGCTATACAGCTATTATAACTACTACAATTCTCCTCACGGTTGGTTATTGATTCACTCAAATCGACCTGTGCTTGAGAGATACTATCATACATTTTAAATCATACATTATCATCCATTCTACTACATTATCATACATTCTAATACATTATCATCCATTCTACTACGTTATCATACATTCTAATATATTAAAATCCATTCTACTACATTATCATACATTCTAATACATTATCATCCATTCTACTACATTATCATCCATTCTACTACATTATCATACATTCTCTTACATTCGAACAGTTGTTTCAACCAATCCAACCATGCAGTTTACATATCCAAAGGTCAAAGATGTGTCTCAACCAACACCACTCGCTCATGATGCTTCTCGTGCTATTGGCTGAGACGGGCCAAATGTAGTGACTTATTTCCAATACTCGACCTAAACTCAGATTTCAACCTTCAGCCCGATTGGATGTAAAAGCCAGTTCTGAAACTTAAGCTCAGGTCTCAGCATTCGACCATCACGCATTTACTCGACCTCATCAATAAACACATGGCGCATTTATGACACATAATGGAGCGGTTACAAGGAAGAATAGTTACTCAAGCCATTACTCGAACATTGTGAAGACCCATCAAAACCTGATATTTGTAACGTTCATCATTAAAGCAATAACAATCATGTTATAAGACCTATAAATAGGACCAGAGAGCAACAAATTGAGAAGAGCTTCTCTGACACATCTTTTGAGAGACCTTTTCTAACATCTCTCTCTCTTTGTAATAGCTAGCAATCTATAAACATCTTTCTTTTTCTAAATCCTCAGGAGAGGTCGTGGTTTTTAACCCATTCAAGGGTTTTCCACGCTAAATTTTGTGTTAGTTATTTTCAGTTCTTAGCTAAAATTCTATATTTCAAGGGTGTAAGGCGTTATCTTTGTCCAATGCGAAAATAGGTCATTACACCAGGCCTTTATCATCTTTTGCCAAATGATAAAATAGTGATTGAGACAGATGCATCCAATGAATATTAGGGTGTTGTGCTTAAATCCCAGGTTATCATTATTAATGGTAATACGGAAGAATACCTATGCAAGTATACTTCTGGTTCCTTTCAAGCTGCTGAATTCAATTATCACTCCAATGAAAAAGAATATTTAGCAATTAAAAAGGCTATTAAAAAATTCATAATATATGTTTATCACAAAGATTTATAGTCAGAAGTGATAATAAGAACTTTAATTATTTTTTAAGAACCAATATTGCAGGAAACTACAAATAAGGAAAGTTGTTACGATAGCAACAATGGTTTAATTATTATCAATTTGATGTAGAACATATTGCAGAGACAAAAAATTGCCTGGCAGATACTCTTACCAGAGAATTAATTAATCTTTAAATATTCATATTTTTAGGAACACTTAAGGGAAGAAATACAAAAATAGAACAAGACTTGGATAATAAGATCCAAGAATTAGAACCACAAATGATGCAAAAAAGGGATGAAAATCCTTCAGCTCAAGCAAAAACGAAAGCTTATATTTTCAATTACTGAAGAAGAAGAAGTCCCGAGAGGACCATATTACCAAGAAATGTTCAACATTTCAAACAGTCCAGAACGTCATAGTTCTTTAGGATAATTAAACCCTCCATAAGAGTGTCACAACTCAAAAGAGGATTTCAACTTCTCGACAGGATGTAATAAGAAATCATCCAACTCAATGCGATCTGAGGATTCGCATACCTCAAAGCAGTCTTCACGGGATTTAGGTGGCATTAAAGCCCCAAAATACTATATTATTTTTAACACTAGCAATGCAAAGATCTACACATCTTGAGTCTAAACTAGCACGAAAGTGATTAGAATAAAAGGTGTTATACACCAAGCATTTAAAACATGGCAAGAGGCAGACCAGGCTTTCAAAAGCTACACTGAAAGAAATAAAAATGAGAGTCCTCTAGCCCATCCAACACCCACAATACTAAAGGAAGAACCCATGAAGCCAGTAGACTTAGTTGACAAGTTCTCTAGTAAGAAATGGGCTGATATTGTCAAATGGGCTAACGTCGTTACCCAAACCAATACCCTATGAAAATTGGCCACCATAGCCCCTGAAAACCATAAAAAAATATAACTGGTTCAGTTTACCAAAAGGCCCAATGCCAAAAGTATTAAGCCCATAAATCACACAACCCAACGAAGTCAATTACAAAATAGGAACAATAACCCCATCAATATGGTACTATTGGTTTGACAAGACAAGATAAAGGTTAAGACTTAGACATGTTGGGAATCTATTCCATTAGCAGGCCAGTTATAGGAAGAAAATTCAACGTTTGCAGCACTGCTGACCCTAAAATTTCTACCAATTATTCCTATGCGGATTAATTGATTGTTGTTATCTGCCAAGAAATCTCTTAGAATTAAAATTCTTCCCAGATAACTTTAAGAGGGCAATAAAAAACTTTTGATCAAAAATTAAGGCAGAGGATAGACCCATATTCCTCTAATTCTATAGTTCAATAACTAACTAGGGTAACGAAGAAGAAGAGGATTGAACTCCATACCACTTTATCAAGATGGGTTTAACATCAAATGAACGAGAAGAATCGAGGCTTTTGGCCCTGAATCCAAGAAAAGAACAGGTGGAACACCTCCATATAAAAAGAGTAATGATGCTCAGCTAGATACTTTTTGAGATCCGAAAAATTAACTAGGAAAGTGGGGTAAAAGTAAATTACCAAACCCTAAAAATTATCCAAACAAGTAGTGAAGTAGATTCCTTTCACTAATCAGCACTAAAGATAGGACAAAAAGAATGAATTTCGAGCAGACATTCAACGAAGACGGTTTGGATGTCTCAGATAACACCAAAAATGTATTATACAAGGAAGCTAGAAGATAAGCAAAACATGAGCACATATATCCTTATTACCCCAGGAAAGAAGTTGTCCAATTATCTGAAGGACCCTACCCAGGTGAAGAGTTCTAAATAAGTGGGTTCACACCCACGTGAAGACATGTGAAGAAAGTTTGTCGATACCACAGCGGGTCCATACCCATGTGAAAATAATCAATAAACAAATACAGTGGGTCTATACTTATGTGACCGTACTAGACGATCTTTATGTACCTAGATTATTATGTGAATGTGTATGGCTATGATGGATCCAGCGAAACCATACTATGCAAGATATTATTATAAATTATTATAGAGGATGGCTATAATGGGGGGGGGGAGCGAAGAGTGTTTTATAAAAGCAATATTAAGTTCTTAAATATTTTATGGAGAGTTCTTCATTTATTTGTTCAAGTACTTAGTTCTTTATATTTCTGCATAACTCTGTTCGCATCCACCAAGTATTATAGAGCTTATTCTTGCCAAGAACGAGTCTGATTCAACAACTATTTTTCAAAAGTTCTACCTAGGTATTCCTTTTGTGGGAACGACAGTATCTATTGTTCAATCTAGACCGTTGGGTAGTATTTCTGCTACATACTTATTTCACGAACACAAACATACATAAGTATTATTTTCTGCCTTCAATCAACTCTCAACAATCCTTAAAACAACAAAATTTAGTAAGATATTATCTATGTCTTTAGAAAATCCCTGGTGTTTATTTTAATTCAAAGGGGACTACCCTCCATTGGTAGTGACCTTGGGGGCAGCTAAACGCTGTTAGTTTTTGTGATTCTTCATCTAATATAATTTGGTAAAAACTTTATTTACAATCTAATGTGGAATAATATTTTTTACCTCTGATAAGGCTTATTAATACCTCTATTTTAGGAATATTATAACCATCATCAATAGTTTCTTGATTAAGGGCTTTGTAATTTACTACCATTCGTTTCTTTCCTCTTTTTTGCTCTGCTACTTTATTTGCCATAAAAGCAGGTAAACTGTGTTGGGATTTACTTTTGCAGATCACATTAAATCAAGTAGTTCTTGAATGTGTTTGGCAAATTATACTCCATTATCTGGCAAATAAATCATAGGTTTATCCCTGATTACTTTGTTTTTATCTTTCAGTCTAATCACAGCTGTGAGCTTTGATCTTCGTATTTTTGGATCTAAAGGATCTTCAGAGCAAATTTCTTTTAATTTTGCTCAGATTTCTTCAAGCTCTCTTATGGATTTTAAGTAAGGATTTACTCTTGGTATTTCTATACTTAAATCTTTGTAGTTATATTCTTCTTTATTATGAAGAATACTGATATTAGTAACCTGTGGTTTTGTTTGTTTGATTTTTACACCTTGTTTGTGTTTTTTATGTTAATCTAGGAATCCTTGGATTCCAACGGTCATCGCATTTCTTACTTTACTCATTACAATCTTTTCACCCATAATTGTTAAGATACTGATAGTATCCATATTTTGGATAAATAGATTATAGAGATTTAAGAAATTGTTTCCTATAAAAAAATCAACTCTTGAATCTTGTTGACGGATAGAAGGGATATGAAATGTTTCTTCTCCTATTAGTATGTCGATATTTCAGCTACATAGTCTAGATATATCAAAGTATTCTTTGCAATTTTTATTTCTAAAGGTACCCTTGCATTTTCCCATAATTCTAGTGGTAGGACATATTTATTTGCAATACAGATACTTACTCCTGTATCTATGTATGCATATAGATGGTATTGTTTATATCCCTTAGATTTGCAACCAATTTTTATATAGGTGTTGTTAGGGTTTGTGATACTATTTAAGGTATTGGAGTTTGGGTTATCCTCGAAATCTTTTAGTATGCCTAACCTGTCCATTCTTCATTATCAGTTTTCGTGCCAGAACTGCCATCTTCAGTCTCTGTTTCAAAGAGCTAAATACTTTTATTTTCTTAAATTTCTTCCTCTATAGGTTCTAATCTTATTGCATAGGCTTGCTCTAAGATTTTTAATTTATGCTTAAAATCCTTTCCTACTCTATTAGGATATTCGTTTGCATAATGCCCTTCTTCGTTGCATATCCAACATTTACAATTTTTCTTTTTTTGAGAACAAAAGTTGTTATTCTTTTTTATAAAGTTTTTATTTTTAAAGAATTTCTTCTGAAAATGGAGTTTTTCTTTGTTTCCAAAAAACTTCTTTCCTTTATAATTTTTGAATCGATATTTTTTATGTAAGAAAATGGAGTTTTTCTTTGTTTCCAAAAAACTTCTTTTCTTTATACTTTTTGAATCGATATTTTTTATGTAAAAACTTTCTTTTAAATAATTTCTTTTTCTTTTTATGGGATGTTATAGTGCATCCATATTTTCCTAGTATATCGGAATTTGTTTTGTCACAACAGATGTTGTATTTACCTTTAAGTTGTTTGGTGACTGCCCGTTGTTGACAAACTAGTATAATATACTGTTTTATAAATTTTATTCGTCCCCTAAGGGTATCAGGGATAAAATCATGATTGGTAAATTCTTCTCTGAATACTCGGGCAATATTTCCTGGAAGTATATTATATAATAAACTTCTATAATATTCCTGAACTGATTTATTAAGTTTATGGTAAAATCTTTCGTATTCACATGTGTATGTGTCAAATTAACACATATCACAAATGGCGAGGTTATCCAAATGCCATGCAGCTTGAACTTCTTATAATGGGATATTTGGGTTTTATATTATTTTTTGTCCTCACCAACCATTTCTTGGTAAATGGCATCTGTGACTTTATTTAAATATTCGAGTCCAATTTTACATCCTAGACCCAATCCATTGTGTTATTCTTCTGTAAGTTTGTTAAACCACGTTCTTACATTTCTATTAAGTTTGTGGAAAATTAACGCTCTTACTACTTGTAGGTTTGTTGCTAGTTCTGAAGTAGTTTAGATGATAAGGCTAATTTTAGCGCAGCATTATGTTATTAATTTTTCTCTTTCTCGGATACAATATATATCTAAAACAGATGCTCTAGGAATGCCAAATCTTTGCCTTAGTTGATATTATGTAAGGATATTCATGTTATGGAAGTTAGGTATTCTATCCGTAGTGGTATTAGATCTGATAGGGATAGTTCTGGTTCTTTCAAAATCAACATCTTCCTTTGGTCTGAGTTCAGACCTTCTTCTTCTTTGTTGTTTCTCATTTTCAGCATTTATGTTAGGATAGGTTTGCCCTATATTGTTTGTGTTAGAACCTTGGCCTTCTTCTATAGTAGGTTGTAAGTTCTTTTTTATCTTTTTTCAAATATTTTCTTCATCAACTTCTGAATCGTCTTCTGATCTTACAAATTCATCATCTTTGTATTTGTTATTAGCCATGTGGATTTTTTTCCTAATTCCTTATTGTTCATAGATAAGAGTTTGATGATGGTGTCTAAATTTATTTCTTCAGGGTTTTTAAACCTGTCTTCTAACTTTTTCCTAAATATGTTTGTTGACATTTAACATTGTTGATGGTGGTTTCAAATTCTTTGGAAAGAATCTCCATGTTGTCTCTATAACCATTGGTAGGTTTGATCTGGTTTTTAAGATATTAATTTAGTTTATTTCTCAGTGATTTTGTTTGATTGTATTGCACTTAAGCTTTCTATTTTGAGAGATAAATCATGTATCTCCTTAACAATCTGGCTTGGAGGAGTTTGTTGGACTTCCTCTATGATTTTTTATATCTATTTTGAACTCTCTGACGCTTGTCACGAGTTCCATAATTTAAAGTAAGAGATGGGCAAAACATCTCTGTAAATACTCAATTTTCTCCATTTTTTTTGGTTCCATTAGTCCAAAAGGGCCCTTTGGAGAATATCTATTTTTACCGAAAATCATCTAATTTATGCAAGGGATTGGTTTCCATGTTCTTCTTCTAATATATCTTTCCTAATTTGGAACCTGGAAGAGTTTATTGTTTCCATTTGTCTATTTTGTACGTGTACCTCATTTGGTCTTTGATAACCTAGAAGGGGTTTTTCTCTTATGTTTAGGCTCCAGTTTTCTGGAAGTTCATCTAATTCATTTATCTGAGGTTGGTGAATTTTTCCAATTTCAGAGAAGATATCATCTATCTCAATCATTTCTTTTTGCTTGAATAACTCACTGTGATGAGAGTTAATTAAAGCATATCCTACAACATATGTGATGCTGAAAGGATTATTTCCTGGTTTAACAAGTTCAGATCTTTCAAAATGATGGGCTAAACTCAAAGTTTTGTTTAGATCTTTGTCATACAGAGTTATTGCATACTTTAGGTATACTAAAAAGACTAATTTTTTGTAACTTAGGTTCCCTTGAACCATTCCTAATAATGCATCTCTGCGGTTATTAATACGATTATCAAGTATTGCTACTTTGATAAGTGTATTAATTCATTCTCGAAAGTGAGACATTATCATAATCTGGATTTCTCTTAGATGTATATAATCTATTTTACTCCTATTATCTTTTGGGATGACATTTATTCTTAGTTTTAGGTCTTCTATTGTGATGAGAGGCAGATTTATGCGTCTTAATATATCTTTTATATCAAGACTAAATTCTTTATGGCTAATGCCAAAATAAACCAATTTTTTTTCTTTTAATAAACATTCTTGTAATCTTAGAGATATTGTTGAGAACTTTAAATATTTTATTTTTATCTAAAGAAAGTTTTTTCTATATAATTTCATTAAAAAAATTATTTTCTGATAATTAAATCAGTGGAAAAATTTCCTTCTTGTTCATGAACTTCACATAATTCTATTTATGGATTTATACTGTTGTCCTAAGAATTACTAGGTTCAGTTTATGGTTCCATTTATGGCCTTCATGGATTATAGGGAATCCTATGTGCTTTCAAGCACTTGAGACTGAGTAGAAAACTCTTTGTCTCGTCGTTGTGCATCATTAGACATCCTCAAGGGTATGTGTGCATGTTGTGAATACATGGGTTCTCGTATCAAATGAACTGATCCGACCGAAGCAATGAGTCAAGTTGGGGAGAATTCGCCTAGCATAAGCCCCCATCCCCATTTAATCTAAATAAGACCCCTCTAGTATTGTGACACATAACATCTACTAATTGTATCTCCTTTTTGTTTCTTTTCTCTCTCCCTCTCCTAATCAAATATTTTAATGCTTCTTAAATATGTCCATGAAATCAATGAAGTTGGGGAAGAAGCTCTTGGAGTTGGGTTTTTTTTTTTTTTTACCATTTAGTACCAACATTGTGATGCTCTCTTTGTGATAGGTTATGTATTGAAGCACAAAGTGTGTGAAGCTGATAACAAGTTTTGGAGTTGGAAAACCTTTTCATGGTTTGAGTGGAGAAGGTTTAAATAATGTAGACATTTATTATGCAGTAGAGATAGAGTTATATTTGAGGGTTTTATGTGAAGGTTGGACACTTTTGAATAGGGAGGTTTCCTTGCTTTAGGAAGGAATGTTTGAATCAACCCACATTGTATCATCAAAAGACAGATTTGGTTGGGTTGGATCTTGTGAGAGGTGGGTTTAGTGGTATTTATAATTTTGGTGATTATGGTAGAGGTTTAATGGAGATATTAAGTTTATTCTCGAGTAGAGATTTCGTTTCACACGTTTTATCTCTTTTGTGAAAGACCAGAAGGGATAATATGTCAATAAAAAAAGATGAGAAAGTAAAGAGATTTAAAGAGCATTAAATATTTGATTAGGAGAGATAAAAGAAAAAAATGAGATACACTTAGTAGAAGCTAGGTGTTACAATCCTAAATAGGTCTTATTTAGATTAAATAGGGAAGGGGGCTTATGCTAGGTAGCTCCAGTTGGGGACTTTGATGTTCTCAAGATCCACATTGTATGGAATTTGCAAAAACATCTCCAATAGCACGGTGTGGGTATGGTTGTGCTCGGTTTACTGCGCCAGACTGTAATAGTAACGAGTTGCAATTGGCATGCCATTTTTGGTGATTGGTTAGGGGTGATGTAGTGTGGTATAAATACAAGATGATGATGCCCCAAATTTAAATTCCCTTCATATATCTAGTGCAACACCAAAAGCTCTACATTGTAGTGCAATGCAACATAATGCACTTTGCATCGACTTGCAAAATGCAGCTGCCTGCGATGAACCAAGCACAACCTAAATCCCCCTCGAAGAAGAGATGTGTTGTTGCTAATCTCTAAAGACAAATTTGGTTGAGCTGGATCTTGTAAGAGGTGGGTTTAGTGGGACTTATAATTTTGGTGTTGATGGTAGAGGTTTAATGGAGATATTATGTTTATTCTCGAGTAGAGATTTTGTTTCACACGCTTTATCTCTTTTGTGAAAGACCGGAAGGACTAATATGCCAACAAAAAAAAGAGATGAGAAAGTGGAGAGATTTAAAGATGTTAGGAGTTGGGTCCACCCCAAGATGGGGACCCAACTAAGTTGGGGTGTCCTACTGGACTTCTAACAAGCCCATATAAGCTAGGGATATAAGTTAGGGATTATGGGGAGAGTTTTAGGGATGGTATTTAACACTTAAAAGGGTTCAGTGTTATAACACAGAACAACCTATCAATAATAGGCTCTCTATTCTTCTCTCATATTTATGTGTGTGTATGATTGCTTAGTAGAATAGCTTGTTATCCAACACATTATCAGTACTGTGAAGAGCTAATGGATCAAAAGGACAGAAAGGTTCTCCAAAGAACTTTTTTTTTTTGGATTTTTGCATTGGCAAAGAGGTATATTTTTTGTAAATTTTGTTTTTAAGTATTAATTTCATGATCTAACGTATAGCATATGTAGATCTAATTTTAAGGATTAATACTTATTTTTATCGGAATTTTTAGACCTATTTTTAATGTTTTCTAACCCTTGTGAAAGGCTATTTTCAAACTAAAATAAGGATCATAATATTAATCGGATTAAGGCACTTGTAATTTTTTTGCGCAGCCTACTCTATAACGATCACGTCCATATATCAAACTCTTTTGGAAGATGTCCCTGTTGCCAAAAAATTGGCGTTGAACATGGGTAGTTCACGGCCAAACCGTTTATAAAAAAATATCATGCTGACGTCATCTAGGTTAAGACCTGATCCAGACCCATTTAAAAAAAATGGACCCAAATCAGACCGAATCTATTAAAATAGACCGAATCAGGTTTGGTGACGTGGTAGGGACTAAGTCCGCATTGACACGTGGCAGGTGGGACCCACCCATGCTTACGTGCCAGACACGTGGCATGTAGAACCCACACGATTATAACAGTAATACGTGGTATACTATAGCGATAACACGTATAATACAGTCTGACCCAAGTCAAACCAGTCTAGGCCGGTCAACCCGGTCCAGGCCTTGACCCAGACCAAGTCAAACTGGTTCGGACCAGTCTAGACTCTTAAAATGAGCTTTTAAAGCCAAATTTTTGGTCAATTTATTTTTAAAAATTCCTATTAGCTGGACCTACCCCTAGGGGGGCCAATTTTTAATTTTTTTGGGGGAATGGGTGCCTTGTATAGAAAAACTGACTAACTTAACTTATATGTGATATAAAAATATAGATTAATGCATACTTAAGTATCTTACGATAGCTTATAGGATATTAAGGGTATGACCCTATGATACTAATTATCCTGACAAGGGATCAAAGATAATACGAAAACCAAGACTAATTTTGAATACGACTGAGAGTCATATCTAAATCTCGGTTAAATGCCAAGGACAATAATTAGAGATCAATTGGGAATTGACTTAGTCTTATTTTCTAGGAACTTGGAGTCTGATGAACTAATTTTACGCATTTAGGTACAATTAAATGTTACTTGATAATATTTAGAGGTATATAAACACTAATATCAACCTATAGTACCCTAAAATGTTAGTTCAAAGATAGGACTAATATACCTATCTTATGAACTCAACAGACTTTAGGGTAGGACCACTTGTCAGCTAAACATCTAATACCCCTTATATTCGTAGTAAATAAGGTCATTTGGCTGAGATATACATACCTTATAGAACTTCAGGGATTATAACACTCTAGTTGTCATAATAAGAAACGCACACATCTAGTGGTTTTGAATATCAATCTCGGCTAAGATTCTATTAAAACGCACATATAAGATTAAAATCATTATTTTATGGGGTAAAGTTGGGATTTAATCATTAGAAAAGAATTTCATGAGTATTAGAATATGAATAAGGTTCAACTATAACATGATTAATAATTATTAATTTTCTGTTATTCTAAGTACTATGATCTGTCTATATGCATTAAAAATGTTTATCAAAAATTATTACTAATTACGATCTACATTTTTGTATAACAAATGTCTGGGAAACTCAAAAACGTTGAATTCACTCCATTGCTGCTTACTGGAGTCAATAACCTCACTTGGTACATTGACGTTGACTTGTACTTGAAGTCTCTAGGTCTGCAAAAGACCATCGTCACTGCCTACAATGAAGATCCTGTAGATAAATCAAAGGCTTTGTTCATCCTCCATCATCATATTCAGGATGACCTGAAGATAGAATACCTCAACAAGGTTGAGCCAGCTGACTTATAGGCAAGCTTGAAGGGGCGTTATGGTCAGCAAAAGAACATCATGCTCCCAAAAGCGATATATCGATGTAATAACATTTGGTGCCAAGAATTTAGGACCGTCGCAGACTATAACTCGGGAATTCACAGAATCTACATTTGAGTTGTATGAGAAGAAATTCGTTGATGCTGAAATGGTAGAGAAGACTCTATCTACTTTTCATGCTAACAATATTGCACTTCAGAGGCAATATCAGCGATAGGACATTACGACTCACAAAGTTTTAACTCAAGCATTGCTCCTCTCTGAACAGAACGATGAACTTCTGATGAAGAATTACGAGATGTGGCCTCCTAGGAGTGCATCGTTGCCCGAATCACACAATGTTTAGTTTCAGGGGAACAATTATGGAGGTCAGGGACGCAAACATGGAAAGGGGAAGGGAAAATATAAGAGAAAAAAGAAGGGCGGGAACCAGAAACCCAATGGCCCTAAGAAAAGTATAGGATTTAAGAAATCTGACAAACCAAGAAATGGGAAGAAAGAAAAGAAGCTAAATCAGGTATCTCCTTGCTCTAACTGTGGTGGCACATGACACTGGGCACGGGATTGCTAGTCACCAAGGGTGGCCAAAGGTAACATAGTCCAGACTCACTACAGAGTTGTTGACACTGAATCTACCCCTTTGGAGTTCGTAGTGTCAAACGTTTTTGGCGATACTACTGCCGGTATATATCAACGTTTGCAGTAATCAGTAACGATATCTCAGTAGATGTGCGATGTCACAGTAGAGAGCACTAGTAGTTTCTTTTCTTTAGTTGCAAAGACTCGATTTACTTTTCTAATATTTTTATTATTATACTGGAAGCAAATCATTTATATTTAATAAAGTGCCGTGACACACATTCAGTATTCATATATGAGATTTCACTTTTGCTCAAATTGTGATTATTTAAATTATTGCTTGGGGATAGTAGTTAATTTGTTATATAAATAGTTCTTAATCTGTTATATATACAAGTAACCCATGGATCTTTCTGCCCATAGAACGCAAATTGATAATAGGACAAGTCGCGACACATGTCTTGTTGACGGTGGTACCACGCACTCGATCCTTCGAGATAAACGGTATTTCTCAAACTTAACTACGTATGTTAGGGGCATTCAAACTGTTACTGGGTCGGCCAGTATCATAGAGGGCTCGGGAAGTGCCATGTTATTACTCCCTAACGGTACAATATTGAGTATCAAGTCCACGTTGTTTGCTAGCAAATCTCCCGAGAATTTATTAAGTTTTTGGGACATACATGATAACGGTTATTAAGTAAAAACGATAGGAAATGATGATAAACCGATCTATACATCACGTATTAACCTAACGGTCAAGAATTTATATTGGAACAATGTCCAATGTATGTCCCAGAGCTTTATTCCACTACTTTCAGGTATGTCAAAACATATGCAATCACTAATTTTTCTCGTTACAAGAAAACGTTTAGGATTTGGCATGACTGTTTTAAACATCCTGGACAACGGATGATGAAGGAAATTATCAATAGTACCTCTGGACATTCACTCACGGGAGAGAAGATCCAAGTTTTGCAAGATTGCATGTGTAACGCATACTCTCAGGGAAAGCTTATAGTCCAACCTAATAAGACCGAGGTAGAGTTGGAGTTTCCAGCCTTTCTTCAACGTATCCATGGAGATATATGTGGACTTATCCATCCACATAGTAGTCTGTTTAAATACTATATGGTCTTAATTGATGCATCTGTGAGATGGTCAGATGTTTACCTATTATCATATACGAATATGACATTTCTACGGTTGTTTGCCCAGATTATTCGATTGCGAGCTCATTTTTCGGATCACCAAATCAAATCTGTGAGATTTGATGGCACTGACGAGTTTACCCCAAAGGCTTTTGTTGATTATTGTACCACTAATGGGATAGATGTCGAGCATCTAGTACCCCATGTTCATATCCAAAATGAGATAGCGGATAATCTAATCAAGCGATTACAGTTAATCGCTAGGCCACTGTTATTACGATCTCAACTTCCTGCCACTGCATGAGGCCATGCAATTCTATATGTTGCCGCCCTGATTAGAATTTGTCCAATAACAATTAATCAATATTTTTCATTGCAACTAGTAACTGAGTCAGAGCTTGGTGTCGCCCATCTACAAACATTTAGATGTTCCATACAGGTGCCAATCGCACCACCATAACATACAAAGATGAGACCCCAACACCGGTGCGGTATATATGTGGGTTACGATTCACCATCTATCATTCGATATTTGGAACCCACTACCGGCGATATATTTACTGCAAGATTTATAGATTGCCACCTTGATGAGACAATTTTTCCAGCATTGGGGGGAGATATGACAGTCAATGTTGAGGAAGTTTCCAAGATTAGTTGGAAAACACAATCGTTGTCTCATTTAGATCCCCTAATCATTCATGGTGATAAGAAAGTGCAGCGGATTCTATACTTACAACAGATTGTTACTGAATTGCCATATACATTCAACGATGCTGCAAAAGTAACTAAGGTGCATGTACCTGCAAGTAATGCACCTGCACGATTGGACGTTCAGGGAACTAGTGTGCGACCTGCAAATGAATCCAAGCAGCGCGTCCCGAGATGACGCCCCGCTGTAAAGAAAAACGCTGAGCCGGGGGATAAGAAACAACGTACAAGAAGAAAAAAAACTAATGGTGTAGTCGGTTTATCGGAGATGGAACCACCCTGTGACAGGGCTATAATAGCTACGTGTCAACGTGAATAATTAGGAAACAAACCCGACGTGGCACTGGTACATGATAATTAAGAGATCTCAATTAACTTTGTTTCTAAAGGTACCACGTGGGATCATTCAGAAGTAGTAGTCGACGAAGTATTCACTTTCACTATTGCGATTGCCATTGAGGATAATGATCTAAAACCACTTACTGTAGATGAATAAAAAAGTCGTACAGATTGGCTAGAGTTTGTGATCAATACAAAGCTCAACTCACTAGCTAAACGCAAAGTGTTTGGACAATTAGTCCCTAGGCAAGATGTTATCAAGCCTATCGGTTATAAATGGGCATTCGTACGAAAACGTAATGAACTGGGAAATATAGTTAGTTGCAAGGCCAAACTAGTTGTCTAGGGTTTTTCTCAAAGACCTGGCATTGATTACGATGAAACCTACTCTCTAGTCATAGACATTATAACGTTCCATTACTTGATCAGTTTGTCAGTCGTTGAGAATGAGCTTGACATGCGTCTTATGGATGTAGTTACTGTGTATCTATATGGGAAATTAGATATGGACATTTACATGAAGCTACCTGAAGGGTGTAAGCTTCCGGAAGCGATAATGCCAGACACATGGGGTGCCTACGTAATAAAATTGAATAAGTCATTGTATGGTCTGAAACAATCAGGGCTCATATGGCATAACAGGCTGACTAAATATTTGAAAGTCAAAGGTTTTGTAAATAGTCTTGTTTGCTCATGTGTTTTCATCAAGAAAATGAATACTGGTTTCGCCATCATTGCAGTATACGTTGACGATTTGAATATCATCAGAACTTCGGGGGAGATCGGGAAAGCCGTCGAATACCTTGGGAAGGATTTCAAAATAAATGACCTTGGGAAGACCAAATTTTGTCTTGGTTTACAGATCGAACATCTTGGTAGTGGCATAATCGTACATCAAGCGACGTATACCAAAAGGATCATAAAACGTTTCGGTATGGATACATTACACAATGCCAAGACGCCTATACATGTATGTTCATTGGATGTGAACAAGCACATTTATCATCCTCCAAAGAAGGGGGAAAAACTTCTAGGGCATGAAATGCCATATCTAGGAGCGGTCGATGCTTTGCTATAGTTAGCAGGGTGTACTCGACCCGACATCTCATTCGCGGTGAACTGGTTGGCTCGTCATAGTTCTGCTCCTACCCAAAGACACTGGAACGGGATTAAGCACATTCTGAGGTATCTCATCGGCACGAAAAACTGGGATCCTGTCAATACAAAAAATTTGATTATTATGGACCAGGTATTAGAGACGGAGTAAAATTTGTCTCAAATAAATATACATTTGGGACAGTTTTGAATAAATCTCTTATATTTTGGTTTATGAGACGTAAATAATTAATTTGTCCCTAATTGTATAAGTTTTAGGATTGTTGGATTTGGCTGTCCCTAATTATATAAATTTAGGGACTGCTGGACCTGGTCATCCTTAATAGTTTAAGTTTAGGGGCAGAAAAAACACCGCGAAAACAAAAAATCCTAATTTTAACTCTCATCTTCCTTGTATTAAAAATTAGGGTTTCTTATAACTCAAACCTAATCTCCTCTCTCTCTCTTCCTCTACTGAAGATTGATCTCTATATCTTAGAGGAAAACTATGAAAACATCTCTATATCAACTTCTTCTCTCTTCAATCTCAGAAGTTTTTTTGTTTTTTCATTTTCATTAATGGCAAAAGACCAAATTCGTGTTTTCATTACAGGAACAACAAGTTCGATTTTGGAATTTTATTGGGTGATTGAAGTACCACAAACTCGATTGCACCCTAGACATTGCTTATCAAGGTGATTTAAGACTGATATCTAAATCTCTATGAAAGCATTTTTTTTTCTCTCTCTCTCTCACACACACACACACTCTCTATCTCTGTATTTCTAATTGATTTTCATGGGTTGATTATAGTTTCATGAACTCAACTGAAGCCTGGACCTTGCTTTTCAAATTGAAGATTTGAAATCGAGGAATTTATGATTTGGGTTTTTTGTTTCCAAACACTTTAGGTATTTAGAAACTTTTATTATAGTTTGATCTATAAATTGTAGTTTGATTTCTAAATTGTCCTCTGATTGTAGTTGGGTCTGTATATTTGTATGAATTGGTGTTATATTTTGCTAAAATATTGATTATTAGCAATTTAGATTATGTGTTTTGATAATGTGGTGCTTGATCCTTTTTCTTTGTTGTTGCAAAGGGTTATACCTTAATGTTCTTTTTTATGTCCATATACTCCAGAAATCCCCCACAATAACTATTAGGAGAGATCCCCTCTTTATCTTGAATCATACCAATGATAGCAAGGACAATGGTGTTTCAAGTTTTTAACTCAAGCATCAAATTTTTTTCAATTGGAAGTGACTTGACATATATTGGGATTACGCATGGGAGAAGTCTTTATGCAGTGCTTAATTTCTTTATTTCATGAAATTCGTTGATGCAACTCAGACATGTTGATAATTATATATGATCTATTTTTAGATATAAAATATTTTATTCTTTTGTTGCTTATGTTGATAGATAGAATGTTGTTTATCTCTGTATTTGTTAAAGTTTCAAACCTAAACAAACTTGAAGATAACTTTCCTTCCGTCTTCAACATGGGGCTGAACAATTTCTTTGAAATGGCTATGACTTATCCGAATAACTTGAGAAAGTTTCTTGCTTTTCACTGTAAAAGGCTGTGAGATATTGAACATAACCCCAATTTCTCCTGTCATAACTAAAGGTCCTAATGTCGATAGAACCTGGAAAAGTTCACGGGTTTAACTAACATATAAAAAGTAAAACTATTTGTGACAATCTGTAAAGTAAATACTACTTCCCGTGCTTATTTTCAAATTTGTTAGGGTTTAGCTAATATGATTTGTTAGGTCCAATTTTAAAGAAATACTTGGAAATTGCATTTCAAATTATAATGGTCATAAAGGTAGTTGGTATATATATACACAACATATATGGATACATAAACATAGAGCACAGCGAAATATCTTTTTTGCCCCTACATCACCATTTGAAGTTTGATTTTATATTATCACACAGATTAAACGAGCTATTGCCAATTATAATATGATGATTGTAAGTATTGTATTTTTTAGATGGCATCAACTTGAGTACACTGCCTTTATTGTACGACTGTATGCTTCATTTGTTCCTTAGATTAGCATGTAATAATTTTTAGGAGACAATCTTTTTAACTACAAATCTATTTTAAGCTGAAAATTATCTAATGAATGAGTTCTCAATCCATACATCAATAACTTATAACCAAAGATATGCAAATTTGGTCTCGAGACTTCGATATATACCTTCTCTATCTCATTCCTGTATGTAGTAAATCCTGTAAGTTTAGGCACTACTTAGATTCCACAGCTCAAAGGAAATATACAGTGCTGAAATGTAAAATATAGAGTTTCCATACCACTGATCCAGAGACTAAGACGTAAAAGTTTGGGCGTCTCATTTTGGATAACTATATCAACTTTAGGAGGAAAATACTTTGCTTTTATTTCTACAACCTGTGAGAAGAACTACATAAAGCTATTGCTAACCGAAGAAAAATGGAAATAACACAAACATAATTATTACACATTAATAATCTAGTTTACTTGTGTTAATAGTTGTTGTAATGAAGCACTATTATTTTATTATACAACATTGGTATACTAATAGCAAAAAAGTAATAGTTGTATAATTAGAGGAGAAGGGAAAGGAAATTGCTTTACCAACTAGACTATGAAGTCTTTAGAGACTCCTTTGAAAAGATAGGCCTTTTCAACAGGTCTTTTGAAGAGATGTTGAGGAAGACTAGATCTTATTGCCTTAGGAAGGTCTTCAAGCACCTCATCTTGCTGTATCTCTACTGCCTTGAATTTGAGTTGCATATGAGATAACATCTGTTCTTTCAAGCCATCTGAAAGCCTGTACTTGCTCGCATATCGCAAAATTTGATGGAGGGAGTCCCTCTACCAAATTTTTCAAGAATATACGTCAAAATTACTTGGTTAGTATGATGAAATTTATCTCTAATTTTGCTAAATTAAATCAAGCATAATAGTTCAATAGAATTTGAGGGAGTTCGGTTACTCAGGAAAACAATGGTGGAACTTCAATGGTGATATTTTTTGGCATCTTGGAAGTAAATGGTAAGTTTTATGATTTAATTTAAATAAAGTTATGCTGATTAAAATTGTGGAGAACATTTTACAAATCTTTCTTTTGTTTTTCGCAGATTCGTTGTCATATTCGTTTTTGACAAAATGCTAGTTGCAAGAGTCTCTTAGTCCTTTCAGGTATGGTTCCTTCTTGGTGTATATTTATGAGTAGATTACGTTATTCACTTGAGTGTTTATCCTTCTTGGTGTATATGACCTTAATGTGATATCCAATTGTCGTGCGATTTGTGTGGATTTCATAATCTTAGGAATTGGGAGCGTGATGTGTGTATACTGGTCTTAAGCATTCTCAAACCGAAAGATTGCGTTATTCACTTGAGTGTTTATAAATTGTATATATTTTCTAGCAGGTACAAAATAAAAATTTCCAATTTACAGGGGAAGTGCTGCCGAATTTTCGGTAGAATTTCTCCTATTTGATTTGCTTCCGCGCATGACTCTGATATAGATGTGACGCGTTATTTAATTTTTTAATATTTTTAGTTTCATAATATGTACTTCATTGCTTTATTATCATTTAGTTTGCAAATATTTTTATATGTTGTAGTTGAAAATGTAACAATTTTTTTTAAAATTTTTTCCAGGTAGTTTCTTAACAATTATGGGAGCGATACAAGCAAGTGTTTATTATACGTAGAGATATTGTTTGTGTGCCGATGGTTCCATGTTTAGTGCGTAAGAGGTTGGATAATTAATTTGAATGCTCAAGTTGTATTTAGTGATTTAACAATAATTTTTAATTTTCTAGGTAGATTGAGACCTTATTTATTTATATGAAATTGGTGTTTATGGAACCTTGTAAATAAATATTTCTCTCTTTTAAATTAACTTGTGGTTGATGAATGATTTGTACTATCTAACAGGAGAGTAATTTAAATTGCAAAAATGCTACATTTAATATTACCTTCTTTAGGGATAATTTATTTTGTCTCATTAATATTGGCGCCATACTTTTAGAGATAAACAAATTTGTCACAAATGTTGTGTATTATAGACAGAATAATCTTTCCCCAATAATATTGGCACTGGCGAGAAAATTTGGCGCCATACTTTTAGAGACAAACAAATCCGTCTCAAATGTTGTGTATTAGAGACAGAATAATTCGTCATCAATAATATTGGTGCTAGCGGGAAAATTTGGCCTCATACTTTTAGAGACAAACAAATTCGTCTCTAATATTATGTATTAGGGACGGTTGTACTCCCTCCCTAAAAGAGTTGAAAAACAAAGACCTTTAGAGGCGGATTTTTGGCATCTCTAAAGCCGTTCTTAATAGTATTAGAATCGGATGTGTCCGTCCCTAATATATTTGGGACGCCACCCTAAAGGGACAACACTTTACCGTCCCTAAAGGCATCCCTAATAGTTGTAGGGACGGATTAGTAGCCTTTTGGGACACATTTTTGCCATCCCTAAAGGTAGTTTTTCTTGAAGTGTGTTATATCCGAAAAATGGCAAATGAAAAATTATAGGATATGCCAATGCAGGATACTTGTCAAATCTACATAAAGGCCGATCACAATCGGGTTATATGTTATTGTATGGAGATACGGCGATTTCATGGAGATTGGTGAAGCAGACAATGGTTGCTACATCCTTAAACCACACGGAGATTCTTGCACTTCATGAAGCTGGTAGAGTATATTTTTGGTTGCGGTCTATGATTAATCACATCAACGGAAGTTGCAGTCTAAGTTATATCCAAAATAAACCGACAACTCTGTATGAAGACAACGCAACTTGCATCATTCAAGTCAAAGGCGGATTCATTAAAGGCGACAAAACGAAGCACATTTCACCCAAATTCTTCCACATACACGAGTTGCAAAAGATGAATGAGATTGATGTCGTTCAAGTCCGTTCAAAAGATAACTTAGCTGACCTATTCACAAAGGTTCTTGCACATCCTACGTTCAAGAAACTGGTACACGGAATCAGCATGCGAAGTTTACACGATTTATTATCTTAGGGAGATAGACGTCAGGTGGAATAATCTCGTCCTGAAATGGACACATGTGTGTTGTATTCTTTTTCCTGATAGTACAGTTTTTATCCTAAGAGGTTTTACTGACTAGAGGTTTTGAATAAGCAACGTATACGCACCCACAACCCATATAGGGAATATGATTGTACTATTTCTTTGCACAGCTTTTTGCCCAAGGGATTTTTGTTGGGGAGAGGTTTTGACGAGACAAGTCGTCCTGGTATGAAACACCCCAAGGGGAAGTATTAGGAGTTGGGTCCGGCCCAAGGTGGGAACCCAACTGGGTTGGCGTGTTCTACTGGGCTCCTAGCATGCCCATATATGTTAGGGCTTATGGGAAAGGTTTCAGGGATAGTATTTAACACCCAAGGGGGAGGGGGGGGGGGGGATTTTAGCTCTCTCCTAAGCCATCATAATTTGACCTCTCACCATCCATATATTGACACGTGGCGAATGAGAGAGAGAGAGAGAGGAACAAACTAACGAAAACCTGAAGAAGTAAATCCTATCATCCTTTGCAACTTTGTATTTTCTCTCTCTAGACGTGAAGAAGTAAATCTTTATGGGGAGGGTTTCAGGGAGAGTATTTAACACCCAAAGAGGGGGGGGGGGGGGGGATTTTAGCTCTCTCCTGAGCCATCATAATTTGACCTCTCACCATCCATTTATTGACACGTGGCGAATGAGAGAGAGAAGAAAAAAACAAACTAACAGAAACGTGAAGAAGTAAATCCTATCATCCTCTGCAACTTTGTATTTTCTCTCTCTAGAGACATGCAAATCCAAGAGCTAAAATTTGGGTTTCGGTCTCTCTCTCACTCACCTTCCATATTTTGTTACTACGAAATCATCTGCATTTGAGTTTACATGACACCCAAAATCTAAAAAAATACAAATTCAAGAACTTCAAAAGGAGAAAGAAGAACCCAAATCTTCAAAACTTGTTGATCTCTCTCTAAAACTCCCTGGTCTTCATTGAACTTAGCCCACAAATTTATTAAACAATGAATTTTCATACCTTGAAGAAGGTAAGGAGTGAAGAAAATCTACAGTTGATATTCATTACCCATAAAGACTAAATAGAAATTAAATTAATACTCTTCTTTGGTTTTGATTGTACTACTTAGTTGTGATTTTGAGTTCTACTTGTTTCACTTTCTATGCATCCATGTGTTTCAAGTTGTCACAAATAAGAATTTTGGAGGCCTTAGGGTTTTGATTAATGTATTCTATTAGGATGTGCTTTGATTTTTGAGGATTGAAAAATGAGGTGAAAGTGTGCAAGAAGAACAACAAAAGATTTCATAATTGTTATTTGGGTACAATGAAAACCCGTTGTTGCAGTTTCTAGGGAGAGAGAATGAGAGATGAAAGCATGATTTTTTATCTCCTTCTGTTAGTTTCAAGTTTTTCACATTTTTCGTTAGTTTGTTTCTATTATTCGCCACGTGTTAACATACGAAGGGTGAAAGGTCAAATTATGATGGCTCAGGAGAAAGCTAAAATTGTGTTCAATATTCTAACAGATAACAACCTATCAATAATAAGCTCTCAATTCTTTTCTCTCATATCTATGTGTGTGGATGATTGCTCAGTAAAATAGTTTGTTATCCAACAAAAGAGCATTAAAATATTTGATTAAGAGAAAGAAAAGGAGATACAGTTAGTAGATGCTAGGTGTCACAATCCTAGAGAGGTCTTATTTAGATTAAATAGGGGGGGCTTACGCTAGGCAGCTTCAGTTGGGGATTTTGATGTTCTCGAGATCCACATTGTATGATTCTATTGATCTAACATTATGGCGTTTGCAAAAGCATCTTCAATAGTACGGTGTGGGTGTGCTTGGTTTACTGCACTAGACTGTAATAGTAACGATTCTGCAATTGGCATGCCACTTTTGGTGATTGGTTAGGGGTGATGCAGTGTGGTATAAATGCATGGTGATTATGCACCAAATTTAAATTCCCTTCATATATATATATATAGTGCATCAACAAAAGCTCTGCATTGTGTTGCATTGCACCACAATGCAGTATACGCCAGCTTGCATAATGCAGTTGCTTGCAGTGAACCAAGCACAACCTAAATCTCCCTCCTGGGAGAATAAATGTGTTGTTGCTAATCTCTAAAGTTCGGGATAGTGTGACCACGTGTGCCTGTATACGTGCGGGTGGAAAGTAAAAACCAACACATCCGTAGGAACATTAGATTGGGGTGGATAAGTTTCTAGAAGCATAAGTGTGGTAGTCGACAGCTGGATCCAAGGCGTCGATCCAGTAGTACCCCCATGCCATAACGCAATCCACAGCTGTAAATTCGATTAGATATGATGTGAAGTTGACTTACCCATTTTTGGACGTATTGCAACATATCTTCAATTCATATTGTTGTAATTAAAACATAATCTACCCACAACATGCTCATATTTACAACATGAATTAAACCAATTTCTTTTTAGTTTTATACACACCACTTATTTAACAAAATATTTCCCATAACTAGGTCCGATTCAAGTCATCCCAAAGAGCAGAGCATTGTTTTCTAGCAAACCCAACCCGCTCTTTCTCCAAATCATAAACCACCTCAAAACCTTGTTGTTGGTAATTCCCCAACAACCCCGCGGGACCGGGACCCATATCATCTCCACCGTTCATTACCATCAAACACCCCGCCTTCCTATTCTCACTCTCCATAAACCCGTAAAAATAATTCCTCCTTGGCAAAACAACACTCGCATTCCCGTTAAAGTGCAACACTACCTTAGGCACTTTACCTATCTTACTAACGCTCCCATCGTAGTAATAACAAGGACTCAGTCCTGTCTGCTCTTCAACTGTAGTGGCTCGTTCGTATACCCGGTCCACTCGGCGACTGAACTCGGTTACCACATCTTCATATAATTTTGTTGGGAGCATTGTAAAAGTTGTCCCGGAATCCACTACCATCCCACCATTCCCATTTTTATATACTCTCTTCATGTTCTTCGGCGCAGGAATTCGCTTATTACCCACGGAAATCGCCTCTAGCCCGACGCAATAGTAATACGGGTGCTTCGGGTTATCGAGCATTGGCGTGTAAATAAAGCCCTCACCCACATTTCCCAAATTTTCCTCCCTTTTGTCATTGCTAAGTAAGTTACGACCGAGGATTAACGGACTAGGGCGATGCATTCGACTAACATCGAATGAGTGAGCAATCAAACAGTACGAGAATCGGTTACCAAGCTGCGGAGATAGGTTCATGAGCTGAGCAGGGAGCGAGAGTAGGCCACGACCGAACCCCGCGACGCCAATTGGCTCACCCAGCGTAGTGTGAGCGCACCCGAACGTAAAATGTGGCATACTCAGTGATGGTGGGATCGATAGGGTCTCGCGGTAGAGCCGAGCAATCAAGCTCCCATCTCCGTAAGCGTAGTAAAAAGGCGGGCAAGCGAAAGACGAGCAATCAGATGTTTCTATAGTTTCCAATGGGCATTTAGAGATTGCGCAGAGGTCGGATGACGGGAGTGACGAATGGGCAGCAGAGCACGAACGGGACTTACAGGGGACGAAAGATGTCGCCGAGATATTCGGAGGGGCATTGGCAGCTGCAGTATCATACTTGCCTTCGCAGAGAATGCATTCGAACGGAGCGCAAGGAAACCAGACGAGGTCGCTACCAGTGTCCATGTACAGAGATATTTGTTGCACTGGGTTTGTGCCTAGTGAGAAAGAGAGAGTGTAATCACTACCAGGAGACAAAGGGAGAGATATTTGAGTGTTTTGATGATGGGTGTGCTGATGTTTACGGTGGAATCGAGTCGTGGAACGAAGCGAGGAGGATTTGAGAAGGTGTGGGGTGGTTTTGAAATGGGTTTTTGAGAGTGAGTGTGTGAGAGGAAGAACAATATGAGATGATGTTGTTGAAACATACAAGTGTAGTAGTAGTGATACAGTGAGAAAAAGAAAGGTTACAAGAGAAGCCATGAGAGATATAGTTCAAGCTTTGTTTCAAAGAGAGGGGTTTAGATGGGGTTTAAAAAGGAGTGAGTGAGGGAGGGAGTGGGAAGGTTCTGGTTGTGGATTTCATCAAACACCTTGTAAAGATGGTTTAAATTTATGATCTCAATGCTGCTAGTGCAACTATTAAAATCATAGATCATAGGGACAATCTTCTAAAATTTAAGACTAATTAATATGAGTAGAGTACATCTGTTTAAGAGTGTGCAAATGCATACTCACTATTTAGATAAGAAGTACATGACAATCGAATACTCTTTTTTCCTTGACATAATCAACGAAAATAACCATATTACTGTATAGATTAAATTTGCAATATGCGAGTAATTCAAGCCTTCAAAGCATTCTTATACTTTTTTATACTTAAGAATGTGATGTGTTATTATATATTCTGAAAACGAGATACAATTCAGAAATTTCAAGAGAATTAAACACTACCTCCAGACTGACTTCAGATTAGCTCACACTGTGACGGTCGTACAAGGATCACGCAACGCCAGAAGACTACAAATGCTTAGAAAAACATAATTAAAACGTTATGGTTCTCTCTAACTCTTTCTCATACGTACAGAGGCTTTGAACTCACACTCTCTATATTTATAGACTCTCTATTAAGTCATCAGCGAAGTATGTATCATGAGACAAACCAACGCCTCCAAAAACGAACTTACAAAACAAACAACGCGGTTTTTGTTCGAACGGCTTCCTCTGTTTTTGAGCCATAACTAATCCCTTATAAGTATTTCATTAAAACAAGTTAGCGTAAAAGAGAAGTAAAGCAAAACTGTGCGTGCATGCATGCATGCAATCCCTTGTATTTGACAAAACAATTTAATCCAGGAAGATATCATAGAATACATTTGTAAGTAAACTTACTTAGGAAAGGTATCCAACTAATATTAATATTAGTGAAGTTGAATTATTAGACTATGTCAAACATATACAGGTACAAGTCTATTTCAAATTGTATTCCTCATTTTTTGAATTGTCATAGTGCCCCACAATCCTTAATTCAGTCAAATATGCAAACGAGTACAAAGACTGAAAATATACATTCACATACCATGTTTTGTACTTAAAAATTCAGGATCAAAAAATGTCAATGAAGAAAAGCCACATGGGTAGTTTGGTCAAAGAAGGGAAGAACACATATGCATCCAACTTTTTGAAGCTCACGGCTCTATGAACGCCAGCTGTCCCTGACTAGAAAAAAAAAGTAACTCATACAAACAATTGCCACGTGTCCAATAATTTGTGCGCTGTACAAAGTAGTAGTCGGCTAGATTCTCGTGAGCCATCACTACCGACCCAAAGTGGCAGTCGGCCAAATAAAGCCAACGTAACGTCACGTCACGTCACCTGCACCCTAATTTTTGAGAACTCCCTAAAGAACAAACAGCTGGAATTGATTAGGCCATCCCTACATGCATAGAGTATGGAGAGGTTAAGGTTCAAAGATCTGGGGAATCACTCAGGGTTTCAGACTGACTTCAAAGATAAGGTGTCTAGGGCTTTGTTTGGTTGTTGGGAGCACTAAGCAATCTAGAACCTTTAAGCATGGCAAATCTCTACATTTCAATGCGGATGTAGTTACAAAAAGATAAAAATGAAAGGCCCAAGTTAACTGAGGGAGACAAAAATAAATAATAAGAGAAAGCTTCTAACAGAAAAAATGAGTCCTATACAGGTGTTCTAAATAGCACACAATATAACACCGCATATATGCAATCACTCGAGGGCTCAAGATTTGGACTCAGGAGGCTATAATAGTTAGCTCCCCAAGATGAGAACACGCCCAGGTAGTTTTTATTTAGCCATAATACAATATTTGAACAAACAGGTATGACTCCAAAGTCTATCAGAGGTCAATAAAATACATAACATACAAAATTAATAAAGTACGTCTTTTTCTTATATAGAGGTATCAGAGAGAGGGCCATACTTAAAAGGCATGGAAGTTCTTTCTTGGTGTTTTTCTACAATCCTTTTCAGTATTGGAATGAGCCAGCTAATATTCAAGTTTGTTTAATATTGTAGCTTATTAATCCATTATAGTTATTGGTAGATCGCCTATCTAATACTTAGATTTAAGAGGAAAGTGAGTTCGATTATGGACAATGATTATGTTAGGTTCGAATTGATCCGAGCCACCAACCTGAACAACCATAATCTAATAGTGGTCAGACTTGTATACATGATTAGTGCCACTATCTACCACAAAATCAATCATCTGTTGTAGACAACACATAATCCAAGATTCTCGATTAAGGATCCAAGTGAAAAGCAAATATTGCAAAGTGTTCATCAGAGGATTAACCTAATCTAAGGTTGAGATATTCATGAAGTGAGTACCTCGACTATTGTTGGGGTATTTTTATTTTTTGTGAGAACGATCTTTCATGATAGAGAAAATATTTGGCGAAAATAAGCATATTTTTCTTAACCTTTATATCTATCTACTTCACCACATGTAGTGTTCCATGTTTTCAGGGATTAGGCTTCTATATGTCCATATACAAATATATCAAGGTGAAGCTTGTCTAAAAGTACTAGAAGCAACTTGTCAACTTCTATGTTTTGTGTAAAGTACACTCACAGGATAGTTAGAAGGTATGCATTTTTTCGGTTCTAAAGGAGTGAGATTGCAAGTAAAATAATTGGGGATGGAGTAGTGAGAGCTTAAATGAAAAGACTTATCTAAGAATTGCATTCCATATAGATAAACAAGACCTGCATAGTACAAACATTTGCTGAATAACTGCTATGTCTTTACGACGATCTTTTCTTATTAGAGATACACAAATCTTTAACGAATAAATTCACGCTAGACAACAGATAATCGAAGTTAACGACTTACAGATAGCACAGGAATGAACTGACTTTTATGGCTTTATCTTCTCCAACAATTTCTCGGCCTCAATGAATCCCCCAAGGGGTCCTAAAGACATGTATTTTACATGCTTCCATCTGTTCAAGATCTTTGAAGGTTATACCAGAATGCAGTTATGAAGAATAAACACTATGTAAATGAGAACATACCTGGGTATGAAGGGAAGGGCAAAACAATGGAGGTGGAGATGGTTAACACTATTAAATGGAGGCTTATGAAATCCAAATCTGCAAATGCCCAGCTGAAGAAGGTCATACACATAGATAGGAAATAAATGTATCAAGTATAGCCAAAATTAGGCCTAATAGAAACATTACTTGGCAGGTTTGGATCCTTTAAAAGCGTTGGAGTTGGAATATGCCTATGGGTCATATATGGTTGCGTATAATGTGAGAGTAAACGTATAAAATTTGAGCAAAGTAAATATGGGTTAGATACGATTTAGTTATTCACAACGAACTAAGTAGAAAGTTAAATCAATTTAAGCAGAAAAAAAATAAAAAAATTGAGAGTAAAGCTGGGGTTAGACATAGGCCCCCACCTGTGTAGTGCATATAGCAGAAAGAAAAGTTACAATCTAGAATATTTACATCCCTTGGCATACCCTTCTACAATTGCAACCAAACAGGAGCATAAAGACAAATTCTTCTGTCTTGGCAATTGGAATTTCAAATTTACTTCACTCTACTCAAGAAAAAGAACACGTCCTTAGTGGTCATGCGAAGTTCATTCTGGATTTGCACCATGGCATTCCTCATCGGCTTTAGATTTAAAACTCTTAGTTTTCTCAGGCTGGGTTGTCCACAACCCGAATGTATGTCCGTGCACATATAAAAGAGTATAAGTAGTTTCCAAAAGTGCTTGGTACTTCAGATAGTTGAAATTACTGCCCTTCTTCCCTTTATATAGGGGACCAAACATAGAGAGAAGAAAACAAACAAAGAAAATAATATATCCATCCTGGTAATTAAAGGTGTGCATTAATGGAGTTTGAATGAAAAATTTAGGCATATTCCATGTACAGTGCTTCAGGGCGAATACACGTGTTTTACACTCCGATTTGGATCTTTAATGATAATGCAAGTTTTCAAAAAGTTCACATGGTTTTACAAACCAAGAGGTCAAGGGTTCAAACCATCACCACGCAATTTTTTGAAAACTTGTTTTATCATTAAAAATCCAACATATAACAATGTAATATACAATTAGTGGATTCGGGTATGGGAAATACCTTGTACATAAGAAATCAAGTTAAGATGATCAAATGTTGTTACAAGCCCCAACGTTCCTCGTTATTTTTGAACTCAATACCGAATGAATGCTTCCGTGTATGTTGTGATCTTGTGTGGTAAGAGAATTCAATACTAGAGTCAATTTTTCGTGTTTCCACGCTTCCAAGTCCAAAGCCTAATGGTGATTGCTTTAGAGGGAGTAACCGAGATAAAGAGAATTTTATGCCGTGTGTTTTCTTTTCTCAATGTTTGGTCTTATACAAAGGCAAGAAAGTCACAGATACCCCAGCTATCTGAAACCACTAAGCAGCTTAGAAACTGCACCAACGTGGGAGTAATATTAATTTTCATAAATGCATTTATACGTCGGTGTTTTGGACAACCTGACTCGAAAAAACTAACATCTCCCACTCGCCCGCATAGGACAAAACAACTCTTTGATCTCTCTTAACAACTGGTTTACTCCTATCCTCATGCAGGAAATGAAATGTGCGACCTAGAACATACAGCAACGTGAGCGTAATTCTTAAGTTATCACCCAAATAATAAGAACTCGTCACTCAAAAACATCTCGTATATACTCAGACAACTTATTTACATCGTATTCAGTACTCTTAATCCCTCAATAAAAGCAGTGCTTCACCCAACATAAGTTTTGTATTCATCATGTATCCAAATCAACAACTTCGACAGACTCGCGAGTCCACGACTCCTGCTATGAGTAATACAACATGGTGTAGTATCAGTCTTCCCTAAGTTTTGAAGTTAATCCAACTTTACGGAACAGCTTTTCCACACATTCCCCTAAATAGGGCATTTAACATCGTAATGGCTAAGCGTACTAAAGTAGCAGCAACATCGCCTATATCTATGTGTTTATGTGTGTACACTTAATGAGGGGATTCCATTCCAAGCATCCAAAAACTTAGGATGAGAGTCTACCTTATCTTCAGTTTGCTTTTACTCTAGCAATACATGGTTTTACGTTGAAACCGCCTTTTGAAGTATGTTTGGGGTACTTGCCTCAAAGCCCTTTTAATATGACATTCAATCTTGGAAACAAGCAAGTAACAGGGAAAGAGGAACAAATACGGGTTTAACGCTTTTTGGAGAGGATCAGTACGGTTCATAGTGAGGTTGAAGCACAATTGAAGAAAACTCATTTAAAGTACAAGGCGTGACATGATAAGCATCGGGTGGAGTGTACTTTTCAGGAGGGTGACTTTGTATGGTTACATTTGAGTAAGGAACAACTAAAGGGGGAAGGGAAGAAACTCAAGCCTATCCGTTATGGTCTGTTCACTATACTCAAGAAGATTGGTGACAATGCTTTTCAGTTGGATTTGCCAGCATATATGCAGATGTACTCGGTCATTAATGCTGAGTACTTGAAGCTATTTGAGCCATCTCTATTAGATGAAGACTCCACAATCGACACTAGCCTACCATCGGTTGATGATTTATGGATTGAGCGGGAAGATCCGTTGAAGGAGGATGGTATTCTAGAGAAAAAGATGACTAGAATGAGACGGGGAAGCATCGAGTCGTTTCGAATTAGAAGAAATGCCAGCTACCTAGCAAATCGAAGTGGTACAGTCGTGAAAAGGGAGCTTCTGAGTTCCCTTATCTCCAGTTCTAGCTTGAGCATGAGCTCAAGACTTCTATAAGGGGGGAGCCATAATCCAGGTGGATCTAAATATCCTTTTATATTCTACGTCCGTTTCTCGGTGCAGACTTTTTGACCATTTCGGTGTGATATTTTCCCCTATGACCGACCGACCGATTTTGATCCCAGTTCGAGTAGAATTACCTAACCTAGTTCGAGTATGGATTTTATTGCAATTTAATTAGAACTATAGGTTCACTCTATTGAAGTTCCACTATCCTCCGATATTATCGTTTGTTGACAAAAACAACTTAGGTTAGAGTGTGTGTCGGTTGACTCAAGTATCGTTGATAGAGTGTTTGTGATTTGATCTTCAAGAAGTGTGAAACGTGACTATGGTGATTTGATCTTCAAGAAGCGTTTAAGAAGTTTGGCAATCATCACACGGAGAATCCCCGAAGCCGGTATGAGAAATCCTTTTTTCTTTATTCATTTGAAAATACGGTTTTTGTTTTAAAAACAAAGAAAAATGATTTTCCACTTAAAATTGAATTTTGGGTAAAACTGTTTTTGACCTGGGCGTCCAACTATCACCCCAGGTCTTTCTGGCTATGTTTTTCTTGGTTCTTATATAAGACTTGGGCGCCCAGCTAAGCTCCCAGGTAACGCCCAGGTCCTACTGGCTTTTTATTTGAGGTTCTTTGTATGGTACTTGGGTGCCCAGTTGATCACCCAGGTCGCACCCACGTCTCTTTCAGATTGTTCTATTCTCCATTGATTTGACCTCAAGATTCACATCTTTTATGATTTTTTCAATTTGCTTTAAGTTGAACTTGTTTGAGAAAAAGTCAAAAACTCTCACCACTCAATCTAGGGCTTTTATCTTTTTGAAGAAAACCTTTTTTAAACCCTAGAACTTATCAATCTGATATTCTCTTGAATCATTAACTCCATTGTTTATCAAGAGAATCGAGGTTGTTGAGAGAGAAACCATAAAGCTAATCCTAAGCTTTGGGTATTTGATTTGAGGAATTCCAAAAGGTATTTCAAAACCCTCAAATCGAAAAACAAATCTTAATCTTAAATTATTCATTGCTCGGGGATTCGAGTGTGGCTTTGAGACGCAAGCGGCGAAGCTTTGAGGCGCAAGCTTATCTAGGTGATTCACAGAGATAGTAAAGACCGGAGAGGACACGAAGACTTTGGCTAGGGCTTGGCGAGGCAAGCGGATACTTAGTGAGGTAACAAAGGCGTTGTTGAACTCTTGTGTAACGGTTGATTAATTTACTAGTGGATTTCTTAGGCCGGAGGTTTTAACCCATTCGTGGGTTTCCTTCGGGGTATATCTTGCGTGTCATTTAAGTTTCTGCTCCTAATATTTGTTATTGTTTGTGGTATAGTAGGTTTGTGAGAATGATATTTTAAGATTTATCTTATTTACCCCCTCTAGGTTAGTTAGCTAGATTGTTTAGAATTTCATCTATAAATAGGTCTTGTAACCCTAAAAAGGGAAGCCTTTCGCATTATAATTCATTTAAGAAGTAATAAGAAAGCACAAAAAACCTAGAGAAGGGTTTTCTCCTCAAAATCTCAACTGTTCTTCGATTATCTTAGAGTTCTTCTACAAATTGTGGATAAATTTATGTCGTCTAGGGGATCTTTTTCAGTTTCTTTTTTTTATCTTTGTAGTATTATTGTAGAAAAGAAGAGTGTGGATTATTTATTTATTTTTTATAATAAGAAGAGTGAATTTTTATCTTTGCAGTTGTTAAAGAGAAGAGATATAAAAGGGTTGCAAAAAGAACACAACCAACCTTAGGGGTTTCTACTTTCATCTTGCTCGTCGGCGTCAAGTTGACTCATCACCCATGTGAATGGGTTGATTCAAGCTTGGTGACATATGAAAGAATAAATAAGTTGTAAGAGGATATCCTAGAAGTAAAATATAGCATAGACAATGTCAACTATAAACAGGTGTCCTTCAAATTCAATGAAGTCCCATACCAGTAACTTGGGATATAAATAAATCTCTAGCAATGGGCTAAACCTATATATCAGGTTCCTAAGAATGATGAAGAAAACAAACATATGATTACTGTCATATACGCCACGCTTACCCTTCATTTTGGAAAGTTAAGATAGAAATGTTATATGCACCACGGTTCATACCTGTACTGCTTTGAATTGGGTGCATCTTTGTATAGTAAACTTTTCCCCACGTTCAACATGTGGTTTGCTGGAAAAATAGAAGCAACCAGGATCATAAAAGTGCAAAGAAACTCCAAATCACTTGGGAGTGACAAGTATTTCCAAATCAACTGAATGATACTCAGAGATTTGAGAGTACCTAAATCATAATCTTCCATTCTCCTTCGGAGGTCTTTTACGGTTGATATGTGTGATACAGGAATTACCAGATAATGCCTAATTTGAGATTAATAAGCATAAAAGGCAGTCATCAAATATATGGCATTTCGTATCAGTACGATATTCGTGAATCGTGGCTCAGTCATTACACAACATCATAAAATTCTTTCGCAATATTCTCTTTCCAGATTTTTTCAAAATCTCTTATAATTTTTCCTTATAGATTCCTGTATCTCGAAATCTTATTCCTCACTAATTCTCTTTTCCAAATTCTCTATCTAGATTATTTCCTTAGTACAGTTTCTATCTCTGTATCTTCCCTTTCCAGATTCTCTCATCCTAGCTTTCTCTCTATAATTCCCATGACGAATTTTCTGTCTCTGTGGAATTCCTCAATTCAGACTTCCTGCAATTTTTTTGTTCAGATTTTCTCTCCATCTACAATTTTTCTTTCTCTAAATTTACTCTCTTTAGATTCTCTACATGCAAATTACATCCCTCTAGAGATAACAAAAAATTGAAAAATCTAAATAAAACGTTTCATGGCATAAAATAGATAGGCGATAAGTTCTTCTTGTAAGGATCAAAGCTATCCCTCTAATATTAGCACATGCTAAATCACAAGTAGTAACACTAATATGTAGAGAGAAAAGAGAGAGCGTTTTATTAGAATAATAATGAAACCTTGTTACAGGGATGTATCCACTAGGGATATATAAAGGAGGCTAGATAACTCTCTAAAACTCTATCCCATAAACCCTAGGTTTATGGGCTTAGGGTTAAGAGTCTCTGGGACACCCCAGACCCAGTTCGGGTGGACCCAACCAACTATATTCTAACACTCCCCCTTGGGGGGTCCTACATCTAAACGACTTGAATCGTCAAAACCTCCGCCTATCAAAACCCTTAGGCAAAAAGTTGTGCAAGGAAAGAGTACAATCCTACGTCATAAATGGTTGGTGGGCGCGTATAATGTTGCCTCATCAAAACCTTTAACCAGTAAAAACTCAGGGATAAAAGCAACGTTATCAGGAAAAAGAGTACAACAAGCATGTGCGCATGTCAGGTGGAGACTACTGCCCCTGACGTCTATCTCCCAGAGATGTGTCTCCTTGAGACGTCAAAGAATACAAATTTTGCATGCCTATTTGTGTACCAATATCATGAACGTAGGTGGTGCAAGAGTCTTCGTGAATAGATCTTCGAAAGTGTCTGTTAAACGGTCTTGAACACTATCAATTTTATTCGTCTTTTGTAATTCTTGAGTATGGAAGGACTTCAGTGAAATATGCTTGGTTCTGTCGTCTTGGATAAAACCTCTTCTGACTTGAGTGATGAATGCAACATTGTCTTCATAGAGAGTCGTGAGTTTCTTCTGGACAAAACTTAGTTTGCAAGTTCCGTTGATGTAATTCACTATGGAGCATAACCAAAAACATTCTCTGCAGCATCATGAAGTAGGAGTCTCCGTGTAGTTCGAGGATATAGCGGCCGCCGTCCGCTTCAATGATCTCCATGAAATCGACATACATAAACACAGCCCGTTTGGAAACGGCCTCTATGTGGGTCTAACAATATCATGCGTCGGTGTACCCTATAATTTTACGTTTACCATTTTTCGGGTAGAATAGACCCAACTCAATTGTGCCTGTTTCAGGTATTGCAGAATGTGCTTGATCGCATTTCAGTGTCTTTAAGTAGGAGCGGAACTGCGGCGAGCCAACTAGTTCACTGCGAATGTGATATCGGGTCTAATATACCAGGCTAAGCAAAATACTAATTGCTCCTAGATAAGGTGCCTCGGCCCTAGGAGTTCTTCCCCCTCATCCGGAGGGCGGAAAATGTCTTTGTCCATCTCAAGGTGACAAACTATCATAGGCACGCTCAAACTATGAGTTGCATTTATCGCCTATTAACGAGTATGCCACTACCAAGATGTTCGACCTGCAAATCGAGATAATACTTGGTTTCCCAAGTCTTTCATTTCGAATTCATTTCCCAAAAGCATTTGACGGCTCTCGTGATATCACCCAGAGTTCTGACGATGTCCAAATTATCCGCTGTTATGATGACTAAGCCAGTATCTGTGTTCTTAGTGTGAACCCATGGGCAGATAAGACTATTTGTAAAGTTTTCAACCTTCAAATACTCAGTCAGCTTATTGTGCCCTATGAGCCTTGATTGCTTCAAGCCAATAGTGACTTATCAAGTTTTATTACGTACGCACCTCGTGCGTTGGGCTTAATTGCTTTCGGAAGCTTACACCTCTCGGGTAGCTTATTGTGAATGTCCGTATCTAGTTTCCAGTACAGATACACGTTACCTACATAAGACGCATGTCGAGCTTGTCCTTGACAACTGACAGACTGATCAAGTACTTGAACGTTATAGCGTCCACAAACGGATAATAGGTCTTATCGTAATCAATGTCAGGTCTCTGAGAGAATACCTGGGCAACTATTCTTGCCTTGACCTAATGATATCTCCAGGTTCATTATGTTTCCGTACGATTTCCCATTTGTATCTGATGGGCTCTATGGCATCACTTCGCGTTTTACTAGTGAACTGAGCTCCGCTTGGATTCTAGACGCCCACTTTGGCCAATGTATAACAATACACGGTTATCTACAATAAGTGGTTCAAAATCCTTATCCTTGATGGCAAGCTTAGCAACGAAGATGAATACATTGTCGACAATCACTATTGAACGATCTTACTGTGTACCATTACAAACATATAGATCGAGATCTATTTATTATCATGTACATGTGCCACGCCGGGCTTGTCCTATAATGCATCAACTGATCGCGTAACAATTATTGCCTGGTCGATGGGTGGTTCCATCCTCGTTGAACCGGCTACACCATTATCCATATCTTGTCCATTATTTTGTTGTTCCTCAGCTCAGAATACTTACTTCCAACGGTACTCTACGCTTAGCGCGAGTCTTAGATTTGTTTGTGGGAGGCATGCGAGTTCCCTCGGAACCTCCAGCTGTGTAGGTGCATTACTTGTAGGTACATACACCTTGGTCACTCTAGCAGTGTCGCTAAATGCATCTAAGCAATTCATCTGCATCGTGTTGCAAATAAAGAATCCGTTGAGCCTTATTGTCACTATCTTGTATAAATGGATCTAGATTAAACAACGATGGTGTCTTTCAAGAAATCTTGGGACTCTTCCAGGGAATTATCTGTCACATCTCCCTCTAATGCCGGAAAATATCGTCTCATCAAAGTGACAATCTGCCCTACAATAAATACGTCGCCAGTGGGTTTCAAATATCTAAAGATAAATGACGAGTCGTAACCCACATAAATATCAGGCCGACGTTGAGGACCCAACTTCGTGCGTTACGGAGGTGTCCTCGACACCTGTATGGCACATTAAGATGTGCATAGAAGGGTGATACTGGGTTCCAACCCTGTTACTAGTTGCTTTGGGAAAAGTTGATGATTTGCTAATAGATAAACTCTAATCAGTGTTGTGGGGAGCAAAAATGCGTGAGCAAGAATGCGTGACCCATACACTAGCCGGAAGGAGTGAATATAATAACAGCGGCCTAGCGATTAGCTCCAATCGCTGGATTAGGTTCTCCGCCAACCCGAGTTAGGTATGGAAATGGGGTACTCACGATGCTCAATCATCTATCCTATTGGCGGTACAATAATCATCAAACGTGCGGGAGGTAAACTCACTAGCTCCGTCAAGTCGAGCCGACTTGATCGGTCAATCTAGGAACTAAGCCTACGATCGAATGATCTAAGTGAGAAGTTGTACTAACATTGCGTTCCTAGCTGATAACAATAGGCAAGCGTAAGACCATCATTAAGATGTGTCTATTATGATCATAAATATTCAAGTGGGCCACTATGTACATGGATAGGTCCACATGTGTCTTCATGGATGCGTTAAGGAAAAGACTGGAGATACTATACCATCTTGGTCATGTTAGGACGAACAATAGACTTTCCTTGAAAGCAATCGTTACACATACACTCTCTGGATCTTCTCCCCTTTCAAGGAAAGTTGAAAAGTGTTTCCGATAATCCTCCTCATTATTCTAGCTCGGAGGAGTGTATTGGAAACCGTTCCAATATCATTTTTTGACCTTTGGACGTGGATGTAATGCACATAACCTGGCTGTCATTTTATCCTATCGTCTTCTACTTGAAAACCATTATCATGTAGGTACTTGATAACCATTATCATGTATGTTTCTAAAGTTAAGCTAATTCCGATTGGGCTTACAAGCATATAAAGTGGACTGGATACCTAGTATCGTACCATTAGGAAGTAATAGCGTGACACCTCCAATGACTTCTATCGTGTTGGCCGTGCCAGTGATAGTCGTAATATCCTAGATGCACAAGGTCAAAGAAAAGAAATATTTTCATATCCCAAGAGGGATCGAGTGCGTGGGTACTATTGTCTATGAGACATGTGTCGCCACTCATCCGATTATCAGTGAATGTTCTATGCGCAGATAAATCAATTGGGCATGTTGTATATAGCAAATCAAAACTAATATACATAGAATTTAACTACTTCCGAAGTAATAATAATGTAAACCTACGAACGCGGAAGCTAAATTTGTATATGATTTAACACTAAGTTTGAAAGAGATCTCAAATAAAACTAATAAGAAGAAAACTCAACCCTTTTCAAAATAAATCAACTCTACTAACTTACTAATTAAACATTACACCACCCTCTTCCTTTATAACCTAGTTTCTTAGGAGCACTCCTACTATAACTCCCATAACCAATCCAATTAGGAAACTAACCTATAAAAGTAAAACTGCTAATAACCAACATGGTCTTCTCCAATAGTGCATAAGCTAAAACATAAAAGTAAAAATAGATCAAACGGGTAGTAAACGACCCTATTAGGGACGTACCACATCAAACCCTCCATCTGAGAAGATTTCATCCACGAAATCAAGGGGGCGGTGCTCCATAGGACTTACGCACAAATGTTGTATGCATTTTAGTTTCCTCTTCGTCTTCCTCCTGTAGAACTCGCTGAACAGTCGTTATAACGCTTTCTTTCACAGCATCAACGACTAATCCAACCTTCTTAGCAAACGCGGGATAATCACATTTTTGGTGTCCAGGTTTTCCACATTCATTACAGTTACCTAAACAAAGGTACGCGGTGCAGTGACTATTGGAATAGTTGGAGTGTTGACGTAGGTGCTGGAATTGAAGGACGATACTTTGCATATAGCTCGCTCGCCTGTTTGGTTAACTGTACAATCTGCTAGGCAAAAGATAGGCTGAAGTGAAGTTGCTTCTTACAATTTCTTTGTCAGCCCACTCTTGTACCTACTAACCCTCTGCACTAACCCTCTGCTGCTCAGTCTCATGGAGTCGTACACGTGCCTCAAGAAGATAAAAATAATTTGTGTAGTCATCAAGGGAGGAGAGACCCATTTTTAGGGACTGGAGTTTTCCGAATGCAACCTCGCAGTAATTCATGGGGATGAACCTCTCTTTCAGCTATCTCCACATCTTCCACCACTCCGTAATGGGATGGTAACCTGATGTACACTTTGCCTGTTGAACATTGTTCCACCAGGTGAGAGCAAAACCAATAAGTCGGGACTCAATGATCATAACCTATTTTGGATCCCCATATTTCTTGTAGTTGAACACCAGCTCAACTTTATCTAACCACTCAATAAAGGCATCAACATCAGACTTACCATCGAACTCTGGGACTTTGAGGTGTACATCATGTGTCTGTTCAGCAATAGCCTTAGCCAAAGCCTCAATGTCAGTACCTTTACCCTTTCGGCGTGGTTATGGTCGTTGCTCGTCATCAAAGTCTGAACTGTACTCATCATCTTGCCAAGTCGTAGCATACGGATGTCTCGGCGGACGCGGGGGTGAACCAGGTGGACGTTGTTTGTGTCGGTCCAATAATGGGGTGTCAACCAAGAGGTGAGAACCACGGCCCCGGTCTTGCCCGCTGAATTGTCGATCTCTCTCCCAAGTCGGAACGTGACGAGAACCCATAGTTTTATGACTCCCGCTCGAATGAACACTGAAAACATCATCATCACGCGGCCCCCATCCCTTACCATAGGGTGGACGAAACTCAAAAATATATCTAGGGTTTATGCTTAGTGTTTGTCGTTTACCTTTTTGGCATAATGTTGGTTGCGGTACAAGTTTGCCAAAGGAAGGGATACACCACGTGTGCCCAATGAGACTGTCGTAGACGGAGGTAAGTGACGGTCAACCTCTGTCGGTGGCGGTGTTATCGGCGTGACTGTCGGGAACGGTTAGTAGGTCGAATCCCCCAGGGGGATTTGTTGGAATGGGTCTGACGCCACGGGAAGGAGGGTTGGACCGCCAACCCCGGTCGGTGATGAATCTGCCGGGAGAGGGTCGGTAGCCTGAGAGGCGTGACGGAGAGTGGAAGTGGTGGTCCCCATATGGGGGAAGAGATTTGAATTTTTGAAAGTTACAGGTGGTTTGTATGGAGCCCACTACTCGGGGTTGATACCAATAAAGATAAGGTCTTTGAGAGATTGGTGGAGCCCAACCCATTGAGCCCATAGGTTCTGGGTCGGGTTCCCAATCGCTTCGGGTGGCCCAAATTTGCTTTTTGCCGGATCATTTTTTGGGTTCTGGATCATGGTCGGCCTGGTCTAGATCTGGATCTGGAAACAGGATTTGTTTCTGTTGGACTTGGGCCTCACAAGATAGGTCTGCTGCCGATTTACCCACGCAAAAAAGTTCAACTTTGCTAAAGCCACCGCAGCTGTTTTGGCGGTGGTTTTGGCGTCGGTAATGCTTGATGGTTGTTTTCGAAGCCGTCTCTATGCGAGGACCTCGCGGTTGGTCGACGGTTGTGGTGGCTGATCCTTTGTCCTTGGCTTGTACCCTGATTTCATCAACATCACGAGTTTCGGTCTCGACTACGAGACTTGCAAACGGGTTGTCAAGTTCATTGCTCCTCGCGGCAACGCTTCCCTCACGAAAGGGGTGTTATAGTACGCCCAATGGAGGTGGTTAAGGGAAGGGGAAGGCTCCCGTACCCAAAGCCTCAACAAGTTTATCGAGTCTATCAGTCAATTTCGCTACATCTTAAGCGAGTGTAGTTTTCTTCGTCGCGGGTCTTCCACGAGGCATCTTGTTCTTCAAACTTGCTACACCGGAGATGTAAATGCGGTTCTGATGCAAATTAATGTAAATCTACGAACACGAAAGCTAAATTCGTATATGATTTAACACTAAGTTTGAACGAGATCTCAAATAAAACTAATAAGAGAAAAACTAAACTATTTTCAAAATAAATCAACTCTACTAACTTACTACTAAACATTACGCCACCCTCTCCCTTTATAACTTAGTTTTCTAAAAGCACTCCTACTATAACTCCCCTAACCAATCCAATTAGGAAACTAACCTAGAAAAAGTAAAACTGCTAATAACCAACATGGTCTTCTCCAATAGTGCATAAGCTAAAACATAAAAGTAAAGATAGATCAAACGGGTGGTAAATGACCCTATTAGAGACGTGCCACGTCAAATAAATTCAAAATAATCATAAAAATGAGGTTTTATAGATGTGATACCTAATTAGTACATGTCATGAGCATTTGATGAAACTGACCAGTGAAGAATCAAAGGTAGTACTAAAAGTAGTACTAATGAAGTATAACTACTACTCGCAACAAGCAAAGTTACAACTTGGTAATGTTCTTTAAGTGACATCACTTATCTATTGAGACTCTGCAAATCACTCTTGAACATGATCCAAAACTGCGTAGGTATCATGGAAGAAATGTGGATACAAACTTTGCAATTACAATGTCTGCGCCATCCGCGGTCACGTAATACGTCAAGGGCTGATCTCCTTGGATCGTCTGGGGTGCCTTGCAGTCTCGCGTCTAGTGCCCGAGTTTTCCGTGTCCAGCTTATAATTCTTCCTTGTCCATTTTGGTTCATAGGCGTGTTGGGTGTGAACTCGAACTAAGGATTGTCGAAGAAATCAAGAATTTTCGAAGTCGTTCGAATGAAATCTCTGTTTTTCGCAGTTTTGGATTTGGTTCGTCAATCTCGTTCGAACGAGCTTGGATGTCACTCGAACGAGTCATTATATTTCTAGGGCTGGAGACCAATTATCGCAAAGTCGTTCGAACGAGCTTGGCGTAGGTTTGCATTGGATGTTATTCTGAGACGTTGGGGTTTGCCTCGAGATCCGTTCTACTTGTATTTTAAGTTCCCTACTATATAAAGGGGATTTAGGTTATTTTGTTAGCCTATCTTTGTGAGTTTAATTCTAGAGAGAAGCCTAGGGTTTGAAGAGACTCCATTAAATCTTGAGAAGCTTGAGAAATCATTGTAACCTATTTGATATCATAGTGAATTGTTCGTGGGGAGTGGTTTTTCATCCACAAGGGTTTTTCACTTCCCTCCTCCGGGAAAATCTTTGTGTCCTTTATATTGTAATTGTTCTTTGCTTGATTTACTACTTGAGTTGGTGATTTTCGCGTATCGTCCTTGTCAAAGAGGAGAGAGTAGCTACCTCGATTCTCAACAAGGTGAACTTCGTGTTCCCCTTTCCTGACTAGTGGCGCCGAAGTGAGATCATTACCCAACATAGGTCTTTAAGCCACAAATGGTTTATAGAGTATCACCATCGAATTGAGGATATATTAGATATAGGTCGAATGGACATATAGGTCCTATAACTAGAGCAAGAATCAGATACAGTCAAACATTAGTAGAGTAGAGAACGCCAAGAAGGAAAAGCTGGTGAAATAAATATTAGCTACACTTGGGTTAAGCAGATTAATACATAGTTGGGAATGCACAATATTAAGCATTAGTTTCAAATTCTTAGGATTCAGAACTTTGAAAAAGAATAAATCAAACAAAATAGAGTTTCAATTAAAACAAAAATTACCTGAATGCTGAAGGATTGATATCTTGAAAGGCCACAACCTTATCATCCTGCAAAGTTACAAACAGATAATCACAACTTATTAGAAGAGAAAACTTGATTTATTACTGAAAAAACAGATAAAATGAAGGAGATATAAGGATCTAACAGTGTGGAGAAGAGGGGTAGAAGTAGAAGATCGGGCAATTTCACAGAACAAACACGCTCCCGCCATTGCCCTTAACAATCTCCATCGCACACTTTCAATTCATGTACAAACGGTTTCAACAAAATGTTTCTTTTTGTTGAATTTACGAGTTTATCGCTCACCGGCAGTTAAATCCACAGTTCTACCACGCCATTTCAAAACCAACACAAGATGGCCTATCTTTTGAATGGACCCATGTGGTTCGGGTCATGTCTGTTCAAGTCCAGCCTATATTGACTCGAGCGCCAAACATCTCCTATGTTTCTCATAGAATCTCTTACAGCGCCTTTTGTGTTCAAAAAATCAACCTAAGTTTCGTCCATTATGCGGCCTAAATCTTAAGTCTGACGGTTTTTTCAAAACAAACCATCAATAATAACATAAGTTTTAGGCATCCGACAGGTTTTCTAAACGAAAAACAACAATTGGGTGTCTGATGGTTTTTTTGAGTGAAAAAAATTTGCCTTGCACGTTTGTTGTTATAAAAACGAGTTAAATTAACTTATGTCCTGATATTTATATGGATATTTGACTTAAGTCCCGCCATTTAGCAAAAAAACAATTATAGTCATTTATTTACAGTTTGACCATGGTCAACTGTAATTGACCGTAGTTGATCCACATTTGACTGAATCAACAAATATTAAAGACAGGTTTGTCATTTTAGAACCCTAATCAAAATTGAAATAAATTTGCCATGGGAGGTGGTTATAAAACACAAACAAAAGTAATTTAGCACTACTACAAGCTTAATTACAGTCTTAATTGAAAGAAGAAAAATTAGTCTATGAATCAAATTTCAGAGAGAAATGACTAAAGCTTATGTTGTTTATAAATAAAGAGGGTTAAGTCTAATATATTTATGAACAGTTAAGGGTATTTTAGTTTTTGCAAAATGACCAAATTTGAACTGTGTTAACTGCGGTCAATTACAGTTGACTATGGTCAAAACTGCAAATAAATAACTATAATTATTTTTTTGTTAAATGGTCGGGCTTAAGTCAAATATCCATATAAATATCATGACATGAGTCAAAAAAATGGGAGAGGATTTAGAGATACTAAAGTCTCAAACACTCAAGTCTCACTCAACCACAATTAGATGAGTGGCTATCAAAATTTGGTGATTTCCTATAAGGGAAATGAGGTAGAAAAATACCGGGTTCTACCTGCCCCACTCTCTCTAGCTGGCAGACATTTCCCTCTCTCACTCACAAAAATTTCAAATTCGATTAAAAATTGAAAATTGGAGCAACCCATCACTCAAGTCTCCCTCTCTCTCATATCACACACACTCTCTCTCTCATATCACATACTCTTGCTTACGATTTCTGCCATTAGAGGTGAAATTTTAGTCTCGAAAGGGAAGTAATTCTGCCATTAGAGGTAAAATTGATCTCTCCAAAGAACTCCGACACCCTTACTGGCAATACACTTACTTGACAGTAGTACACGTGGATGTTGTAAAATTTGTTAGAAGAATGTAATCTCATGTACAATTTTTCTTTGATTGATTATCTGCAGGTGGGTCCCATGAGAATTCGATAATTTAGTAATTTTATTTGCATAACACTGAACTGAGACTAAATAATTGTCGGATTCGACAATATCAGTAGTGCGATCCTCACATACACTACTATAATTGTCAAATTCGACAATATTATATATGACTGTTGGAGACACACTAGCTGAATTGTCGAACTCGACAATATTACATGTGAATATTTGAGGCACAGTAACTAAGTCATTGGGAGGCTGCTTCTCATCGTATTAAGCAGTTGTATGACGAACTGGTACTGCGTTATTTTGGTTCGGTTAATTTGAACGGTCCACCATTGCCGCCGCGTGAGGCGAGCTACGAAAGAATGGGCGAGGCTGAAGCGGCGTTGTGAAGGGAGGATTTCCATTTGTATTGTCAGTTGCAGTCGGTCATCCTGCATCTAATGGCGTGGAATGCAACTCTTGTGGCCCGAGCCAGGGAACTGGTTAGGAAGGAAGGCTCCGGTTCTGTCGGTGGCGGTTGAGGATTTGTTGTTTAGGTATTCTGGTTGTAATGTTATTAGCAGGTACATGTAATAAAGTAGATGTAGTATTCACTAAGTGACGAAACAATTTGTGTGGTACAACGAGTTTTTGTGTGTGATAGTTAACATTTTGTATTTTGTCTTTTGTAGCATGTGATGTAATGAAGAATTATGAAATAAAGATGCGTTGGACTTGAATTGTGTTTGGTTTGTGATATTTTGTTAAATTACTTTACTTACAACTCACAATGGTTTCTTTTATGTGTAAACTTCTCAGTCAGATCGACAATGGAAGACTCCGCCGATGAAAATTGGTTGAAAGTTATTGGTGAGGAGTCCCCAGAAAGGTATGAAAATGAACGTATTGTAGACCTATTTTCGGCGGAAGTTCCATACGAGGGTTAATATTTTGATACTGTAGAAGATGCACGTCTGTGGTATGAACGATATGAAAGAGGGCAGGGTTTCTCTACTAAGATACGCAATTCTACTAAGCGTCCGAGATTAGATGATATAGGCATAGCCCCCTTTTGTTGTATGAGCAATGGTTTTTCAAAGAAAAACCTCGGGAATCTAGAGAGTAGTGATGTAGCTGGCAACAGAAGATCGTCTGATACGTGTGGGTGTAAAACAACAATGAGCATAAATTGGAATACCAAAATAGGCAAATATGTGGTCACAAGTTTCACGGATATCCATAACCATAAACTATTATCTCTACGGAATCAGCATCGGATGAAGGTTGATTATTTCCTGAAGCAGCAAAAAACCTTACAGCGGCATTTGAGCTCCACAATATTTCGGTCAGCAAGGTCCCGACATTATTCCCAGATAGGACCTTTAGCAAACGGGATTTTTACAACCACAACGCCAAAGAGGAACAACTAGTTAGAGGAGATGCACAAACCTCGTTGGAGTTGTTTAGGAAGAAACAAACTGCAGATCCGATATTTTATTTTGACATAAAATTAGATGAGAAGGAGCGAGCACTGAAAAAAAAATGATCGATGGACGTTCAAGGTGTGCATATGAGGAATTTGGAGATGTCGTCACCTTCGATACTACGTACCGGACGAATGTGTACAAGATGCCCTTTGCTCCATTTGCAGGGATCAACAACTTCTACCAAAAAATTCAATACGGATGTGCTCCGCTAAGAAATGAGCAAGGAAATACATTTTTATGGTTATTTCATACTTGGCTGAAGGCAATGAACTATAAACAGCCTGTGTCAATTATCACCGATCAAGATGCAGCTATGGCCGCGGTTATTCCCAAGGTAAAGAAGTACTTGGACACTTATTACTCGAGTTACAGTTGTTAACTGGAGTATATTGCCGATTTTACATTACCAATATTGTCGAATTCGACACTTATTACACCAGTTACAGTTGTTAACTGGAGTATATTGTCAGTTTTACATTACCAATATTGTCGAACACTTGTTACTCCAGTTACAATTGTTAAATTGTCAAATTCGACAATAATATCTAGCATAACTCTAATCGAATTACACTACTAAATTGTCGAATTTGACAATATCATATAATATTCAGAGACACTTTCATTATAAGTTCTGGTTTATTTCTAGGTATTCCCCAACACCATACATCGATTTTGTCTGTGGTACACCACAAACAAATTTCCTAAGAAAATCGGCCATGTTTATCGGGAACCATCTACATTCAAAAAAGATATCGATTCGATAATGCACAATACATATGAGGTTGTAGAGTTTAAAACCAAGTAGATGGATCTAATAAAGAAACATAAATTGGATGATAACGCTTGGATGCAAAGAATTTTCAATATTATACAAAGATAGATACCGTTATGGAATAGGTCAACCTTCTTTGCAAGGATGAGCAGTACAGGAGGGAGTGAGTCCACAAACAACTTCTTTAATGGTTGGTTGCCAATAACAACTGGGTTATACAGTTTTGTGACCAAGTACGAGGCTGCCCTTTTAGAGGTATACAAGCGATAAAGTGCAGAAGACTTTGCATCAGAACACATATATCGTTAAGTTGGTCCTCGTCAAGCTCTACTGAAAGGTACTGCAAAGATTTATACTAGAACAATGTTCCACAAACCTCAGGATCAGTTTGACCAGGTTGTTCGCTTCTTTGCAATTGAAAGACACGTAGAAGGCAACGTTCAACAACTTACGGTGAAGTCCCATAGTGGTCATACCGAGTCATTTGAGCTAGAAATAGACTTAGAGAAGCTAACTGGTAATTATGGATGCAAGTTGTTTGAGTATGTTGGACTCCCATGTTGTCACCTTCTAAAGGTTTTCTCAAAATTCGACATTCTAAAAATACCAAAGGTTTTCATTATGATAAGATAGACGATTGGTGCAAACAAGTTTTCAAGGTCGGATGATGAAAGTCAGTTAAAAGGAGATAACTTACGACATGCCTTACGTCATAGCCACCTATCCCTTCGTGCATCAAACTTATTCGAGATGGCCTCGAAGATGAAAGAAAGTTTTGATTTTGCGGTTTTGAAGCTAGACGAGCTTGAGTCTTACTTTCAAAACTTTGATGACCCTTTAACATAGATAGGTGCATCGCAACAAAACATCTCAACTTCTGTCGTAAATTCTCTGGTGTCTAAAACTATGATTTTAAACCCTATCGTGGTTCAAACAAAAGGCCGGGCAAAGATTGATTACAAGAAAGGGGTAAGATGGAAAGGGGGGGGGATGGAAGAGGCTGTTATGAGAAAGAAGAGAATATGCAAAAGTTGTGAAGTACTCGGCAACCATGACAAACAGACATGCCCACTTCTCAAAACGATGATAGCAGAATCAAGTAAGTACATATTCGACATTATGCATAAACAACATATTCTCCGTAATTTTTCTATAATATGTTCCATTATATATTTATGCTATATTTACAATAATGTGTTCCATATAGAAGACAACAATGGGGAATCTGTTCAGCCGTTGCACTCAAATTCCGACAACCACAACATCTAGGAAAACAGAAGGAGTTCACATGCATTGACTAATAAATATGTATTTGATTATTATTGAGAGATTAGTGTGCTGATTCAACATTATTTTTGCTTTGTAATTGGAATTTAGGATAATAGCAATGTCGTATTTCACAGAGACAATAACAATGAATTATTTGCAGTTTAGGGATTGTGTTACTTTATGCACCCTCTATGAATTTGTATATTGTCGAAAATACTGCATTAAATTGTCGGGTTATGTAACAGATTCTCTATAATTTAACTAAATTGTCGATTTTGACAATATTATATACCCATAACTCTAATTACACTTTGTAATATTGTCGGGTTCAACAATATTACAAATGCATAATTCGAAATACACTACCAAAATTGTCAAAATCGACAATATTATACATTGCAAGTAACCATATACACTAAAAGTATTGTCGAAATCGACAATATTTCATTTTTTAGATCCAAGTGCACTGTTAAAATATTATTCAGAGCCAATATGTACATTTTGAAGAAGGAAGAGTCAGAAATGAGATTCAGATGACATAACAGAAATGTATATACTACAAAATTAAATCAACAATGGAGTGTTCTACAAAAAATTATATATTGTGATAAACATTGAACTAAATGAACTGTCATATACAAAAAGAGAAAAATGGATAACCATGTAGGGATACTACCAATAAACATTGAGGTAACATAATTGTGATATACAAAGATTTGGTCGACAACCCTATTTGATTGTCGACAAGCCAACAACAACCATGTCATTAACTCTATACCCATTTACATTGTGTTCTCTAAGTAATGTCTTAATGTTCCTTACCCTCAAATCAAAATACCTAGTCATTTGTTATTTCAAAAAAGCCAGAGGAATTTCCAGATTTAAATGACTGTAGAAAATAGTAAAAACTGGAGATATTGGTGCATCGAACCTTAGAAACAAACGAACGTAATGGTTGTCCGCCCCCAAACCAAACCACCAATACTTACTAGTATCCATAAGAATGTTTTGGAACCTCTCATTATTTGAAGTAGTATTTCTTTTACGTGCCCAAAAGAGGGGTAAGAATGTATATGTTTTAGTGTGGCTAATGAAGACCACAACCTTCATAATAAGTGGATAGTAAATGCGCCATATGCCTATACTACACATGTTGATGACCATAAGAGCACACCTGCAACAGAATTTGATACGGGTTCTCATCGTCTGGAGTGAATTGTGTATCCAATGTTTGGCTGAAGATACTCTTCCAGAATGTGGAGTCCTTACAGAGAAAGGTCTTCAATGATTTTATTACATCTGGGAATCTATGTTGGCTCTGGTGCTGATTCGCGGCGGTAACCCTAAAACCAGAATTCTTATCACTGATTTCGACGCCACGAACATCTGCAAGATACTTCGTCTACGGTTGGAATAAAAATTATTGTATCTTCTTCTTCTTAGCCATTTTTTTCCTCCTAGCAATGACAACATTTTCAAGGGTTACCGCCGTGGAAACCAAGTCTTCTTGATAATCTCTCTTGGGTCATTGTTGTGTTATTGTGAAGAATCTTTCGTTCTGCTCAAAAAGATTTTCAAAGGTTGGGTCCCCCATGTCTCCCATCCCTTCACTTGTGAGTGTCTTCTTCAATGCTTGACGCCAAACCTCCTGCAATATTAATATGTATATTAGAACAGACAGTAATATTAGAGCAATATTGTCGATTTCGACAATATTATATATGCATAATTCCAATTACAGTGCCATAATTGTCGAACTCAACAATAATATATTGTGCAAGTGTACATATATATTACCAATATTGTCGAATTCGACAATATGCAGTTGGTAATAGTCGAATTCGACAACTATGACTTCAAACCATGTATTAAACAGAGCAATCTCAAATAGGTACAAGAGTTAGGATTATGTCATACCCATTCACTATTATCTACTTTCAAAGTCTTCTTCCTCTCTTCGGAATTAACTAGTTTGTTATGCTGAAAAAAAAACTTCAACATTAGGATAAAGACACTTGGTACATGTACATGTACATTACCTATATTGTCAAGTTCAACAATATTTTGCATGCACAACTCCAAATATACTTCTTAATTGTCGAATTCGACAATATTCAATTTCAGTAACATGATTTTAAAGCCATATTGTCGAATTCGATAATTATCACTTCAAACTATGCATTACACAGAGCAATCTCAAATAGATACAAGAGTTAAGAATAAGACATATCCATTCACTGTTATTTGCTTCTAAAGACTTCATCATCTCTTCAGCATTAACCAACCTCTGTCGCTGTAAAAATATACAATATTAGAATAAATATTGAAATCAGCATTCCATATAATTCAGAAGGATGGGCGGGGGAGTTTACGAGATGGTTAGTTTCTTCCGTATATCACGATGCTTCTTTCTTATACTTGGATGTCCAGATCCTTATCTGTTCCAAATACATAAAGAAGATGAGCTATATAACTCCAATTCATTTAAATATGATTTTGGGTACTACATTTGATTTTGAGCAGGGGTTAACCGATATTGAGCATGAAATCCAAAATGAATACTACATCTGATTTTAGATAATCAAACACAAACTCCAATCCACTAACTAAAAAATCTGTACACAAAATTAAACTTAAATTCACTATTATCAAGCACAAACTCCCATTCACTAACTACAATTAATTTCATTCATTTCAAATAACTTACAAAATCTTCTTTCGCAATCAACTTATTCTTAACGTCCTCATGTGCAGCCAACAAGTCCTCATACTTCTTTGTTAGGGTTGTGTCTGGCACAGACTGATGTGATTGTAGCATAACAAGCTGTTCAAAACATGAGCACAAGAACAATGTTACCAGACTTACAAATAATTCAACCATAAACTAATAGTGAATTTTGGTAAACTTACAGATTTAGCTGGAGGAAGTTGCAAGTTTATCTGCTCCATCAAAAGTGCATTGACCGCTTTTAGCGACTCACTCTCTTTACACTGTACACATTGGGGACAAAATAATCATGCCAGATGCAAGAATGATTAATGAAATACTATAAGTAATTAGGGGTTATTAAAATCACATTATTATCTTTCTATTAAACTCATTACCTTTTTATTCAACTCAATAGATAAGTTTTGATTACAGTCTTCGAGGCCAAATTTTTGCCTTAGCTCTGCCTCAAAACTTGTATTTTTTTCCTCCAAATTTGTGTACTCTAATATCTACAAGCAGAAATTTGACAAGGAAAATCAGAATTTTGACTAAAACAAACAATAGATGCGATAATGACATCTGCCTAAGACCTTACCTTCGTATCTAACTGCCTTGGCAGATCTTTGAACTCTAGTATACATTGCTCGTCAACTACACGTTTTAGCTCAATTTCCTCATTCATTTGTTCAATGGCTTCTTTCAGCAGATCACATTCACTTGTCTGAGGTTAAATTGACATGAAATATTTAGATTACTTTATATGTTTTTGTCGATCTCGACAATAATACTATGTAATTATTGAGTTCGACAATAATACATATATATGATTTCAGAAATCACTGAGAAAATTGTCGAATTTGATAATTTACATGTTTCCACCTTCACATATACTGTAATAATTGTCGAACTCGACAAATACTTATACTAATAACTATACATAAAAACTAATATTATACACAACTAAATATAGGTATAACTGACTTTCTCTTTGAGGGCCTCTTTTAGGTTTATATTGGCTTCAGACTCCTTTTCTTTATCTTCCTTGAGCTTTTGAAGCTGGCCATTTAGTACTGTGATTTGTTGATTGAAGCCGCCAGATCTACCCCTTGTTTGTATGGTACCACGGGCATTTGGAGACAGACTAGCATGCTCATGATGCTACAGAAGTGGTAATTCAAGTGAACAGAATATTAGAGACTAGAAAGTTTGAAGTAAATATAATATAAATGAAGTGAGATAAAAATAGTGTTAACATGTACTAACCGATGCATCATATTGTTCAGCAATATCTTCAGATTGGTGCACGGGGATGTCACCATGCTCATTGACACTGGCTTCCTTCCTTTGATGAATTCCAACATCATCATCTACAACCAGGTCAACAGTAATGGGACAGATCGTAGTCCATAAGATAGAGGTAAACCACTCCAAGTATGCCTCTGTACATACTAGAGGTCCCTCTCGTACCCTCTGCCCCCTATCAGCCTTCTTCAAAACAAACTCCTTCCACTTTTGGCCAGAGAAGCAATCAACCCACTCATACTTAGGGTTGAATGTCCTCGGCTATTTTGTGTTCTATAGGTTGGAAACCTCTGTCAACAGTCGCTTTGTGGGGATGCCTTGTTCCCGATTGAATTGCCGTACAACCATATTTGGGTAGTAGGGTTGAACATGATCTTGACTTTCTTATGTACCATAGAAAAAGGTGACCTCCTTGAATGCATGTGCGGAATCCCTTTTATCTCTGTATGGGTCCCATACAACCTACATGAAAAATGAATCAAATGTATTATGCACCATTAAGTTGAATAATTTTTTCTAGTAGGCCTGTGAAGGATTTAGCAACATTGTCAAATTCGACAATATTGCAGTGGACTGGAAGTTATTGAGATGGAGTATTGTCGATTTTGACAATTTACCATGTTTATTTCGACAAATTTCCATATGCACAACTAAAGAAAATTGAATAATTGTCGAATTCGACAATATTATTTATATAATAGTAGATGTACGTAGCCAATATTGTCGAATTTAACAATTATTCAATGTTCTTTAGTTGTGAATATGCAACATTGTCGAAATCGACAATGTTGAAGCAGTGTAATCTACTAACTCCAAGTACAATATGATACAGTGTAGCAGGGTAATAAACTTACATCCTCCAGTTTGTAGTTGTCCAATGCCCCCCTAAACTTGAGTAAAGCTGTACCACCGTATCTATCTATCCATAACAGATACATCCCATTTCTAACAAGTACAGTACTCGTATGTGTCAGAGTCCATTTCCTTGGGGATCCCAACAAGCTTTGGGAAATGTGCAAATCTCCATGACTACATGTATATAGATAAACAAAATAAAATTAGTAGAGGTTGAAGCCATATGTAAAAAATAGTTACATAAATAAGTTTGGAATCACCTCGAGTAGCGTGGTACAACATGCAAACTGTCTCCCTTCATCTCGAGATGCTGCACCCAAATTGTAATACATGTGGGCCAGAACTGTTGATCCCCATGACCACTTCTTTGCCACCTTATCCTTGGCAAACAGGTAAAGGTAGCGTGCACTGACATCTGTTCCCTTTTTCGTGGGAAATAGAAAGGACCCAGGGACATACAACATATAAGCACGAGCAACAGACCTCGTTGTTAACCCCTTCTTCTTCTTGGCAGCTACAGCGATACCGTCACTAGGAACCTTCTCCAACTTGTATGCATAGTGTTCTTTTAGTTTCCTCAATGATAATGAATTTCCAACACCCCCAGCTTTCAAAGACTTGAATACATTAAAATCCTGCAGGAGGTTGTTCTCAAAAACCTCTAGAATCGCAGGGAATCCCCATGTACCACCAATGACCATGACATCACCATCTGCAGGCAACCCAACCAATTGCTCCACATCATCCAGAGTTGGAGTCATCTCGCCCCATTTGAAGTGGAAACTATTAGTTTCTGGCTGCCAACGTTCAGCAAAAGCAGAAGTAAGGGTAGAGTTATAATAATTATAAGATATGGCCCCAATCCTATCCAAACCCTTTAACTTTACAAAATCTTGGACACTTGTGGTTCCTTTGTAAGGTCCCACGTAGACTGGTGATAGTGAACACGAATGGGAAGCTTCTCATGAACAATAATAGTGATTATGTCAACAAAATGTAACTATCAATAATAGGAATAATAAAACATAATTAAACAAGGGATTCCATTAAATAATATACCCGCCTTAACGCGATCGACCTCGCTCTATGGAACCTGAAGCTCCTCAGTAGGCTTTTATCACTAGGGCCTACGTCGTCGTTGCTTGTAGCCCTCTCACCTTCAGAATACCCCCCAACAATAGAAATATTCACATCAAAATTATAGAAAACATTTGGGAGCGGTGGTTGAGCTCCCAAAGTAGCTTGGGCAGACTCAGTCTCAAATTTTGAACCCTGGGGAATATTCACAGCTTGCGCAAACTCAACTTGAGCTCCCAAAGTAGCTTGGGTAGACTCAGTTAGAGGTAGTGGTTCACTAACACCCTCATTGGCACTGCCAATAGTGTTTGGAGGAACGACTGTGCTTGGGTTAATAGTCTTTCTCTTTCTCTTATATGTAACTAGATCTCCTTCTCTGACGAACTCTTTTTTTCTTCTATTGGAAGCGGTTGGAGGCACTTTCTCATTCATTGTATAACTGTATATAAGTTATTACTCAAGGGATCAGTATAATTGCACTTGGTAATTGTCGAGTTTGACAATATTATGTAAATATAAGTCCAATTGCAATTAATAAATTATCAAATTCGACAATACTCCATTTCAATAACTACAAGTTAAATGTAACTATTGTCGAATTCGACAATTTTGACTTATAAACAAGGATAATAAAAAAATGAGATGAACCAGGGAAATTCCATAATTGTCGAATTCGACAATATTATGTAACCATAACAACAATTACACTCTTAAATTATCGAATTCGACAATCTTAAATGTTAATTACTCAATTTCACTTCAATATTGTCAAATTCGACAATTCTTTAATGTAGTTTAAGTTATTTAGGTCAAATATTTACAAATTCGGCAATCCTAGATGTCAATAACTCAATTTTTCAATGTAATTTGAGTTATTTAGGTTAAATATTGACGAATTTGATAATATTAAGTAGTTTCAATACCGAATTGTATTACACAAAGGGGGCGACGAAGAACAGACAATAATTTCTAATAATAATGGGATTTACCTTGAAGTAGACAACAACCTCCACTATCAATTCCCAAGCTCTGCTCCAAAAGGAATGGACAATGTCTTTGAATTCAATTCTTTCTCTGAACCGCCAAATAGAATAATAAAGATCCCAACAAAGAAAAGGACAGTCTTTAATGACGAGACATTGAGATAGAGAGAGTGAGAGAGAAACTCAAACTGTTCGCGAGAGTGAGAGATACAAAGTGAGTGAGTGGAACTGTTTGCGAGAGTGAGAGAGACAGAGTGAGTGAGAGAGATGTTTGGAGGGAAATTTGGTTTGTTTGGAGAGAGAGAGGGAGAGTGGGAGATACACAATATTTAATGTGAGTGATGGATGGTTTGAAAAGAGAGAGGAAAATGTCTGCCAGTTAGAAAGGGTGAGGCAGGTAGTACCCGATATTTTTCCACCTCATTTCCCTTATAGGAAATCACCAAATTTTGAGAGCCACTCATCTAATAAAGATGAGTGGTTGTGGTTGAGTGAGACTTGAGTGTTTGAGACTTGAGTGTCTCTAAATCCTTTCCCCTAAAAAATTCTTATAAAAATACAAACAGTTCGCATAACCTTAGGGGCTGTTTGGGAACACTCCAAAACCCGTATAGGATAGTTCAGAGATAGACCAAAATGAAAAACTTGACAGGTTGTGGACAAGCTATTTTTGGTTCTTTTTTAATCTGAGTTGCTCTAGTTTTTCCCCCAAACTAGTTCTTATTTGAAACAAAAAATAGGCGTTTCAAAATTGAAAGAGTTACGAAACTTATCTATTGCTAGAGTCCCCTCTCTCTCAAATGGAAGAAACCAAAATTTATTTCTTCCCTTCGCCATAAACAAATTCAATCTCTCACAATTTTTCTTTGAAAATTGAAAATGTGGGTTATGGATTCGGAGAAAGCAATGAAGAATTGTAGAGGAAAAAAAGAAGATTAACAAAACTTGGAGCTCTTATAGAAAATCATAGAAATTTGTTTTGCTAGTTGCTTTTTTCCTTTTTTGTCCGTCGTTTTTGAGGGTTCTCTCTCTCAGTAGATCTAAACTTTTGTTAGGAATGCATGTCAATCACCATTTTGTGTATCTGTTGATCCATTTTTACATCTATGCAAGAAACAAAAATGGGAATCGGTATAGTTGTGTTCTTATCTTCAAATTTTCATTGATATCTACATATTTTCGTTGTATTAACATAGAAAAGAAGAGGAAATGGAACAAATGGGGAAGACAAAGTTCATAATTGAAAACTTCAAGGGCTGTTTGGAAACTTGCTAAAACAAGGCCAGTTCAGTTCAGAACTGAAACAAAGCTAGAAACCCACATTTGGCAATTAGTGGGACCCACATTTTTTGGTTTTTTAGTAACCCAAATTGGCCAAGAAAGTCCAGAAAACTAGTTCTATTATAAAACAACTATTTGACGTTCCACGAAAGAACTAAGAAAATTTTATCCCTAAATTAAACGGCACTCCAAACCTCTCTTTGATCTTTGTATATTATCTCCTTCCATCCACTCACACATACACACACTCTCTCTCTCTAGATTGATGATGGTGATGAGTGAAGTTGAAACTTGAAACCCATTATAATTAGGATTTAAGGGAGATCCAATCAATTTCTCTCTCTCATCAGTTCTGAAATGAATTCATGAGAACATTTAAGACCGTTCAAATTATACTATCTTCATCTCTTGATTCCTCTCTATTGAAATTCTAACAAAGATAGTGATTCGATTTTGTTGAAGATATTTTGAAGTTATCGTGATGTGATTCATGATTTTTGTGGCAGTTGATATAAACCATTATCTTCTTTAATTACGCATTCGAGATTGTTTGAGCAAAATACTTTTCTACCGATAAAGAGTACCAACCAAACACTGTAGAAAACTAAACCGGTTTGAGTTTGTACTCAGTCAGAATAGGCCAGCCTAATTCGTTCTTGGCTGACCCTAATTCAAAAATTCCCAAACAGGCCCTGAACTGCAATATAGAGTTTGGGTTTTGTCTTTTGGGCACTTAACGATTTAGTGTCTGGTAATGTTTTTTAATCAAACGACCATAGGTGTGTTCCTAGTTACGTTGAAAAATTTATGTCTTCCCTAATTCAAACAAACTATCTTCTCTAGGTTTCAATTCCTGCATATCTATTCTTGCCTATCGTTTTTTTTTCTCTCTCACACAATTATTGTGATTCTTCTCTTTTCTTCGAATTTGTCCTCCATATCATACAAGCAAGGTAAACTCTCCCCCTGTCTCTCTCTCTCTCTCTCTTTTTGTTGGTTTTGATTTGAAACCCTAATTAGGGTTAGGGATAGCTTGTAATCGACCTAGTTTTGTTGGATTTTGAATTGTTGTTTTTGTTGGTACTCAACCCGGAAACAAACTCCAAAATTTGGAGGGGTATTATGGTGAGTATCCTGAAGCGTTTACCCCTATTTGAGTGACTTTTTACAAAAGTATGGAGAATCCGGAATCGCATACCATGGTGCTGGTTAGAGCATCTCCAACAGAGTGGTATGCTGTTCCGGTTTACCATACCGGTATTCCGGAATTGCATACTGTTTTGGTCCAACAACAAATTACGTTTTTTTTGTATTGGGAGCTGAACGGTTCAGCGCCTAGGCAATATGCGCATACTATTCGCCAAATTCAGGTTTCACATACTTTGGAGGGGTATGGGGGTGAGTATGCTGAACACCATACCGTGTTGGATGGGTTTTTTGCAAAAGTATGGAAAAACCTTAACAACATACAACTCTGTTGGAGATGCTCTTAGACCTTCAAAATCTGTTAGGGGCAGCCACTAAACTCAAACAAGTGTTAAAAGCCTTGGAGAGGGTTCCAGTTTCTCAATTTTCCTCTCTTCCAAAGCAACGACAATGGAGGCGGAAGGGGTGAGTCTGCTAAATCAAATTCTCCATCTTTGTAAATTTACAGATATCTATAGATAGAGATAGAGATAGAGATAGAGGGAGTAACAATGGAAGAGTCTAGTTTGAGTTCTCATAGGAGAAACAAATGTGTGAGAATTAATACATCTAAAACAAACACATCATCATCATTGATAATTGGAGAAAAAGATTGGTCCCAACTTCCAGAGGAACTAATTGGTCACATTGCCAAAAGGGTTTCTCATATCAATGATTTTATTAAATTTGGCGCAGTCTGTAAGCCATGGCGATCACTATCCCGGGGTTCGAGAGCTTCCTTGGTTGATGCTCTCTGACTCCAAGATTAAGAATGTTGAACTTCGCAAATTCTACAGTCTTTCAACCAATAAGTTCTTCGATATTCACTTGCCCGAGTTTCGAGGAGGGCATTGTTTTGCTTCGCCATTTGTTTGGTTGATTACTATAAGCCCTGATCGCAGGGTAAATCTATTGCATTCACTAACTCTTGTTCAAGTTCAACTTCCAATGAATCCGGTAATGCAAGATATACAAAGACGGTATCGTCGAAATGAAGATATGGGTATTAAGAAAGTTGTTTTATCATCAAGTCCATCGTTTGTCCAGTACCAACGATATCATTGTAGCTATAGTATTTGCTAGGTGTTTGGTTTTTGCTAGACCCGGAGATACAGCTTGGACTACCTCGTTAGAATGTATATATGTTGATATCTTATACTTTAAAGGACAATGATATGCTCTTACTTGTGCTGCCGAACTTCGACTTTGTGATATTAGTAGCACTCCTATGAATGTCACAGATTCTATAATGCCGTTGCCATTCGAAGATTTGTATGAAGTAAAAAGCTTATATATTGTGGAGATTGCTGAGGAGCTACACATTGTTCCAAGAATGGTACATTTCAAATGAGAAAGAAATCATGGATTTGGAAGTTTTGTGACAAATAACTTTGAGATTTACAAGTCTAATTTCGATACGAAAATGTGGGAAAAGTTGTGTAGCTTAGATGACTATGTTTTATTTGTGGGTGCTAGTTCTAGCTTCTCTCTCTCAGCTCTCAAATACCCAGAACTCAGGGGCAATTGCATTTACTTCGCTCATGACGGTAATGAAGTTAACTGTAGTCGAAGTGAAAGTGATATGGGGATCTTTGATATCAAGGAAGGAACAATTCAGCCCATACATTCAGGCCTGGGGACCTTCCATCCGTTCATTGCACCAGATTGGTTAGCACCAAGTTTGTGGCAGTACCGTTGACTACTTACTTTGTAACATTGTTAATTTTTTTCTTGATATAATAACTTGGATTGGCACTGATTTCCTGTTTTATTTTGTAAATTTACTTCTGACTTCTCATTATATAATGTCCAGTCCTTGATGATACTAAGAGTGGTAAATGTTATATACTCGCATTATCTTTTTTATCATCTAAACTACGTAATTTCTATTTATTTTCTTATACTGAGCATTTATCAATAGAATCATATACAACTTTAGAAAATTATTTGAATAGGGATATCTATAGCTGCTGTTTAATATTATATACTTGTTTCACTTTAGACCTTCGTCAATTCTAGGAAAGGACATACTTCTTTCCATGTTCATAGGCATACTAGCAGTTTGTTATTTATAGAGCAATTGCTTCTTTCTTTAGGATTTCTTTATTCTTAGTGGTTGATCATAAACTACTTATTCTTTAACTTTAGGAGAGTTGGTTTAACTTAGTTAGTATTTCTAAAATGCGCTTCTCAAGGGAGATACTTGGGTGGTGTAATGGTGAAAGGAGAAAATGGAAAGTGTAGGGAATATAGCCACCCCCCCCCCCCCCCCCCAAAAAAAAAAAAAATCCACACCTCAGTAGTTGACAATCCTCAAGTTAGTATATTTGAAGTGTTTTACTGAGTTCATCTGATAAAGGACCTTTAGACTTTCGTTGTGAAGTGACTCTTCGAGGATGGTGATTTGTGCAGTTTCTTGAAGGAATGTTTGTAAAATTACCAATGAAGGCGATTTTGGATCAAAATGATATGTGAGCTTGGTCTGTATTAAGTGGACTCTTACATTTGCGTAGAGCCTGCTAGATATTATATCAGAATTGGCTTCCGATTTGGGCTGTATTAAGTAGACTCTTACATTTGTGGGAGAGAACAGTCATGTGGATTGTTGGTAATAGTCAGGTGAACAAACTTTGCTTACGGGTGCTAATTATATTCTTTGCTCTTTCAGCTTCTTACTGAAAACCCTTGTGTAGGTTATCATCATGGATGTGGACCATGTGGTCGTGATATAGGGTGAGGAAATCTATAGCTTTTAGAGAAATCTTTAATAGTAATATTTGTTGAATAATTGACAGAGAGCGAGGAAAAGTTGTATCAGTGGGCGATGCTTACCAAGCTTCGCATCTGTCATGGTTATACGAATCTTTTGGGTTACATATAGAATGGGGACAGTATATTTAGCTTTTCCCCTCTTGGATTACAAATAATATGCAGATAGTATCTTTAGCTTTTCCTCTCTCATATTCGATAACTCTCAAGTGAGCGGAAATTGCTGTATATCTCATATTAGAGATGGGAAGGCATTTCACTCATGGAAATTGTTTCAGTCAAGAGTCTCTCATATCATGAAGATTGGATTTCTATTTGAGGCATTTTAGTCAGAATGTAGGAGTCGGAGTATTTAATTTTCTTATGTTGGGTATTTTTCTACTTCTGCATGTTAATTATTGGCTGGTAGCTTCTTCGTTTCCCGTAAGGTATTAAGTTTCTTAACAGGATTACTTCGTCCATCACTGTCTTCCCTAGACCCTGACATTAGATTCTCCCATTCGACGTTTCTCTTTCTAGTGAATGACTGAAATACTGTTTGGGCAAGAATTAGATGATCACATGTATTGATTAGATCCAGAGTGCAACATAGCCTTTTATGCTAGGTGGTTCTCTTGGGGGAGTGGGACCACCGCCATGACCCTGTGATGGTCTGGTGGACAACCGCCACTATGGTTTAATTGAGGAGTCGGGGGCCTGGAGGTGTTCTATCGATAGATATTGGGAGAGGATTTAGAGACACTCAAAAATGAGACACTCAACTCTCACTCAACCACAACCACTCATCTCTATTAGATGAGTGACTCTCAAAATTCTCATTTCCTATAAGGGAAATGAGATGGATAATTAGGGGGTCCTACCTGCCCCACTGTCTAGCCGTCACTCACATTTCCCTCTATTTTCAAAGAAATTTTAAATTCAAACAACCAAAATCAGTCAAGTCTCTCAACCTCTCTATCTCTCATATCATACACACACTCTCTCTCTCTCATTTCACACACACACTCTCTCTCATATCACACACACACACTCTCTCTCATATCACATACATACTCTCTCTCTCATATCATACACTCCCTTTCTCTATCTCATATCACACAATCAGAGCGATTTCTGCCATTAGAGGTGAGATTTCAGTTGAGAAAGGGAAGCGATTTTGCCATTAGAGGTGAAATTGATATCTCCAAAGAACTCCGACACCCTTGTTGATAGTGCACTTACTCGACAGGTACTTTCTGACCCTTACTCGCCAGTAGTACACTTGGATGTTGTGAAATTTGTTAGAAGACTGTAATCTCCTGTACAATTTCTCTTTGATTGATTACCTGCTAGTGGGTCCCATTTGAATTCGACAATTTAGTAAGATATTTGAAATATACTAATGTAGGACTAAATAATCGTCGAACTCGACAATATTGCATATGAATGTAATATTCACAGTAACTAAATTGTCGAACTCGAGAATAATATAGATGACTGTTGGAGACACAATATCTGAATTGTCGAACTCGACAATATTACATATGAATCGTTCAGGTACAGTAACTAAATTGTCGAGTTCGACAATTTTTTATATGAATGGTTGAGTTACAGCAACTAAAATGTCGAACTCGACAATATTACTATGCAGAGTCAACGAAGATGGTGAAGACGAGGTCTCAGAGTAGTCGGGAGGGTGTTTCTCGCCGTATTAAGAAGTTGTATGACGAACTAGCGATGCGTTATTTTGGTTCGGTTAATTTGAACGGTCTACCATTGCCACCGCGTGAGGAGAGCTACGAAAGAGTGTGCGAGGCTGAGATAGCGTTGTGGAGGGAGGATTTCCATTTGCATTGTCAGATGCAGACGGTCATCCTGCATCCAATGGCGAGGATAACAGCTCTTGTTGCCCGGGCCAGGGAACGGGTTAGGAAGGAAGGCTTCGGTTCTGTCAGTGAAGTTTAGGATTTGCTGATTAGGTATTCTGGTTGTAATATCGTTGGCAGGTACATGTAATGAAGTAGCTGTAGTATTCAGCAAGTGATTAATAGATTTTGTATGCTACAACAGGTCGTTATGTGTGATTGTTTACATCTTGTATTTTGCCTTTTGTAGTAAGTGATGTAATTATGAAATTAACATGCGTTGGACTTAAATTGTGTTTGGATTGTGATATTTTGATCTCCCCAATTACTTTACCTACAACTCACAATCATTTTTTTTATGTGTGAACTTCTTAGTCAGATTGACAATGGAAGACTCCGTCGATAAAAATTAGTCAAAAGTTATTGGTGAGGAGTCCCCAGAAAGGTGTGAAAATGAACGTATTGTAGACCCATTTTCGGTGAATGCCCCATACGAGGGTCAACATTTTGATACTGTAGATGATGCACGTCTGTGGTATGAACGATATGGAAGATGGCAGGGTTTCTCTACCAAGATACGTAATTCTACTAAGCGTCCGAGATTGGATGATATAGGCAGAGCCCACTTTTGTTGTATGAGCAATGGTTTTTCAAAAAAAAACCTTGGCACTCCAGAGAGTAGTGACGTAGCTGGCAATAGAAGATTATCAGATAAGTGTGGGTGCAAAGCAGCCATGAACATAAATTGGAATACTAAAATAGGCAAATATGCGGTCACAAGTTTCACGGATATCTATAACCATAAACTCGTATCTCCACAGAATCAGTATCGGATGAAGGTTAACAGATTCTTTCCAGAAGCAACAAAAAACCTTACAGCGGCATTTGAGCTCCACAATATTCCGGTCAGCAAAGTCCCGGCATTATTCCCAGATAGAACCTTTAGCAAACGGGATTGTTACAACCACAACGCCAAAGTAAATAAAGAACGACTAGTCAGAGGAGATGCACAAACCGCGTTGGAGTAGTTTAGGAAGAAACAAACTATAGATCCGATGTTTCATTTTGACATAGAATCAGATGAGGAGGACCGAGCACTGAATTTTTTTTGGATCGATAGACGTTCAAGGTGCGCATATGAGGCATTTGGAGATGTCGTCACCTTTGATGCTACATACCGGACGAATGCGTACAAGATGCCCTTTGCTCTGTTTGCAGGGATCAACAACCACTACCAAACAATTCAATTCGGATGTGCTCTGCTAAGAAATGAGCAAGAAAACACATTTCTATGGTTGTTCCATACTTGGCTCAAGGCAATGAACTACAAACACCCTGTGTCAATTATCAACGATCAAGATGCAGCTATGGCCGCGACTATTCCCAAGGTAAAAGAGTACTTGGACACTTATTGCTCGAGTTACAGTGTTGTTAACTGGAGTATATTGTCTATTTTACATTATCAATAGTGTCGAAATCGATAATATTCGACAATTGTTACTCTAGTTACAATTGAACTATTGTCGAATTCGACAATAATTACTAGCATAACTCCAATCCAATCACATTTGTAAATTGTCGAATTCGATAATGTCATATAGTATTCAGAGACACTTTCATTCTAAGTTCTGGTTTATTTTCAGGTCTTCCCCAACACCAAACATCGATTTTGTCTGTGGCACATCACAAACAAATTTCCCGAGAAAATCGGCCATGTTTATCGGGAACCATCTACATTCAAAGAAGATATCGATTCGATAATGCACAACACATATGAGGCTGTAGAGTTTGAAACCAAGTGGATGGACCTAATGAAGAAACATAAATTGGATGATAACGTTTGGATGCAAGGAATCTTCAATATTAGACAAAGATGGATACCGTTATGGAATAGAGAGACCATCTTTGTAGGGATGAGCAGCACAGGACGGAGTGAGTCCACAAACAACTTCTTTAATGGTTGGTTGCTAATAACAACTGGGTTGTACAGTTTTGTGACCAAGTATGAGGCTTCCCTTATAGAGGTATACGAGCGAGAAAGTGCAGAAGACTTTGCATCAGAACATAGATATCGTCAAGTTGGACCCCATCAAGCTCTACTGAAAGATGCTGCAAAGATTTATACCAGAACAATGTTTCACAAACTACAGGATCAATTTGGCCAGGTTGTTCGCTTCGTTGTAATAGAAAGACACGTAGAAGGTAACGTTCGGCAACTTACGGTGAAGGCCCATAGTGGTCTTCCTGAGTCATTTGAGCTGCAAATAGACTTAGAGAAGCTAATTGGTAATTGTGGATGCAAGTTGTTTGTGTATGTTGGACTCCCTTGTTGTCACCTCCTGAAGGTTTTCTCGAAATACGACATTCTCAAAATACCAGTTAGAAGAAGATAACTTACGACATGCCTTAAGACATAGCCACCTATTGCTTCGTGCATCAATCTTATTTGAAAGGGCCTTGATGATGAAAGAAAGTTTTGATTTTGCGGTTTTGAAGCTAGAAGAGCTTGAGACTTACTTTCAAAACTACGATGACGCTTTAACACATATAGATGCATCACAACAAAATATCTCAACTTCTGTCGCAGATTTTCTGGTGTCCAGAACTATGATTTTAAACCCTCTCGTGGTTCAAACAAAAGGTCGGGCAAAAGATTGATCACAAGAAAGGGGTAAGATTGAAGGGGGGAATGGAAGAGGCTGTTATGAAGAAGAAGAGAACATGCAAAAGTTGTGGAGTACTCGGCAACCATGACAAATGGACATACCCACTTCTTAAAACGATGATAGCAGAATCAAGTAAGTATATATTCAACAATATGCATAAACGACACCTTCTGCGTGATTTTTATATAATGTGTTCCATATTTACAATAATTTGTTCCATGTAGGAGACAACAATAATGGGGAATCTATTCAGCCGTTGCACTCAAATTCTGACAAACACAACATCAAGGAAAACAAAATGAGTTCACGTTCATTGACTAATAAATATGTATTGATTATTATTGAGAAATTAGTACGTTGATTCAACATTATATTTGCTTTGTAATTGAAATTTAGGACAATAGCAATGTTGTATTTCACGGATAAAATATCAATGAATTATATGCAGTTGAAGGATTGTGTTGCTTTATGCACCCCCACCCCCACCCTCTATGAATTTGTATATTGTTGAAAATACTGTCTTAAATTGTCGATTTCGACAATATTATATACCTAGAAAACTAACTACCCATTGCAATATTATCGGCTTCGACAATATTACAAATGCATAATTGGAAATATACTACTACAATTGTCGAAATCGACAATATTGTAAATTGTAAGTAACCATATACACTAAAGTATTGTCGAAATCGGCAAAATTTCAATTTTAAGATACACTCAAGTGCACTGTTAAAATATTCTTCAGAGGCAAAATGTACATTTTGAAGAGGGGAGAGTTAGAAATGAGATTCATATGACATAACATAAATTTATATACTACAAAAATAAATCAACAATAGAGTGTTATACCAAAAATTATATACTGTGATAAACATTGAACTGAATGAACTGTCATATAAAAAAAGGGAAAATGAATTATATACTGTGATAAACATTGATGTAACATAAATGTCATATACAAAGATTTGTTCGACAACCCTATTTGATTGTCGACAAACCAACAACAACCATGTCATTAACTCTATACCCCTGACACTTGTGCTATTTAAGTAATGCCTTAAAGTTCTTACTCTCACATCAAAATACCAACTTAGTTGTTCTTTCTGGAAACCCTGAGGAATTCCCAGATTTACATGACTGTAGAAAATAGTAGAAAGTGGAGGTATTGGTGCATCGAACCTTGGAATCAAGCGAATGAAATGGTTGTTCGCTCCCAAACCAAACCACCAATACTTACTAGTATCCATAACTAGGTTTTGGAACCTCTCCTCATTTGAAGTAGTATTTCTTGTGCGTGCCCAAAACAACGGTAAGAATATATATGCTTCAGTGTGGCTAATGAAGACCACAACCTTCTCATAGTAGGTGGCTAGTAAATGCACCATATGCTTATACTCCACATGTTGATGACCATAAAAACATACATGTAACAGAATTTTGTACGCGTTCTCCCCATCCGCAGTGAATTGTATACCCAATGTTTGACTGATGATAGTCTTCCAGAATGCGGTGTCCTTGCAGAGAAAGGTCTTCAATGATTTCATTACATCTGGGAATCTATGTTGGCTCTGGTGCTAAATCGCGGCGGTAATCCTCAAACCAGAATTGTTATCACTAATTTCGACACCACGAGCATCTACAAGATACTTCGTCCACGATTGGAATAAAAGTTCTTGCATCTTCTTCTTCTTAACCATTTTCTCCCTCCTAGCAATGACAACATTTTCAAGGTTTACGGCCGTAGAGACTAAGTCCTCTTGATAATCTCCCTTGGGTCCTTACTGTGCTATTGTGAAAAATCTTTCATTCTGCTCAAAAAGTTCTTCGAAGGTTGAGTCCCCCATGTCTCCCATCCCTTCACTTGTGAGTGCCTTCTTCAATGTTTGACGCCAAACCACCTGCAACAAGTCCTCATATTATAACAGACAGTAATATTGTAGCAATATTATCGAACTCGACAATATTGAGTATCCATAATTCCAACTACAGTGCCATAATTGTCGAACTCGACAATTATTTATTGTCCAAGTAGAAATATATATTACCAATATTGTCGAATTCGACAATATGAAGATAGTAATCGTCGAATTCGACAACTATGTCTTCAAACCATGCATTAAATAGAGCAATCTCAAATAGCTACAAGAGTTAGAAATATGTCATACACATTCATTGTTATCTACTTCCAAAGTCTTCTTCCTCTCTTCTGAATTTACTAGTTTCTTATGCTGAAAAATAAACTCCAACATTACGATAAATAGACTTGGTATGTACATGAACATTATCTAAATTGTCGAGTTCGACAATATTTACCATGCACAACTCGAAATAAAATTCCTAATTGTCGAATTCGACAATACTAAGTTTCAATAACATAATTTTGAAGCCATGCATTACACAGAGCAGTCTCAAATATGAACAAGAGTTAGGAATAAGACATACCCATTCACTGTTATTTGCTTCTAAAGACTTTATCCTCTCTTCAGCATTAACCAACCTCTGTCGCTGTAAAAATATACAACATTAGTATAAATATTAAAATCAGCATTCCATATAATTCAGAAGGATGGGCGGGGGAGTTTACGAGATGGTTAGTTTCTTCCGTATATCACGATGTTTCTTTCTTATACTTGGATGTCTAGATCATTATCTGTTCCAAATACATAAAGGAGATGAGCTATATAACTCCAGTTCATTTAAATGTGATTTTGGGTACTACATTTGATTTTGAGCAGTTGAGCAGGGGTGAACCTATATTGAGCATGAAATCCAAAATGAATACTACATCTGATTTTGGGATAATCAAACACAAACTCGTACACAAAATGAACCCCCAAAATGAAACTTAAATTCACTATTAGATATTCACTAAATTCGTACATCTGATTTTGGGATAATCAAACACAAACTCGTACACAAAATGAACCCCCAAAATGAAACTTAAATTCACCATTATCAATTAAGTTATAATTCACTAAATTCGTACCCAAAATTAAGTTATAATTCATTATTATCAAACACAAAATCCAATTCACTAACTTCAATTAATTTCATTCATTTTGAATGACTTACAAAATATTCTTTCGCAATCAACGTCTTCTTAATAACCTCATGTGCAGCCAACAAGTCCTCATACTTCTTTGCTAGGGTTGTGTTTGGCGCAGGCTGATATGATTGTAGCACAACAAGCTGTTCAAGACATAAGCACAAGAACAATGTTACCAGACTTACAAATAAGTGGCAAATAATTAAACATTATTAAATTTTGGTAAACTCACAAGTGTAGCTGGAGAAAGATGCAAGTCTAGCTACTCCATCAAAAGTGCATTTACCGCTTTTAGTGACTCGATCTTTTTATACTGTACACATTGGGGACAAAATAATTACTCTAGATGCAAGAATGATTAATGGAAGACTATAAGTAATTAGGGGTTAGAGGCACTCAATATTATTACCTTTGTATTAAACTCATTACCTTTTTATTCAACTCAACAGATAAGCTTTGATTACACTTTTCAAGGCCAAATTTTTGCCTTAGCTCTGCCTCCAAACTTGTATTTTTTTCTTCAAAATTTTTGCACTCCAATATCTACAAACATAATTTAGACAAGGAAAATCAAGATTTTGACAAAAACAAACAATGGATACGATAATGACATCTGCCTAAGACCTTACCTTCGCATCTAACTGCCTTGGAAGATCTGCGAACTCTAGTGCACATTGCTCGTCAACTACACGCTTTAGTTCAATCTCTGCCTTCATTTGTTCAATGGTTTCTTTAAGCAGATCACATTCACTTGTCTGAGGTTAAATTGACATAAAATATTTAGATTAGTTTATGTGTTTTTGTCGAAATAGACAATAATATTATGTAATTGTCGAGTTCGACACTAATACATATATGACAGTTTTCAGAATAACTGTAAAAATTGTCGAATTCGACAATTTACCTTTGTTCACTTACACGTACACTGTAATAGTTGTCGAACTCGACAATTACTTATACTAATAACTATAGATAAAAACACACATTATGCACAACTAAAGATAGGTATGACTGACCTTCTCTTTGAGGGCCTCTCTTAGATTGATATTGGCTTCAGACTTCTTCTATTTATCCTCCTTGAACATCTGAAGCTGGTTATTTAGTGCTGTGATTTGCTGGTCATTTAGGTTTATATTTGGAGATCGACTAGAGTGCTCATGATGCTACAAGTTAACAGAATATTAGACAATAGTCTTTTTGATTTGAATAGAATAGAAGGTAAGTGAGATAAAAATGGTTGTAATATGTACTAATCGATGCCTAATATTGATCAGCAACATCGTAAGAATGGCGCACGGGGGTATCACCATGCTCATTGACAGTGGCTTCCTTTCTTTGATGAACTCCAGCATCATCATCTGCAGCCAGATCAACAACAATAGGACAGATCGTAGTCCATGAGACGGAGGCAAACCACTCCAAGTATCCCTTCGTACATACTAGAGTCCCCTCTCGTACCCTACACCCCCTATCCGCCTTCTTCAAAACAAAGTCCTTCCACTTTTGGCCAGAGAAGCAATCAACCCACACATACTTAGGGTTGAATTTTCTCGGGCTTTCAGCGCTCCATAGGTTCGAAATCTCTGTGATCAGTTGCTTTCCAGGGATGCCTTGTTCCCGATTGAATTGCCGCACAACCCTATTTGGGTAGTATGGTTGAAATGATCTGGAGAAGCTAATACACCATAAAAGGACGTGAACTCCTTGAACGCATGTGCGGAATCTCTTTTATTTCTGTATGGGACCCAAACAACCTACATGAAAAATGAATGAAATGTATTATGGCACCATTAAGTTGAACAATTTTTCCAGTAGTCCTGTGAAGGATTTAATCAAATTGTCAAATTTGACAATATAGTAGTGGACTTGTATTTTATCAGATGCATTATTGTTGAAATTGACAATTTCTCAAGTGCCATTGAGTTATGCTTATATATTGTCGAATTCGACAATATGATATGTACAATAGTAGATTTCTTAATAGTATTTTTAATTTCGACAATTTTCTAGCAGTGTAATCTACGTACTCTATGTCCAATATCATACAGTGTAGCAGGTTAATGAATTTACATCCTCTAGTTTGTACTTGTCTAATGCCTCCCTAAACATGAGCAAGGCTAGAGCAGCGTATCTATCCGCAACGGATGCGTCCCATTTCCAACAAGTGCAGTGCTCATATGCATCGGAGTCCATCTCCTTGGGGATCCCAGCAAGTTTTGGGAAATGTGCAAAGATCCAGGACTACATAGATAATGAGAAACAAAATAAAATTAGTCAAGAGGTTGAAGGCATATGTTAAAACAGTTACAGAAATGAGTATGGATTCACCTCGAGTAGCGTGGTACAACAAGCAACTTGCCTCCTATCATCTCGAGATGCTGCACCCAAATTGTAATACATGTGGGCCAGAACTGCTGATCCCCATGACTACTTCTTCGCGACCTTGTCCTTGGCAAGCAGGTCAAGGTACCGTGCGCTGACATCTGTGCACTTCTTCGTAGAAAATAGAAAGGAGCCACAGACATAGAACATATAAGCACGGGCAACAGACTTGGCTGTTAACCCCTTCTTCTTCTTTGCAGCTTTAGCGGTACCGTCACTGAAAACCTTCCCCAACTTGTAGGAATAGTGATCTCTCAGTTTCTTCAGTGACAATAAATTTCTAGCAGCCCCAACTTTCAAAGCCTTGAATTCTTTTAGACCTTGCAGGAGGTTGTTCTTAAAAACCTCCAGAAGCACAGGGAATCCCCAGCTGACGGCAATGACAGTGACATTCCCATCTGCACGCAACCCAACCAATTGCTCCACGTCATCCAAAGTTGGAGTCATCTCGCCCCATTTGAAGTAGAAACTGTTAGTTTCCGATTGCCAACGTTCCGCAAAAGCAGAAATCAGTACAGAGTTGTAAGAGTTGTAGGATATGGCCCCAATCCTATCCAAACCCTTCAACTTAACATAATCTTGGACCGCTTGTGGTTTCTTTGTAAGGTCCCACGTAGGCGGGTGATGGTGAACACACAGCGGCAGCTTTTCCTGAACAATAATGGCAATTATTTAAACAAAATATGACTAATAGGAATAACAAAACATAATTAATTAAGGGATTCCATTAAACAATATACCTGCCCTAGAGCGATCGACCTCGCTCTATGGAATCTGAAGCTTCTTAATAAGCTTTTATCACTAGGGCCTACGTCTTCGTTGCTTGTAGCCCTCTCGCTTTCAGAATACCCCCCCCCCCCCAATAATAAGAATATTCACATCTGAATCAGGGCAAACATTTGGGAGCGGGGGTTGAGCTCCCAAAGCGGCTTGGGCAGACTCTGTATCAAATTCAGAACCCTTGAGCGGAGGTACTGGTTCACTAACACCCTCATTACCAGATTCAACGGTGTTAGGAGGGACGACTGTGGTTGGGTCAATAGTTTTTTTTCTTTTCTCTTATAGGTAACTAAATCTCCTTCTCTGGCCAACTCCCTTTTTCTTCTATTCGAAGCGGTTGGAGGTACTTTGTCATTCATTGTTTACCTGTACACAATTTATTGTTCAAAGTATCAGTATAATTGCATATGCTAATTGTCGATTTCGAGAATATTATATAAACAAAAGGGCAAGTGCACTTGAAAATTATCAATTTTGATAATTTCGACTCCATTTTAACAAGTCCAAGTCAACAATGTTATTGTAGAAATCGAAAATTTGGACTTATTCAAATGGAGTCCTGTTAATAGCACAAATCTACCATAAAATACTCGAATTCGACAATTTCATAGTGGTTGGAGATATTGATATAAAATATTGTCGAAATCTACAATTTACCAAGTTCAATATTAGTTATGTTTATATAATATTGTCGAATTCGACAATATTATATGTAGAATAGAAGATTGTAGTTATGCTTATATGTTTACATGTCCAATATTGTCGAAATCGAGAATCATGCATTATACTATCGCAATTGAAGCTATTTAGGTTTAACATTGTCGAATTTCACGATATATTATACCCATGCAGAATAGCAGATTGTATTTGTGCTTTTTGGGACATGTCCAATATTCTCGAAATTGAGAATCATGCAGTATTGTATTGCAATTTCAGTTATTTCGGTTTAACATTGTTCAATTTCACGATATTAACGGAATGAGAATTGAATTACTTTGAAGTAGACACCAATCCTTCCTTTCCTCTAAACAATGTCTTTGAATCCCCTCCTTGAAGTAATTGCCTTCTCAACCCGAAATAAAAAATCAAACAAAATAACAGTCTCAAATTACGAGACAGTGAGAGAGAGAACGTGAGAGAGAAACCACAATCCCTTCGTGAGAGGAGACAGTGTTCGTGAGAGGACACGGTGTTCGTGAGAGAGAGTGAAACTGTTTGCGAGAGTGAGAGACAGAGTGAGTGAGAGAGACGTTTGGAGGGAAATGGTTTTTGGTTTGTTTGCAGAGAGAAAGAGTGAGACTGTGTAAGAGAGAGAGAGAGTGGGGAGACACAACATTAATGTGAGACTTGACTCGTAATTTGAAAAGAGAGGGAAACGTCTGCCAGTTACAGGAGAGGGGAATAGAGATAGAGATAGTGGGGCAGGTAGGACCCTCTAATTATCCACCTCATTTCCCTTATAGGAAATACCAATTTTAAGAAGCCACTTATTTGATATTGATGAGTGTATGAGTGGTTGTGGTTGAGTGAGACCTTAGTGTCTCATTTTTGAGTGTCTCTAAATCCACTCCCATAGATATTTATGGTATCTAATTGTGGGCCACGAATAATATAAACCTCGCAAGGTGCCAGACTTTCCACTGTGCTTCCACTTGGCAAGCTTCATAGCTTGCTACTAAGCATGCGCTGGTAGTGGAGAAACTAACTGCAGGGATTACTGACAAGTTAATTTAACTTGTCCAGTTGATTATTTCATCAACAATAGCTTACTCAGGAAGATCTGGTCCATTCGGAAGGCGTGATACGAGATTATAGAAGGGTATTTATGTTTTATGGTAGTGGTCATGAAGTAGTGAGATTCTTCCGGTTAGAATCAATGATTTCAAAGTGATGGCCTGTGCGTTGTGGTATAATGGAGGAACGAGAAAAAAAGACAAAGGCAATCTTTGGTAAGTTGGAGAGGATTTGCAGACTTCGATGCAGGGAAGAGGTGGCCCTAATAACGAAAGGGAACCGCGAAAATCTGTATGACTGAGAACGTGTTTCTTCTAACTGCAGTTGCAAGTGAGATTGGTTTTATTTGCCAAGGAAAATGAGTACTGATTATTTAATGAGGTAAAGGACGAGAATCTTCTACTGGCACCTGCAAATGCTATGGTAAAACATGTTTCTGAAGCATATATGCAGCGTTTCACAACTTACATGATTTTGATTCATTGTTTGTTTGAGAATTGGTACTTTAATAAGGCTTTTAGGGTTCTTAAGGAGGTTGAAGTTGGAGGGGGTGATATAGATAGTGGAGTTACATATATAGAAGACTTTTTTTGTGTGAAAGAGATGATGACAAAAGGTTTGAAGCTGGACCTGCTAACTTATAGCAACTTGATTGATGGTATATGACATAAGCAGAGGCAATAAGATATAAACTGCTCTTGACTTGTGGATACAAATCCTTAAAGATTTAAAGCCTGATATTATTATGAATAATGTTATAGCACATGGGATCTGCTTCTTTGGAAGAGTGGAAGAAGCTTTGGAAGTCTATGATAGATTGAAGCAGTGAAATGTGCCCCCAACACACTTACGGTTGGGCTATACGGGCATATTGTATTTGGGCTCAAATTGTGGAAAATGGATTAAAAACCTGATAACTTATCGTACAATATATCCTTCATCGGTTTTTGTTCCTGTGATTGGTTGTATGATGCTGTGCAGTTCTTGGACGATGCTTTGTTCTGTGGACTTCTTCACTGCCATTACATGGAGCATACTCGCAAGAGCTGTAACAAACGATAGGACTCCTTTGCCATAATCATTTGAAAATAAACTGTACCCCAAATATTTGGAAGTAGTCCGGGATCGGAATAGTGAAGTCATGTTGAAAACTTGCTGAATTGGCACATGGTGATGCTGGTGAGTGAAAGACGTTCCTTATTTTCTAAAGATAAATTGAGAAATTAAAGCCATTAGAATTACCCCCAAGACTGCTATTTTCTGCTAATGAGATGAAGAGATTAATGCATCAGCGAACCCAACAACAAGCAAGCCTATAAAAACAAGCTTTTACTCGTTCGCCAGGCGCTTTGTCTCCAAGTTTTTTAAGAACAAGCCTTCATTTCGAGTTAAGAGTGTGGTTCGAGTATATCTGATTAGACAAAATATTGATTTTTTAGATGTTGAAATTGCTGAGTTTTATTGGTATGAGTAGTCCTAGTGTTATCAGATTTATGATGACTATGGCAGTGTGCAATACAGTTATAGCTTTGAGAACGTGATCTCCATATACACACCTTCCAAAACTATTTCCCTTTTTTTGTCTTTGGTTTGGTAAATAAATAGGACGGAGCCTTGAGTTTTAAGGTTACAGTTTGTGAGCCTTGATTTATACTTGGGAACCATTGGGCGTGGAATATATTTTTGTTACCAAGGGTGTTTTTATGAAAATGGATAATTGATTTGTTTGTTTGGCATCCATACAATAAGTGCTTCGATAACACGATAAGCTGGGTTATAGCATGTTTAAAGTCTTGCCTAACGAGGTCTTACTCTAGTACATTTGCAGCAATCCCAATTGCCACTTCGTTAAGGCTATCTTTTTTCATTTTTCCTATTGCTATATTTACATTTCTATTGTTTGTAGCAAATCTCTTACAAGGCTCAAGCACAGGATGAGGATGCACTTGTTCATGCTGCTGCTTGCTTGCATAGAGAAATGTAAATATTATTGGTAAGAACTAGTTCTTAGATACTATTTATTTATTTATGTATTTATTTTAATTTATATATTTATTTCGTTTTAAATTAAAGAATTTTTGTGCTACTTTTTATGTAATGAGCTTGCTTTTCTATATATTATTTGCCATGCTCAATCCTAAAATATGAATTATTGGATTTTGTAGACTTCAATTCTGATAGACGAAGGATGTCAGTGGTGGTAAAGGATTGCCAAATTGGAAAATTTTTCTTTTTTTGGAAGGAGCTGATGAAGCATTTCTCCCATTAGCATCTTGAGGTAAATCTTCTTCTTCCTTTTTTACTTTTGTACAGTACCTTTTGTATGGGTTTGATTTCTTTAATAACTTGTATTCTGCTCACAGTGTACACACATGGATTTATGTACGTGTAAACAAATTTATGCTTAAAACTATTTATTTGAGGAGAAAGCTGATGTTAGGCAAGACCCCCACCAGATTTATGACTATTCACAAAACTATTACACTCCAGGGTATTTACAATGCTTTATGTCAGCATTACAAAGTACGCACTAAATCTCTATGGAATTCTTGTGCAATAACTATATGAGATTGTGGAATAATCATATCCTTGACTACATTGTGAGTAACTCCATTTCCTTCTCTGTATGTAAAACTACATCTGAATTATTCAGCTTTAGTCATCATTTGTGTATTTGTCGGACTTGTTGGGAGCATTTCCAAGGATGCTTCCATATGTTGTCAATCACTTTCATGACATATGTGGAGTGACTGGAGTCAGTGATTAGCTCATATTTTTTTGTATGCCTAGAGCAGTGACGATCTTCATCCCCTGATAAACAGCAATGATCTCAATTTCCCACTGCATTCGTTTTCTCATTAACTGTACCTTTGAAGGCTAGAATGGGGATGCCATTTTTGAGTCTTAAGATTCTGCCATCTGTATTTAAAATAATGTCAAATGTAGAGGACCATGAAACCCATTTTATTAGTCTTGCAGGCTCGGGGACTGCTTTGATCTTCCACCATGTTAGGATCTCCATTAACTTTGTTGATTCACAGCACTTGTGAGGGGATTTACTGCATTTGATTGCCATTTCTAACTTAGGGGATGATACTCTCAACTGGCCTGCTGATATGTTGGAAGTGTCTTCTATTCCTTTCGATGGGTATGTGATATACAGTGGCTGGCAAGGCGATTTTAATTAGCTTTAAAATGGTAGAGTCAAAATTGTAGCTGGAATTCCACTCCATCTCCTCTTTCCAACCTTGAGAGCTTCTGTTTATTTTGAGAGAATTCAGGATATCAGTCCAAATCCTATTTAAGTATGGACAATTAAAAAGGAGGTGCTCTTTGTTCTCATCATCAGCATCACATAACGAACAATAGGACCTGTCTATATTTTCTAATCGGACTTCATCTTTAATTTTAGCCTGTTTTTGAGAGTCGACCAAAATATGAATGAATGCCTAGGCACAACATCATATCCCAAACAATCTTTGACCAGAATGTTGGAGTCTGTTTAGATCTTATCACATTCCTAACTGATTTCTTATTAAAGGTTTCATTTGTTGTTAGCTGCCAAACCATCTTGTCTTATTCCTCAATATCTGGTTTGCGACTATTTTTTTTATCTTAACCCACATCTCCCTGAGCTCCTCAGGCCTGATCCTCCCTTGTGGTATTAATCAGGTACTTCTTTCAAAAGACATTGTTTCTAACTTTTGCAATTTTAAGCATTCCTGAGAGTAATACTCCACTGTTACTCATGTTTAGCTTTAGAACCGCTGCAGCTAACTGTGGATCATATTCATGCCACATGAAGGTTTTCCCGCCATTTCCAATAATCATTTTGCAATGTTTAACAGCTAAAACTCTTTTATTGAGCAAGGATCTCCATGCCCATGAACATTCTGTAGGTATTTTTGCAGTCCAAAATGACTTCCCTTTGAGATAGTTCGCTTTTATCCATTTTGACTAAGGGTTTGTATTACCTGAGACAAGATTCCACAATGTCCAACCGCGTATTATGGAGTAGCCGAAATCGTCAAGTTGTTAACTTGCTCGAACCTTTATCTGAGTGGATGCTGGGCACTATCTGGTATCTCTTCACATACGAGCTTCCTCGATCTCAAATGGAATAGCATGTAAAGTTTGGAGTTGAAGTCACTTCTTTTGGTTCACATTCTTCCAGTTGATTTTTTTCTTCTAAATCTCCTCAACTGTAGGCTCTCATTTCTTTTCTAGCAGTTTTGTGTAAGGAGTGGCAAACCAGGTAAATAACTCGCATTCTACATGAAGCTTCTTTTCTCGGCATGGTACAACAGTTAGAAGTAGCTCAGTGATGAGATATGTAGTACCAGTGAGGCAGTAGCACCCCTTCTTCGCTCAAAGTTAGCCTCACCTTATCTCCCATCTTGTTCTATACTTTTTAAAATCAAATTTGGTTTTTTAGGAATTCTGCCTTGAAAAGTAATAGTTTTATTGTCAAGTTCAAGCATGTAATCTGTTAATGGTTATGAGTCAATTTAAATTATTGATAGGTTCCATTGTATTAACAAACTGATGTGTTTTCGTCGTTTTATAGTACAAAGTTTGTTGTACATAAGTCTATTTTTTTTTTGTGATTTGATATTCTTTTTAGTGGACTATAAGCTCAAAATGGACAGAGCCCTCAAATTTATGAGAGGTCGATGGCTCAAATCCATTTAGTCCAATATATTTTATTTTACAGAAAAAAAACAAAAACAAAACTGGGATCCCGGAAAAAAGTCGAAATATGTTTGTCTCAAAACAACACATTTATGTCGGTAACAGTAAAATTCAGCAAGCTTTTTTCCTTGAAGACGATAGATATATCTGTGGAAAATTCCGAATTTAAACCTCATTTTCATCCATTAGTGGGTTTCCGGTTTCCTCCAGGATAAATAAATCTTGTGACATTTATTTCTGCACTTTCAAGTTCACTTGCAAGTATTTTTTCAGAGTAGGTTTTATCAGTAGAATTTTAATTGATAACCTATTCACTCCATCTAGGTTAATTGGCTAGATTTGTTAGAATTTCAATGGAAATGTTGATCCTCATCACTTTACTACCAAGAAATTTGACTTCTTCAAATCGCATTTCTATTCTAGGAAGCTTTGCAATACGAAAAATTGCTTACAAGTGACAATTCCTTCCTTTGCTCTTTCAGCTTCTTCTGACTATCCAGAATTAAAGGCTACAACATCTTCACCATGGAGTGGCCGTGAGACGGGATTTCAAAGAAGGTGTGAATGCACCCATCTATTCAGCTCTTATGCTATGTCCATTGATACTTGACATAATAGCTCGAATTTTATGGTGTAGTAGTACTTTCTTTCCTCCAAATATTTATGAGGTAATATTTTTCTTTATCTTTAACATCTGAATATGGTAATGTTTTAACTGTTTATTATTGGAATTGTAAGAGTACCTATAGATTTAAATAAATGGTTGGAGATACCTATGGAGCTGTAAATGTTTTATGTTTTATCTATCAGCTTTTGATTATTCTAAACTGAATGGAAATTGTTGAACATTTTACGTGTTCTGTAGGAGTCTACAACTAGGGTACGCAATTCTTTATGTTATGTTATGTTATTATTATTTTTTTTTCTGCATTTCATTATTGACTGTCAGCTTCATGATTTCTTGTTGGATATAATTAAATTAAGTTCTTAGCAGACTCAGTTCGTCCATAATCGGCGGCTCGGATTTCGAAGCCAGCTTGATATGGCTCAATAGCAACTTGGTGTTATGATTGGAACTTCTCTTCATCGTTGATACTATAAGTCGATTGCTTATTTGCTTCCACGGTAACTTCCAGCTTCAGTGCATGTTAATATTGTGGTAAACGGATTGCTCAAGCTCAGTTGTCAGTAGTGGTAGACAATTATGAATTACCAGTTTCTGCCACGGTTCAGCCGTTCAGTTTGCTAGACCGTCCAGAAAGAAATCTCCTGCTCCTGGTCCACCCATGTAACTGGATTACTCATGTAAAGGCTTCTTGACCCCTCCAACGATGACAATTCTTCTTGCTCCACTTCTTTGGGACAAACGTCAGTATCGGTGACACACAGAGTGATCCACACGACATTGAATCTAAACAATCCTTTACCTTGTCCCTGTGACCCTGACATTAGATTTTCACTTTTAACGTATTGAAAGGCGTGAATTACGAGATCGTAGAAAGGTTGAGCCATGCATGCTTTTATTGGTGGCCATGAAGATGGTTGGATTCCTCTAGTCAGAGCTCGGTAGCTTTGAAGAGATGGTCAGAGGAGGAGCGAGAAATGGGAAAGACAAGAATTATCTTGGAATGTTACTAATTTGAAGAGGAGTTTGCAGAGTTCAATGCAGGAGAAGAGATGGCCTTGTGCGTAAAAGTGAACTGCCAATATTTGGTTTACTATAGAGTAAGTGTTTCTTCTCGCTTCAATTTCAAGTAAAAATTGGTTTTATTTGCTAAGGAGAATATAAAGTACTGACTATTAGCTAGAAGTATATAATGGCTCCACTGATTGATCGTCAAAGACAAGGACAAGAGTCGGATGTACAACGATTCATTTCAGTTTTGGTTGGGAGTCACTTGAATCATTATAATATTCTACAAAGTACATCGCCTCTACATTTTTCTCGAGTACATGATGTGAACTTCTGTTTTCTGTGTTCACCATAAGTTTCTCATTTCCTCTTAAGACATCGGTTTTCTTAACAGGTTCTGTGTGTCCATCTTCTTCAGCTCAGATTGTCAAGTCAACCTTGAGATGACTCACCACCACCATTGCCCCAACTCATCAATAGTCACTCTCACTTCACATACAGGAGTTCATGGCAATGTCAATAGTACAACAGTGGGTAGTCCATAAGTTTTGGATCAGGTCTGTTCAAGTCCAACTCATACTGAATCAACTCTTACAGTTTCTCCTTCTCATCCCCAAACATCTCTCTCCCCCACCATCAATCGCTACCAGCGAAGCTGCAAATATGGGGCGAAAGAGGTGAGTTTCTTAAAGTTAAGATCTTTCTCTTAGTTTACTTAGATATATCTAAAGAGAAAGAGAGAGAGATAGGAAGAGATAATCAGGTTTACAATGGCAGATTGGGGTTCAACTTCACTTAGGAGAAGCAAAAGGCTAAGATGGGATTCTACTGAAGAATCTTATAATGATAATTATACTGTGATTTGCCCTAAATAGAATCACCATAAGAATATGTTAGGATCCTGAGGGTTAAGATCATTAAATATCGTACCACTAACACCTTGGTTTTATGTGGTGCAGTGGTATTGGGGTCTTATCAAATAACAAATCATCGAGTATTAGCATAAGAGATTGGTCCCAACTTCCAGAAGAACTCGTTGGTCTCATTGCCCAAAGGTATCATGTGGTGGTGAGTAATTTGCTGGAGAGTAAAAGACCTCTTGGAAAATGTGGTTAGGCTTGAAATTTTTGGAAGGAAGGAGTGTAAAGTGATAATTCATCAAGCTTCAAGGCATATCAAAGAAACTGGTTCTTGTTAAGAAATGCTTTTACCCTTTCGGTAAAGACCATGAATACATAGTGAGTTTATAGAAAATCGTTATCCGAAAGGTAGAGCTATTAAATGCAAATTTTGTTCAGTGCAATTAGAATCTGTGGTGGATGAGGTAAACTATATATTTTAACAATTCAGTGACAACTTTTCAGGAATAACAAACATTACAACCCGAAAGCAAATTATAAAGAAGAAATCTTCGCGACGATCAACTTGGATCTTTAAACCTCGCTGCTCTCAAAATGTTCAAGGTAGAAGCCAAAAATATATCTGCGTGCATTTTTGGAGCTATCGTACTTCCAAACTGGCTTTCTTTATAGAGTGTTTTTTAAGGGCCTCTTAAAAGATTTCTACTTGGTTAGAATGGACTTCACATTTTTTACCGAGGGAGCTTCTTCTTCATAGTTAGGCAAATTCTCTGCTAAAGTTGTTCTAAGACAGCCCCTGAGCGGAAAATCTTATCGTAACCACGAAGGCCACATACACGTGGAAGGCTAAATTTTGTGATAATCTCATCCAAGGTTTTGGGGTTTGAACTCAGGACCTCCCCCAAATTGCGTGGGAGCTTTGTGTTCCTCATGTAAATGAGTTTGAAAGATTGTTGTGTTATAGGACTAATATGACTTGCTGGTTTAAAAGTTGGTATTGCCACCCCCAATGGCTTAATCGAATTACACTTGTTTCGGGAGGAGTCAGATTACGCCTTCTTGGTTCTTACTGTTTTCAGCTAGATTGCTTCTTGAACAGGGTAAGATAGACAAGCTGCACAAGTGACTTGATGAGCCGGGTCTTTTCTGGGGTAAGGGGGTAGGTAAGTTTATTCATTTTCAGGTTTATGGGATCGCGTGTAGTAAGATAAGGGCTTAGAATGTAGTATCGACCTGTTAATTGTCGGGGTTATGATAATAGGACCACTAGGCAATATTTTTTAGTCTATCACTTGCTCTAATAATTAAAATCACCAATTTTACATACTGCAACTATTGTAAGATAATACTACTTTTATTTTCACCCCTTCTTGTTCATTACAACGCAGACACTCTTTCAGGTAGAGATGTAGAACAACAATAAAGATGAAACCACACCAACAAACTTCAAATAGCTCTCAATCTGAGATTGGAGAAGAAACTTAAACAATTGGTGATAAGGAAACCACATTAGGCATAGGCATCCGGGTTGACAAATGCTTCAACTCCCTTCAACATCTTCACAACACCTTCATTAACTGCCTCGCTTTCTTCTTTCGTAGGCACACTATGCGTTAGTACCACTCAAATGATCTTTTGGATGAACCATTGCACCCATTATGGTGGACGTTTTGTGCATGCATCTAAATGATTGGATTTTAAGCAGCCATTTTGCTCTAACAATAAAAATAAGATGCAAGTCTCTGGCGATAAATACGTATTGTTACTACGTATTTATTTGAAATAAATGGAATGTCAAAATTTCGATGGTTATGGTTATTTAATTCTAAATATAGGTGTGGGATGTTGGGAAGAGAGGGTTAAGGTTGATTCAAGAAGTTCATGAGCATTCGAAGGACGTTACAATTCTGTTTGTGTCGTCTTTAGGTGACAAGTTATACAACACTGGATAAAACAATTCGAGTAACAGTACATATTCTTGACTTTTCGAAATGATATTAAAGACCGTGTGACACTTGAGTTATAGTTATTCTAGATTTTTATTATAAGTCTACCCTTAAGCAATAACATTCTTGATGAAGGATGATAATAAGCTATGAAATGGACCTGCTGTATTGGCAAAACCCTCGAAACTAATAATCGTCTCAAAGTTATGCTGCCGAAGAAATAAATGACAGAAGAAGCAAGAGTAATCAAAGACCCAATATGGATAATTTTACATGGCTCATCTCATAGGGTCATACCTTAACGGGCTAAGAGCTTCGAGCTTGGTACACTTGTACGACTTTATGATATCATTAATCTCTGTTGACTAAGTTTTTTTTTCTTACTATTATTAATCTCATTTGTAACTTTGGACAAATAAATCAAGATAAATTTATTATGTCCTGGCTCATGAAGTGAAAGAGGCAGTACATAAGTTGGCAGCTAATGCTAATTTTGCATGCTTCGCTTCTCAGGGAATTGGAGTTGGTCAACATTTAATGATATTTGGTAGAAAAAATGACAATATATTAGATTGTATATAGAGTTTTGACTCGGCGAGTTGTCGAAGGATATGGTGGTAGATTTCGGGTGTGGGGTTATAACTGAGATTATGAATTGTTGAGTTGAAGATAGAGAGAGTTGTGTGAATGTTTTTCTCTGTTTAGAGGAGTTTTAAGAGTTATTTTCCAGGGATAAACTTGGGGATTTCTGTCATGGTGAAATGGGGTTTGGTTTGTTTTGCTTTGTATATCATTTTGATGGCATTTCTTGTTTGGGGTTTCAAGTACTTGACGGGTGAAGAAATCGACTCAATGAGTATTGAGGAGCTTAAGCAACCAGATACTATGATGGAGATAAGCCTCAAAAAGTCCAATCTAAAGAGTTAAAATTTATCATTCTTTATCCCGTGATCCCTTATCATTTATTTATATACTGTTCATACTAATGGTATTCAAATTTAACTAGAATGAGTTGGAGCTTAACTATTTGCAAATGAACTAACAACATTTTATCTAGACATTACAGATAAATCTGACTCCATAGTAATGAACTTCTTCGTTTCAGATGGCATTTTTGGATTGCGTTTGTGGTGATTTCTCCAAAACATTATGATAGAATATAGTTTTTCATTAAGGTTTTAAACTTCTAATTTGAAACTGAACATGGTATACGTAATATTGCAGTGTTAGTAGAAGAATACAATTCTCTGAGAACAACGGTTTGTTTCCCCCTTTCTCTTCTAGTATTTCTTGCCATTACTCCTATATACTTAATGTGTCTTATCTATTGATGTAATGAATCTTTATGGATAAATAGATTGCTGAGAACGAGGGACGAGAAGTAGCAAATCAATTAGCACCAAATTCGTACCTAGTGAAGGTAATTCTCTATATCTACGAGTGTCTTTTTTTTATTGTAAGTACATAATGAATTAGTGTAGCAAAATAAATCTTTGTGGATGTATAGGGTGATGATAGCGTGAGAGCACATCAGGTAACCTACACAATTATTTGGGTAAGCATCTTCTTACATTTTAACCATCCAGTTGTGTTAATTAACTGCAAAACAATTTCAATTTGAATATGAGTTGTTGGTTTTAATTTTGAAAATTTTGGTGTTGATTCGATCAAATTTCAGAATTTAGCTAGTTGTAGTGATGCAATTGCCCAGAAGATTTTTTATTGGTTCAAAAAGCTTCAATTTAGAAGATTGATTCTAAGCATGGTAATTTAATTTTTTTCTTTTATTATATGAGTTGTGTTATTGTTAATATTGGGGCTTTGTATGATTTCTTACCTCTTCAGTAGTATGGCAGTGATATTTAAGAAAAGAAAAGAAAAAAGTAGCATGGCAGTGATATATAGTCATTAGCTATTAATATGATAATGTTATTTTTGCTTAGGAATGTTTTTGGTAATCGATTAAATGGTTTGATCCCTTCTACCTTTCAAACTTTGGGGAGGTGTACATATCTGTGAATATATGTACATGTGTAATCTGAATTGTTGTAAGCCACCAAAATGTCATCTGTAAGATATGACTCATTTACTAATTAAGTACCAATTGTTTCTCTTAATCTCTAGGAACCTATCATCAAATATTTTAAAGGCAGGATCCCTGTGAAATTTGGGTCAAATTATAAATCTTGATGAACTGTAAGTTTCAAAGCTCAACATATATTTTTCACTTCTTAAGAAAAAACCTAGGCAGCAACGACACTTCACTTTAAAATAATAAAATGTGTCCGACACCTGACACTTAGACACTGGGCACACGTGTCCAACACTATTTCCAAGGTACTTAACAAAATTATGGCGTTTCCGACACCCCGTACCCGTGTCGGATACCGACACCTGTATCCGTGTCATTGTTACCTAGGAAAAAACATATATTGGCTTCTCTGAATTCATTAGGGATCTCTCTATCCATGAAATTTCTGAACCTTACTAGCTTATATAGGTGATCTGGAACACCTACTGGTATTGTACGTGTGACATGCTTAATTTGTCATTTCTGAATTTGTGTGCCGAGCTGAATATCAATGTTTACTATCTGATTTTTATATTCAGTGTAGGAACTTGACCAAGAATCACCTTTACTGACCTCTGTTGGTAGAGTATGGCTATTTTAAAAGTATTCAGATTATGTGAGTTGATTATGGAATTCAATAATATTATTGACCATGTTTGTTAATACAAAGCTTAATTGCTGAATTAGTTGAATTTGTACTTTCCTAGGGACTTATCCTTCAACGAACTCTCTTGCAAGATACCTCGAATTGCAAAATATCGACAATTTGTAAGTCAGTATTTCTGGGGTCGTTCTTCTTACTAAAATATTTTCTAGGTTTCCACTAGAAAGGTAAAGCTGTACAGACTCATTATATTTTGGGTTTAGTTTAAATGCATATAAGCCTTGTTTTGCTATGCAGCTTAGGGTTATATTGATGGTAAGTCTCACTAATCTTTCTGATGGTTAGTTAGGGTCAACTTTTGTTAATTAACTCTTCTCCGTCTCTCTTTACGTTCAATTTGGATCTCATCAGAATTGAAGGGACTGAATGATGATTGTGAACATTTTGAGTCCTTTCCTCCCAGTCATTTGGACTCAGCAAACAAGGTGGCCTCCGTAGGTGGTACAACCCTCCTTGGTTCACTGAGATTGTTCCATCAACTCCGTATGCATCATCCATTTGTTCTGCGACGTGCTTTTGAAAATGTGTGGTTATTATAGAAAAAGTAACACCAAAACCTAGTCTTTGCATATAGAAACAGTCGAGCATGATCCTAAAATATACCCTGTCTCATTGGTGTTAAGTGTTGCTTAAGCTCTTATTAGTATTACTTGTCTTTTATGTTGCCTCTCTACATTTTTTAATAGTTAGACGAGAAAAGCCTCAGTTTTTTTACTTCCGAGATTTATTTTTTGCTAGGTAAGCAAGATTTTTAAAGTGGAAATGTACAAGTAGAGGAAATGCTGAAAATAAATACTAGAAATCTAGAAACCCCAAGAAGCAAAGGCATCATTGTTGGAGTGTATGTGTGTATTTACACATACTACTTTAGTCCCACATTGGGTAATAGTATAATTAGCGTAATGGTCATCTACTATATAAAGAGAGGTTATGATGTAATCTAATTTTATTAATTCAAGAGTGAATAATATTTCACCTTTTATTTATTTCTACATGGTATTAGAGCCAAACACATTATTGTTATCATTGATCCCATCATCAACAACAACAATCGCATCTCCAAAGGAAAAATCATAACCTGATTTGGATAGCTTGAAGAGTACCCTCTCATTACCTTGAAAACTCTAGATCCTTAATGCATCTTCTTCTTCTTCTTCAACTCATAAGTTACAACAACCATAGATTATTGGAAACTCAAATATAGAGAGAAGAAACCAAACTAAGATTCCAAGCTTCGTCCCTAAACATCCAACAAACCCTGGTATACATCAAATTACAATAAGCTTCCAAGAAAAAAAAAAGAAAATCGGCTTATAACGAAGCCCTTTCTTCTTCTTATGATTACAGATTTGATTCTCAGATTCCAAATGATAATTTGGGATTTTCCAGAAGATATAATCCCTAATCTAAAAGAGAAGAAAGTAAATCCAGTAGTATATCAACAAAGATAATCAACCCAAAAATTAGTAACAAAGAAAAAGAAGAGGAAGTGAGGAGCAGAGATTAAACATCTCCAACCATCATTGAAGGGAGATGGAAGAGTACTGAGAACCAACAAAATGTTCTTTTGAGAAATAAAAGGAGAGTGTCCAATATAAGAACAACTTAGTTGTAGAGTTTCGTCTCTCACAATTACAGAAAGAGAGAAAGATAATTCCTTGTTCACAGATTTTAATGTTCACCGAAACCAAAGATTGAAAAACGAAACGAACTTTACGAGATTTAGTTTTCTCAAAACTTGAGAACCAACAGAGTTAGCAATAGCAGCAGCCAAAGATAGTAAGAAGAAAAAAAACTAGCTTTACCAATTAAGAAGGAAGAGGAGAAGAAAAAATCCCGAAACAATTCGAAAAGAAAAATTGGACTTCGGTTGTCCAGCGACGGCAATGGCCACCGGCGGCCAAACTTTTGGTTGCCTTCAAGAATGCAACCGCTCTGATACCATGTAGAAATAAATAAAAGGAGAAATATTATTCACTCTTGAATTGATTAAATTAGATTACATCATAGCCTCTCTTTATATAGTAGATGACCATTGCACTAATCTATTACCCAATGTGGGACTAAAGTAGTATGTGTAAATATACACATACACTCCAACACTCCCCCTCACGTTGATACGAACATATAATATTCGTGTCAAGGTGGATTATAATAAGATAAAAAAAGATAGTCTCTCATACACACACACTCTAATAATGTATGTGTGTATTTACACATACTACTTTGGGGGCGGATTTAGAGACACTCAAGTCTCACTCACCACAACCACTCATCTCTATTAGATGAGTGGCTCTAAAAATTTAGGATTTCCTATAAGGGAAATGAGGTGGAAAATTAGGGGATCCTACCTGCCCCACTCTCTCTAGCCGTCACTCACATTTCCCTCTCTTTTCAAAGAAATTTCAAATTCGAACAACCATCACTGATATCAGTCAAGTCTCTCTCTCTCATTTCACACACACTCTCTCTCTCTCTCATATCACACACACACTCTCTCATATCATACTCTCTTTCTCTCTCATATCACACAATCAGGGCGATTTCTGCCATTAGAGGTGAGATTTCAGTTGAGAAAGGGAAGCGATTCTGCCATTAGAGGTGAAATTGATATTTCCAAAGAACTCCGACACCCTTGCTGATAGTGCACTTACTCGACGGGTACTTTCTGACCCTTACTCGCCAGTAGTACACTTGGATGTTGTGAAATTTGTTAAAAGACTGTAATCTCCTGTACAATTTCTCTTTGATTGATTACCTGCTAGTGGGTCCCATTTGAATTCGACAATTTAGTCAAAATATTTGCATTACACTGATGTAGGACTAAATAATTGTCGAACTCGACAATATCGCATATGAATGTAATATTCACAGTAACTAAATTGTCGAACTCGATAATATTATATATGACTGTTGGAGACACAATATCTGAATTGTCGAACTCGACAATATTACATATGAATCGTTCAGGTACAGTAACTAAATTATCAGTTCGACAATTTTTTATATGAATGGTTGAGTTACAGCAACTAAAATGTCGAACTCGACAATATTACTGTGCAGAGTCAACGGAGATGGTGAAGACGAGGTCTCAGAGTAGTCGGGAGGCTGCTTCTCGCTGTATTAAGCAGTTGTATGACGAACTAGCGATGCGTTATTTTGGTTCGGTTAATTTGAACGGTCCACCATTGCCGCCGCGTGAGGAGAGCTACGAAGGAATGTGCGAGGCTGAGGTGGCGTTGTGGAGGGAGGATTTCCATTTGCATTGTCAGATGCAGACGGTCATCCTGCATCCAATGGCGAGGAGAACAGCTTTTGTTGCCCGGGCCAGGGAACTGGTTAGGAATGATGGCTCCGGTTCTGTCGGTGCAGTTTAGGATTTGCTGATTAGGTATTCTGGTTGTAATATCGTTGGGAGGTACATGTAATGAAGTAGTTGTAGTATTCAGCAAGTGATGAATAAATTTTGTATGGTACAACAGGTTTTTGCGTGTGATTGTTTACATCTTGTATTCTGCCTTTTGTAGTATGTGATGTACTTATGAAATTAACATGCGTTGGACTTGAATTGTGTTTGGTTTGTGATATTTTGATCTCTCCAATTACTTTACTTAGAACTCACAATCATTTCTTTTATGTGTGAACTTCTTAGTCAGATTGACAATGGAAGACTCCGTCTATAAAAATTGGTCGAAAGTTATTGGTGAGGAGTCCCCAGAAAGGTGTGAAAATGAACGTATTGTAGACCCATTTTCGGCGGATGCCCCATACGAGGGTCAACATTTTGATATTGTAGATGATGCACGTCTATGGTATGAACGATATGGAAGATGGCAGGGTTTCTCTACCAAGATACGTTTCTACTAAGCGTCCGAGATCGGATGATATAGGCAGAGCCCACTTTTGTTGTATGAGCAATGGCTTTTCAAAGAAAAATCTTGGCACTCCAGAGAGTAGTGACGTAGCTGGCAACAGAATATCATCTAATAAGTGTGGGTGTAAAACAACAATGAACACAAATTGGAATAACAAAATAGGCAAGTATGTGGTCACAAGTTTTATGGATATCTATAACCATAAACTCGTATCTCCACGGAATCAGCATCGGATGAAGGTTAACAGATTCTTTCCAGAAACAGCAAAAAACCTTACAGCGGCATTTGAGCTCCACAATACTTCGGTCAGCAAAGTCCCGACATTATTCCTAGATAGAACCTTTAGCAAACGGGATTGTTACAACTACAACGCTAAAGTAAATAAGGAACGACTAGTCAGAGGAGATGCACAAACCGCGTTGGAGTGGTTTAGGAAGAAACAAACTACAGATCTGATGTTTTATTTTGACATAGAATTAGATGAGGAGGACCGAGCACTGAATTTTTTTTGGATCGATGGACGTTCAAGGTACGTATATGAGGCATTTGGAGATGTCGTCACCTTCGATACTACATACCGGACGAATGTGTACAAGATGCTCTTTGCTCCGTTTAAAGGGATCAACAACCACTACCAAACAATTCAATTCGGATGTGCTATGCTAAGAAATGAGCAAGAAAACACATTTTTATGGTTGTTCCATACTTGGCTCAAGGCAATGAACTACAAACACCCTGTATCAATTATCACCGATCAAGATGCAGCTATGGCCGCGGCTATTCCCAAGGTAAAAGAGTACTTGGACACTTATTACTCGAGTTACAGTATTGTTAACTGGAGTATATTGTCTATTTTTCATTATCAATAGTATCGAAATCGACAATATTCGACAATTGTTACTCTAGTTACAATTGAACTATTGTCGAATTCGACAATAATTGTTAGCATAACTCCAATCCAATCACATTTGTAAATTGTCGAATTCGACAATATCATATAGTATTCAGAGACACTTTCATTCTAAGTTCTGGTTTATTTCCAGGTCTTCCCCAACACCAAACATCGATTTTGTCTGTGGCACATCACAAACAAATTTCCCGTGAAAATCGGCCATGTTTATCGGGAACCATCTACATTCAAAGAAGATATCGATTCGATAATGCACAACATATATGAGGCTGTAGAGTTTGAAACCAAGTGGATGGACCTAATGAAGAAACATAAATTGGATGATAACGTTTGGATGCAAGGAATCTTCAATATTAGACAAAGATGGATACCGTTATGGAATAGAGAGACCTTCTTTTCAGGGATGAGCAGCACAGGACGAAGTGAGTCCACAAACAACTTCTTTAATGATTGGTTACCAATAACAACTGGGTTCTACAGTTTTGTGACCAAGTATGAGGCTGCCCTTATAGAGGTATACGAGCGAGAAAGTGCAGAAGACTTTGCATCAGAACACAGATATCGTCAAGTTGGACCTCATCAAGCTCTACTGAAAGATGCTGCAAAGATTTACACCAGAACAATGTTCCACAAACTTCAGGATCAATTTGACCAGGTTGTTCGCTTCGTTGCAATAGAAAGACACGTAGAAGGTAACGTTCGGCAACTTACGGTGAAGGCCCATAGTGGTCGTGCTGAGTCATTTGGGTTACAAATAGACTTAGAGAAGTTAACTGGTAATTGTGGATGCAAGTTGTTTGAGTATGTTGGACTTTCATGTTGTCACCTCCTAAAGGTTTTCTCGAAATACGACATTCTCAAAATATCAGAGGCCTTCATTATGACAAGATGAACGATTGGTGCAAACAAGTTTTCAAGGTTGTATGATGAAAGCCAGTTAGAAGGAGATAACTTACGACATGCCTTACGCCATAGCCACCTATCGCTTCGTGCATCAATCTTATTTGAAAGGGCCTCGATGATGAAAGAAAGTTTTGATTTTGCGGTTTTGAAGCTAGAAGAGCTTGAGTCTTACCTTCAAAACTACGATGACGCTTTAACACAGATAGATGCATCACAACAAAATATCTCAACTTTTGTCACAGATTCTCTGGTGTCCGGATCTATGATTTTAAACCCTCTCGTCGTTCAAACAAAAGGTCGGGCGAAGATTAATCACAAGAAAGGGGCAAGATGGAAGGGGGGAATGGAAGAGGCTGTTATGAAGAAGAAGAGAACATGCAAAAGTTGTGGAGTACTCGACAACCATGACAAATGGACATACCCACTCCTGAAAACGATGATAGCAGAATCAAGTAAGTATATATCCAAAAATATGCATAAACGATACCTTCTGCGTGATTTTTCTATAATGTGTTCCATATTTACAATAATTTGTTCCATGTAGGAGACAACAATAATGGGGAATCTATTCAGCCGTTGCACTCAAATTCCGACAAGCACAACATCTAGGGAAACAAAATGAGTTCACGTTCATTGACTAATAAATATCTATTGATTATTATTGAGAAATTAGTACATTGATTCAACATTATATTTGCTTTGTAATTGAAATTTAGGACAATAGCAATGTTGTATTTCACGGAGAAAATATCAATAAATTATATGCAGTTTAATGATTGTGTTGCTTTATGCACCCCCACCCTCTATGAATTTGTATATTGTTGAATATACTTCCGTAAATTGTCGATTTCGACAATATTATATACCTAGAAAACTAACTACCAATTGTAATATTGTCGGGTTCGACAATATTACAAATGCATAATTGAAAATATACTACTACAATTGTCGAAATCGACAACATTGTAAATTGTAAGTAACCATATACACTAAAGTATTGTCGAAATCGACAAAATTTCAATTTTTAGATACACTCAAGTGCACTGTTAAAATATTCTTCAGAGGCAAAATGTACATTTTGAAGAGGGGAGAGTTAGAAATGAGATTCATATGACAAACATAAATTTATATACTACAAAAATAAATCAACAATAGAGTGTTATACCAAAAATTATATACTGTGATAAACATTGAACTAAATGAACTATCATATACAAAAAGGGAAAAAATTATATATTGTGATAAACATTAATGTAACATAACTGTCATATACAAAGATTTGGTCGACAACCCTATTTGATTGTCGACAAACCAACAACAACCATGTCATTAACTCTATACCCCTGACACTTGTGCTCTCTAAGTAATGCCCTAAAGTTCCTTACTCTCACATCAAAATACCTAGTTAATTGTTCTTTCTGGAAACCCAGAGGAATTTCCAAATTTACATGACTGTAGAAAATAGTAGAAAGTGGAGGTATTGGTGCATCGAACCTTGGAATCAAGCGAACGAAATGGTTGTCCACCCCCAAACCAAACCACCAATACTTACTAGTATCCATAACTAGGTTTTGGAACCTCTCCACATTTGAAGTAGTATTTCTTTTGCGTGCCCAAAATAAAGGTAAGAATGTATATGCTTTAGTGTGGTTAATGAAGACCACAACCTTCTCATAGTAGGTGGCTAGTAAATGCGTCATATGCCTATACTCCACATGTTGATGACCATAAGAACACGCCTGCAATAGAATTTGGTATGCGTTCTTCCCGTCCGCAGTGATTTGTATACCCAATGTTTGGCTGATGATAGTCTTCCAGAATGCGGGGTCCTTGCAGAGAAAGGTCTTCAATGATTTCATTACATCTGGGAATCTATGTTGGCTCTGGTGCTGAATCACGGCGGTAACCCTAAAACCAGAATTGTTATCACTGATTTCGACACCTCGAACATCTACAAGATACTTCGTCCACGGTTGGAATAAAAGTTCTTGCATCTTCTTCTTCTTAGCCATTTTCTCCCTCCTAGCAATGACAACATTTTCAAGGTTTACCGCCGTGGAAACCAAGTCCTCTTGATAATCTCCCTTGGGTCCTTGCTGCGTTATTGTGAAGAATCTTTCATTCTGCTCAAAAAGTTCTTCGAAGGTTGGGTCCCCCATGTCTCCCATCCCTTCATTTGCGAGTGCCTTCTTCAATGTTTGATGTCAAACCTCCTGCAACAAGTCCTCATATTATAACAGACAGTAATATTAGAGCAATATTGTCGAATTCGACAATATTGTGTATCCATAATTCCAATTTACAGTGCCATAATTGTCGAACTCGACAATTATTTATTGTTCAAGTGGAAATATATATTACTAATATTGTCGAATTCGACAATATGAAGATAGTAATCATCGAATTTGACAACTATGACTTCAAACCATGCATTAAATAGAGCAATCTCAAATATGTACAATAGTTTGGAATATGTCATACCCATTCATTGTTATCTACTTCCAAAGTCTTCTTCCTCTCTTCTGAATTAACTAGTTTTTTATGCTGAAAAAAAAAATCCAACATTAAGATAAATACACTTGGTATGTACATGAACATTATCTAAATTGTCGAGTTCGACAATATTTACCATGCACAACTCGAGATGAAATTCCTAATTGTCGAATTCGACAATATTCGATTTCAATAACATGATTTTGAAACCATGCATTACACAGAGCAATCTCAAATATGAACAAGAGTTAGGAATATGACATACCCATTCACTGTTATTTACTTCTAAAGACTTCATCCTCTCTTCAGCATTAACCAACTTCCGTCGCTGTAAAAATATCCAACATTAGAATAAACATTGAAATCAACATTCCATATAATTTAGAAGGATGGGCGGGGGAGTTTACGAGATGGTTAGTTTCCTCCGTATATCTCGCTGCTTCTTTCTTATACTTGGATGTCCAAATCATTATCTGCTCCAAATACATAAAAGAGATGAGCTATATAACTCCAGTTCATTTAAATGTGATTTTGGGTACTACATTTGATTTTGGGATAATCAAACACAAACTCCATTCCACTAACTAAAAAATTCGTATACAAAATGAACCCTCAAAATGAAACTTAAATTCACTATTGTCAATTCACTAAATTCGTACACAAAATTAAGTTTTAATTCACTATTATCAAACACAAACTCCAATTCACTAACTTCAATTAATTTTATTCATTTCGAATGACTTACAAAATCATCTTTCGCAATCAACTTCTTCTTAATATCTTCATGTGCAGCCAACAAGTCCTTATACTTCTTTGCTAGGGTTGTGTCTGACACAGGCTGATGTGATGGTAGCATAGTAAGCTGTTTAAAACATGAGCACAAGAACAATGTTACCAGACTTACAAATAAGTGACAAATAATTAAACATTATTGAATTTTGGTAAACTCACAGGTGTAGTTTGAGGAAGTTGCAAGTCTATCTGCTCCATCAAAAACGCATTTACCACTTTTAGTGACTCGATCTCTTTACACTGTACACATTTGGGGACAAAATAATTACGCCAGATGCAAGAATTATTAGTGGAAGACTATAAGTAATTAGGGTTAGGGACACTCAACACTATTACCTTTGTATTAAACTCATTACCTTTTTATTCAACTCAACAAATAAGCTTTGATTACAGTCTTCAAGGCCATATTTTTGCCTTAGCTGTGCCTCCAAACTTGTATTTTTTTCCTCCAAATTTTTGCACTCCAATATTTAAAAACATAAATTTGACAAGGAAAATTAGGATTTTGACAAAAACAAACAATGGATGCGATAATGACATCTGCCTAAGACCTTACCTTCGCATCTAACTGCCTTGAAAGATCTGCGAACTCTAGTGCACATTGCTCGTCAACTACACGCTTTAGTTCAATCTCCGCCTTCATTTGTTCAATGGTTTCTTTAAGCAAATCACATTTACTTGTCTGAGGTTAAATTGACATAAAATATTTAGATTAGTTTATGTGTTTTTATCGAAATCGACAATAATCTTATGTAACTATCGAGTTCGACAATAATACATATATGCCAGTTTTCAGAATAACTGTGAAAATTGTCGAATTCGACAATTTACCTTTGTTCACTTACACGTACACTGTAATAGTTGTCGAACTCGACAATTATTTATACTAAACACTATAGATAAAAATACACATTATGCACAACTAAAGATAGGTATGACTGACCTTCTGTTTGAGGGCCTCTCTTAGATTAATATTGGCTTCAGACTCCTTATCTTTATCCTCCTTGAGCTTCTAAAGTTGGTCATTTAGTACTGTGATTTGCTGGTCATTTAGGTTTATATTTGGAGATCGACTAGAGTGCTCATGATGCTACAAGTTAACAGAATATTAGACAATAGTATTTTTGAATTGAATAGAATAGAAGGCAAGTGAGATAAAAATGGTTGTAATATGTACTAACCGATGCATCATATTGTTCAGCAACATCTTGAGAATAGCGCACGGGGGTGTCACCATGCTCATTGACAGTGGCTTCCTTTCTTTGATGAACTCCAGCATCATCATCTGCAGCTAGGTCAACAGCAATGGGACAGATCGTAGTCCATGAGACGGAGGCAAACCACTCCAAGTATCCCTTTGTACATACTAGAGGCCCCTCTCGTACCCTCCGCCCCCTATCCGCCTTCTTCAAAACAAAGTCCTTCCACTTTTGGCCAGAGAAGCAATCAACCCACTCATACTTAGGGTTGAATTTTCTCGGTCTTTCTGCGCTCCATAGGTTTGAAACCTTTGTGATCAGTCGCTTTCTAGGGATGCCTTGTTCCCGATTGAATTGCCGCACAACCCTATTTGGGTAGTATGGTTGAACATGATCTGGAGAAGCTAATACAGCATAAAAGAACGTGAACTCGTTGAACGCATGCGCGGAATCCCTTTTATTTCTGTATGGGTCCCAAACAACCTACATGAAAATGAATGAAATGTATTATGGCACCATTAAGTTGAATAATTTTTCCAGTAGTCCTAAGAAGGATTTAATCATATTGTCGAATTCGACAATATAATAGGGACTTGTAGTTTATCATATGCATTATTGTCGAAATCGACAATTTCTCGAGTACCATTAGAGTTATGCTTATATATTGTCGAATTTGACAATATGATATGTACAATAGTAGATGTACATAGTCAGTATTGTCGATTTTGATAATTTCCGAGCAGTGTAATCTTTGTACTCTAAGTCTAATATCATACAGTGTAGCAGGTTAATGAACTTACATCCTCTAGTTTGTACTTGTCCAATGCCTCCCTAAACATGAGCAAAGCTGGAGCAGCGTATCTATCCGTAACGGATGCGTCCCATTTCCAACAAGTGCAGTGTTCATATGCGTTGGAGTCCATCTCCTTGGGGATCCCAGCAAGCTTTGGGAAATGTGCAAAGATCCACGACTACATAGATAATGAGAAACAAAATAAAATTAGTCAAGAGGTTGAAGGCATATGTTAAAACAGTTACAGAAATGAGTATGGATTCACCTCGAGTAGCGTGGTACAACAAGCAACTTGCCTCTCATCATCTCGAGATGCTGTACCCAAATTGTAATACATGTGGGCCAGAACTGTTGATCCCCATGACTACTTCTTCGCGATCTTGTCCTTGGCAAACAGGTCAAGGTACCGTGCGCTGACATCTGTGCCTTTCTTCGTAGGAAATAGAAAGGAGCCACAAACATACAGCATATAAGCACGGACAACAGACTTGGCTGTTAACCCATTCTTCTTCTTTGCAGCTGTAGCGGTACTGGCACTAAGAACCTTCCCCAACTTGTAGGCATATTGCTCTCTCAGTTTCTTCAGTGACAATGAATTTCCAGCACCCCCAACTTTCAAAGCCTTGAATGCTTTTAGACCTTGCAGGAGGTTGTTCTCAAAAACCTCCACAAGCGCAGGGAATCCCCAGCTGCCGGCAATGACCGTGACATCACCATCTGAACGCAACCCAACCAATTGCTCTACGTCATCCAAATTTGGAGTCATCTCGCCCTATTTGAAGTGGAAACTACTAGTTTCCGGCTGTCAACATTCTGCAAAAGCAGAAATCAGCCCAGAGTTGTAGGATATGGCCCCAATCCTATCCAAACCCTTCAACTTAACATAATTTTGGACCGCTTGTGGTTCCTTTGTAAGGTCCCACGTAGGCTGGTGATGGTGAACACGCAGCGGAAGCTTCTCCTGAACAATAATGGCAATTATGTAAACAAAATATAACTAATAGGAATAACAAAACATAATTAAATAAGGGATTTCATTAAACAATATACCTGCCCTAGCGCGATCGACCTCGCTCTATGGAATCTGAAGCTTCTTAATAAGCTTCTATCACTAGGGCCTACGTCTTTGTTGCTTGTAGCCCCCTCGCTTTCAGAATACCCCCCAACAATAGGAATATTCACATCTGAATCAGGGGGAACATTTGGGAGTGGGGGTTGAGCTCCCAAAGCGGCTTGGGCAGACTCTGTATCTAATTCAGAACCCTGGGGAATATTCAGAGCTTCCGCATACTGAAGTTGAACTTCCAAAGCAGGTTGGGCAGACTCAGTTGGAGGTACTGGTTCACTAACACCCTCATTAGCAGTTTCAACGATTTTAGGAGGGACGACTGTGGTTGGGTCAATAGTTTTTCTTTTTCTCTTATAGGTAACTAAATCTCCTTCTCTGACCAACTCTCTTTTTCTTCTATTTGAAGCGGTTGGAGGCACTTTGTCATTCATTGTTTACCTGTACACAATTTATTGTTTAAAGGATCAGTATAATTGCACATGCTAATTGTCAATTTCGAGAATATTATGTAAACAAAAGTGCAAGTGCACTTGAAAATTGTCGATTTCGACAATTTAGACTCCATTTGAATAAGTCCAAGTCAACAATGTTATTGTCGAAATTGAAAATTTGGACTTATTCAAATAGAGTCATGTTAATAACACAAATCTACCATAAAATACTCGAATTCGACAATTTCATAGTAGTTGGAGATATTAATATGGAATATTGTCAAATTCAAAAATTTACCAAGTTTAATATTAATTATGTACATATAATAGTGTCGAATTCGACAATATTATATGTAGAATAGGAGATTGTAGTTATGCTAATATGTTTACATAGTGGTTGGAGATATTGATATGTAATATTGTCGAATTCGACAATTTACCAAGTTCAATATTACTTATGTACATATAAAATTATCGATTTCGACAATATTATATGTAGAATAGGAGATTGTAGTTATGCTTATATGTTTATATGTCCAATATTGTCGAAATCGAGAATCATGCAGTATTGTATTGCAATTGGAGCTATTTAGGTTTAACATTGTCAAATTTCACGATATAGTATACCCATGTAGAATAGCAGATTGTATTTGTGCTTATATGTTTGGGGCATGTCCAATATTCTCGAATTTGAGAATCATGCAGTATTGTATTGCAATTTCAGTTATTTCGGTTTAACATTGTCCAATTTTACGATATTAACGGAATGGGAATTGAATTACCTTGAAGTAGACACCAATCCTTTCTTTCCTCTAAACAATGTCTTTGAATCCCCTCCTTGAAGTAATTACTTTCTCAACCCGAAATGGAAAATTAAACAAAATAACAGTCTCTAATTACGAGAGAGAGAGAGAGAGAGAGAGAGAGAGAGAGAGAGTGAGTGAGAGAGAAACCACAAACTGTTAGTGAGAAGAGACGGTGTTCGTGAGAGGAGACGCTGTGAGTGAGAGAGAAAGTGAAACTGTTCGCGAGAGTGAGAGAGATAGAGTGAGTGAGAAAGACGTTTGGAGGGAAATGGTTTTTGGTTTGTTTGCAGAGAGAAAGAGTGAGACTGTGTAAGAGAGAGAGAGTGTGGGGAGACACAACATTAAATGTGAGTGACCCGGGATTTGAAAAGAGAGGGAAACGTCTGCCAGCTACAGGGGAGGGGAAGAGAGAGAGAGAGAAAAAAAAAGTGGGGCATGCAGGACCCGGGATTTTCCACCTCATTTCCCAATATATAAAATGCCAATTATGATGGTTGTGGTTGAGTGAGACCTTAGTGTTTGGTTTCCTAATGTCTCTAAATCCGCCCCTACTACTTTAGTCCCACATTGGGTAATAATATAATTAACGCAATGGTCATCTACTATATAAAGAGAGGCTATGATGTAATCTAATTTAATCAATTCAAGATTGAATAATATTTCTCCTTTTATTTATTTCTACATGGTATCAGAGCAAAACACATTATTGTTGTCATTGATCGCTTCATCAACAACAACAATCGCATCACCAAGGGTAAAATCATAACCTGATTTGGATAGCTTGAGGAGTACCCTCTCATTACCTTGAAAACTATAGATCCTTAATGCATCTTTTTCTTCTTCTTCAACTCATAAGTTACAACAACCAGAGATATTGGAAACTCGAATATAGAGAGAAGAAACCAAACTAAGATTCCAAGCTTCGTCCTTAAACATCCAACAAACCCTGACATACATCAAATTACAAGAAGCTTCCAAGAACAAAACATAAAAATATTATTTGTTATTGACTTTGGTAAAAAAAAAAAAATTTCTTCTTTCTGCTTGTGACTTTGGTAACTAGTGAGTTGTGATATTGCCAGGGATTTCTTTGATACATAGCAATCCTATTTTGTGGCTAGTGATATTTCTATATGGGTTTTCATATTTAGCATGTGGTGCTTTGTTTATTTCTTAGATTTGTTACCTCTATGGTGTAAAGCGAGATTAACCAACCTAATTGATCGTGCCAACCAGACCACTATTTAACCACCTTGACCAATTAAAGGTCACAGTTTAACTTTCCAATCTCTCAATTACTCATAGAGATCTTTTTCTCTATTGGTCATGCACTCAATTTGTTCTCTTATTTTCGTGAAAGGCGAAATTTTGTTTATTAAGTTCCCATCGCGAGATGCTATTTACTCTCATTGGATCGGATGAAGATGGTACACCACCTTCCACCTCGATCATGAATTCATTATTTCCTCGAGTGATTTTCCTCTCCTCGAGTAATTATTTCCTCGGGTGATTCTCTTTCCTCTAATGATTATCTTATTCGCCAAATTCACGAGTGTCAATTACAAAATCGAGATGCAATCTTTTCCTGTCGCGAGATGCGATTTCTTCCTTTGAATCGAGTGAAGATGTTTAATTTCTTCTACCACGATTATGGTTTTGAGTCCTCGAGTGACTTTCTCTTCCTCGGGGAACTTCTCTTTATCCTCGAGTGAATCTTATTTCCTCAAGTGATTTTTTCTTCTCTCTTCCTTGGGTGGTTTTCTCTTTCCTCAATTTATTATCTCTCCTTTATATTACCTCGAGTGATCTTCTTCCTCGACTAATTCTCTCACCTCAGTGTCTCTTCAAAATATTTACATTACCATCGAGTGGGAAAATTGGCAAGTCGCTTAGTGTTGTCGATTTCACAAGTACGTGTGGGAAAAATGGTAAGTCGGAATGCCGCCGATTTTACAAGGGATATGTGAAGCTTTGAAGTGTTTCTGCTGCTACAAAAGGATTGTCTAGAAGAAGTTTTATCAGTTTTAGGGGGAGCCTTAATTTTCTTTATCAGTGAGTGAGTGATTGTATATGAGAGACTATTTTTATTTATTTATTATTATAATCCACCTTGACACGAACATTATATATCCGTATCAACGTGAGGGGGAGTGTTGGAGTGTATGTGTGTATTTACACATACTACTTTAGTCCCACACTGGGTAATAGTATAATTAGTGCAATGGTCATCTACTATATAAAGAGAGGCTATGATGTAATCTAATTAATCAATTCAAGAGTGAATAATATTTCTCCTTTTATTTATTTCTACAATCATATGAAGATACATGACATCCTAGCCAGGTTGGGCACCCCATGCACTTCTAATCATATGCAGCTCCTGAGAAAAATTACATAACAAATCTAAAATATTCCCTATAGGGGATCTCCACTCTATGAATGAAGTCAGGTCGACCAAGATACACCTCAAAGGTATTAGCGGTTAACCTACACCCTCTCTTAACAGCACTGTCAGCTGAGAAGTTTTGCTCCCTCCACACTGCAGTTATTCTTAATCTTTTTATTCTTCTTTTAAGCTGATGCCATGTGGGAGCTAGTTGCCATGGAACTTGGTCACCAGAGAATGCAGCCACAACAGCTTCAGAGTCAGTGGCTATCCGCACATTATAAGATCCCATAAGTAGAGCTTGTTGAACACCTTCAATTACTGTTACACATTCTGCATTGAAAGCAGTAGTGTGTTGTAAGTTCTTCACTACCACTTCAACAATCTCACTTGCATGGTTTCTCAAGACCGCGTCGCTGCCTCCAACCCCTGGGTTACCTAATGAGGCACCATCACAGCAGATCTTGATCTCATCATGAGCAGGAGGGATCCAGAAGCAGGAGAAAGTCTGTGGAGCTTTTCTGTACGTGGCAGACACACCCATATTTCTAACAATTTGAAGATCTCCGAGAGTGTTAGACATTGCAGCTTTACTTAATGTAGCACAAACCTCAACCGCTTGCATGATTCTCCTTTTAAGCATATTCATATGTAGCTGCACATTTTTAAAGAGAATAGCATTTCTGGACAACCAAAGGGTGTAAAAGGAGATGATTAAATAACTTAGTCGCCTGAGACTAACTAATTTTGATCGTTTTAGGTCTAAATCGATAGGTCCTAATTCCTTTGAATAAATGGTCAACGCATAAGCTTAATCGAGTCGATACGATTATCTAATGTCAAGCAAGCAATGGGAGATTAAAGACAAGGCCAAACAAATTTTAACCCTGTGGGAAACCTTTCTCAGGAGAAAAACCCACAGGTCGCTGTCGAATCACCCGACAGCTAAACAATCTACTATTGAAATCAAATTACAAAAGTTTGACTACTTACAGACTCGATAAACACATCCCGTGGTTACCTCTTTTCTAATCAAGCTCCTAGCAACTGATTCCTCATTCTCGCAACGCTCTTCCGTTCTCGCAAAGCCTCGCCTTAGATAACGCACCAAAACTTCAATGCTTGAATCGCTCAAACTTTACAAATCAATTATTAGGTTTTCTAAACTTCTCCGATTGATTCAATTTGAGATTTACTTCGCGTTGAATCGATCCTTAAAATCTTTCCTCTCTCTAAAATATCAAGCTCTGAAAAATAGGTTTTGGAAGAGGTGAGTTTGAAAAAAGGTAAGTATGTCTTAAGTAGGAAAACATAAAACACAGGCTCTGTTCGAATATAAATTAATCTATTCGAACAGGAATCTATCTGTTGAAAGTTATTCGAACAACAATCAATCTATTCGAATAGAAATGTATATGTTGAAAGTTATTCGAACAACAATCAATCTATTCAAATAGAAATCCATCTGTTAAAAGTTATTCGAACACAAGTAATTTTATTCGAATACAATTCTATCTGTTGCAACATATTCGAACAACATTAAAGGTTATTCGAATAGAACTTCTGTTTTCTTTAATGAGACATTCTTATTTTCATACTCTATAAAATACATAGGGCTTGATATTATAGACCAAGGAGTTAGAAACCCACTTACCTGTTCAGTGCCAGTCCAGCTGTAGTCGCTTCATGTGCAATCTCTGACCTCGAGTAACCACGAGATTGTGCTGACATCTAAACTAGACACGGAATAAAACAAACTCCAAACATGGATGCTTCAGATGATGAGGAAATGCCTCCAAAGGTCCTTGACCAAGGGGCTAGCAGTGTTAAAGAGCCCAAATAGATCCTTGATGATAGTAGCTGATGCTCCACTATAGCAGAACAAGTTAAGACCCAAGTTTCTATTTTCTGTAACCCAGTCACAGTCCCAAAATAGATGTATACTATCTTCATCTTTGCAGCAAAAATAACAGCAAGACACAGTAATCTTACCCCTTTTCTAAAGCTCACTGTCAGTTGGTAATGCATTATGTAGGAGTCTCCAAGCAAAATTTGAGTGTTTAGGCAACACTGAGGACTTCCAAACATAAGAGCTCTGCCAGACTGTATGCAGTATATCTCTGATAACATTGAATGCAGATTTGACTGAATAACTTGCCTTAAGTATCAGGTTTCCAAACACACTTGTCACTTTTGGTGTTGTTTGTGATTACTGTACTGAAATCAATGCCCATATTAGAAAACATAGAGGATATTAGATCAGGCACCTTCCAAACCCCATTGTCAAGAACTTGACTAACAGTAGCTGGGTTGTACATGTCTTCTCCTAATCACTTGACTCTTAAGATTTGTTGTAGAAATCCAATGGTCATTCCAGAAAGAAATTCTCCTGCCATCTCCAACTTACCAAAAGACAAATTCCTGCATCTTGATAAAAGCATATGTCACACCAACCCACATAGTAGATCTTTTGTAGGATGTACTCATAGTGCCCTGTGCATTGAAGAACTTAGCTTTCATAATCTGTGCTCAGTCACTCTTTCCTGTAATTAAGTCCCAACCCAACTTCATTAGCATAGACAGGTTAACCTCTGTAAGTCTTCTAAGGCCCCCCCCCCCCCCCCCCCCCCCCCCTTCTGTAATAGGTTTGCATGCTTTCTTCTAACCAACAGTAACTGTTTTCTTAACAGTAGGGTTACCAGACCTGAGAAAATTTCTCATAATGGCTTCACATTCTTTGATCACTGAGGCTGGCCATTTATACACAGACATATTATAAATGGGGATACTAGAAAGGATAGACTTGATTAGAGTAACTCTACCTTGATAGGAGAGCATTGCACCCGACCATGCTGATGTTCTTCTTCTTATGTTATCCACAAGAGATCTAAGGATACTAGCCTTTACCCTGCCTTGAACCAAGGGAACACCCAAGTAAGTAGTGGGAAGACTGCCTTCTCTAATGCCAAAAAGGTTGGAGATTCTCCCTCTTCTTGCAGAATTCATACCGCCCAAGTAAAGTTTACTCTTATCAACACTAATACTTTGGCCAGAGACTTGTTGGTAAGAAAGAGACTAGTTTTCTCAAACCAGATAACCCCCCATTTGCAAAGACAATATATCATCAGCAAACAGTAGATGAGAAAGCCCCAAAACATATTTGACCATTAGCATAGGCTGAAACTGTTTCATCTCTCTAAGCTTGTTAATACCTCTACTGAGCATATCTTCAGTAACTGCAAACAATAGAGGTGAGAGTGGATCACCTAACCTCAACCCTCTAGATGCAGAAAAGTTACCACATGGACCCCCATTTATGAGAACAGAAATCATTGCACTACTAAGGATTTTGTGAACTCAGACACACCAAGTAGAGCTGAACCTAAACTTGCTTAGGACCTTAAGCAAAAACTCCCAGCTCAAGGTATCAAATGCCTGAGAAATATCAATCTTCAACCCAAGATTACCACCCCTTCTTTTGATTTCAAGTTCATTTATCATTTCCGATGCCAATCCTATGTTAGACTGCACACTTCTACCAGGAATAAATGCACCTTGTTCTTTGCTAACAATCCTATCTGCTATCAGTCTCAAACTAGTAGCCATGATTTTAGTAATGATCTTAAAGGAGAAGTTGCTTAAACAAATAGGTCTAAAACTCTTAAGTTTAACAACATTCTTCTCCTTAGGGACCAAGACCATGAAAGTGGAGTTGAATCCTGCAGACATGACTTGCTCTATGAAGAAGGATTTAATAGCTCTGACAACATCTCTGCAAACTATATCCCAGTTTGTCTGGTAGAAATCCCCACCAAACCCATCAGGGCCAGGAGAGCTATCTGGGTTAAGATTGAAAACTGCTTCCTTAATCTCTTCTTCTTCTGAGATGATAGTCATCCATCTATTCAAGTCTCTCATATATATTTTTTCTTAATCTTCTCAGGCGATAATTAAGACCCTTTGAAGTTCTTTTATCCGGGGGCCTGGATTCATCAATAGTTGCCTCAGTCACTGCTCGACATTTGGCAGGTACAAAGGCCGCTAAGGAATGGGGAGCGCAACTCCACTCCTTCTGTGTTGGCCTAGAAGTTTTTCCTAAATTTTCACGTTATAGCTCACTCTATTGCGATAGAGGTTTTAATTATGCATTCTGAAACTATGATCTTCACTGCATTTCTCAGGGTTCACCCAATTTGAAAGCCGAGAAAGAAGTTGCGGATTATTTGGGAACAATTCACCATAAGTTTCACTTCACTGTTCAAGATGGCATTGATGCTATTGAAGATGTTATTTACCATGTTGAAACATACGATGTAACAACAATCAGGGTAAGCATACCTATGTTTCTTATGTCCCGTAAGATCAAATCACTAGGAGTAAAGATGGTGATCTCTAGCGAAGGGTCCGACGAGATATTTGGTGGGTACTTGTACTTTCACAAAGGCACCCAATAAAGAAGAGTTTCACCGTGAGACATGTCACAAGGTATTTTCTCTTACTATTAAATTTACTGGAAATAAAGAAGTATAGCAGAGTAATAGTTTTGTTCATCCAACCATAGATTAAGGCCCTCCATCAATATGATTGCTTGAGGGTAAATAAATCTACATCAGCTTGGGGTCTGGAAGCTCGAGTTCCATTCTTGGACAGAGATTTTATTAACGTTGCAATGGATATTAATCCTCAGTGGAAGCTGGTATGCAATTACTGACGGATTTTCATTTCGTCTGTATGGGTGTGTTCTAAATGTTCCCTATATCTTTTGATCAGATAAAACTGAATGAAGGGCAAATTGAAAAGTGGATCTCGAGGAAGGCTTTTGATGACGAGGAACAATCCTATTTGCCTAAGGTCCGACATAGTTTCTAACTTTTCTTTTCTTAGATAACAAAACATTTTAATTGTTGATGTCTTTAATTACCGAGAGAATTACGGATTGCTAAGCTCTCCAAGATGTCTCTCTTTAACCTTTATTTTGTATTGTTGTATTCTCTTTCATATCGAGTATGTTGTTTGGAGAGCATCTTGGATGTAAAATTTTGCACGACTAACACATCGTAAATTGATCTGCAGCATACTCTCTATAGGCAGATAGAGCAATTCAATGACGGTGTTTGGTACAGTTGGATTGATGGGCTAAAGGCATATGCTTCATAACAGTGTAGGCACTCTCTCCGCCTATTCCACTTATTCTAAATACACGTCCTTTTCTTGTTTTAGGATCACCAATCAATCTCCCAAAATTCAATATTTGTTTCCAGGTCACGGATAGAATGATGTTGAATGCACGGCACATTTTCCCGCATAACACCCCTACAACTAAAGAAGCCTAATACTACAGAACAATTATTCGAGAGGTTCTTCCCTCAGGTTCGTTCAAGTCTATCTAGCTGACAGAAAATTGGCAGAAGGCGCACTTGAACTGTTTTAATTTTCTAATTTTATTATTTGTAGAACTCTACCAAACTAACAATCCCAAGAGGTGCAAGTGTAGCTTCTAGTACAACCAAGGCAGTCGAATGGGACTCTGCTTGTTCAAACAACCTTGATCCTTCAGGCAGAACTGCTTTAGGTGTTCATGATTCAGCTTATGAAGCACAAGCACCTGTTGCTGCCATGGCCAATGCGAAGATTTCCTCTCAGATCGTCAACAATGCCCCCAGGATGGTTACTGCTCCTACTGTGGCGATTCAAAGCTAAGGTTTCTCTTAGAGAAATGAATTATTATGCTAGGATTTGCTAAATTTTATGAAGTTAGAAGCATTAGTAGTGTGTCCATGTACAAAGAATAATCCTGTTGATATATCAATGAAGAAATCCTCTGTGGTTTTTATGTCTAACGATTAAACTTGTTCTATAAAACAATTGGTAAAATTCCAACACGTGAAAATGCAAATGGCTATGCAACCATCCCCCATGAAGGCCTATATTTGATTCGATCCAAACATTATTGGGCCTCAACATAGGATTTGCTTTGTTCTCTAAAATAAACCTGCTGAATTCATTTAGTTCAAAGCTCAAAAAATACTTCAAAAACCCAAATGTATTCCCACAAATAACGCGTTTGCATGCGCGATAGCGCGTGCGTTGTATACATATAACAGTATATAGAAGTTAAAACTGATCTTTCATAATTTCTCTAGGAAATTTTTTCGACCTTTCAATCTATCTCATTTAGTCTCACCATCCAGACAGGGTATCGATTTTCAAAAAATTGTAGCCAAGCATTTGTAACCAATCCAAGACATGATATCAGTACCAGTTTAATTTCCAGTTAACAAATTGTGCATAATCTTATCTAATTCAATCAACAAGGATTTGAAGAAAACCAAGTTTATTCATTGTGAGCTCTCAATCTCCGAAGTGCTTTGTTTTCGTCAGTCTTTTAACCCTAATGGAAGTAGTATAGAAGCATTTGAGTTTGATCTGCTCATTTATCTTTCTTCCCAGCCTTCTTTTCAGATTGAATACTCCTGCCTTTAATAATGAGACAGATAAACTTTCCTTACTTTCATTCAAAAAAGGTATTACTCATGATCCTCTTGGAGTATTCAGTTCTTGGAATCAACTTCTGTAACTGGATTGGGGTTACATGTAGTCCTCGTAGTCAAAGAGTTGTTTTCTTGGACTTAAACTCTCAAAGCTTGGTTGGGTCGGTCTCTCCTTCAATAGGAAACCTCTCCTTCCTTAGAACATTTTCTATCTATAACAACAGCTTCCTGGGAGAAATACCCAAAGAAATTGGCCACTTGGTAAGATTGCAATATCTCGTTCTATATAACAACTCTTTTGAAGGGGAAATTCCAGGGAACCTGTCTGGCTGCGACCAACTGAAAACTATCAGCTTAGAATACAACAAGCTTGAAGGGAGTATTTCGCCTAATCTTGGATCTTTGCCAATGCTCGCTGTACTGACTATGGACTTTAATGATCTAACAGGACAGATCCCTTCTTTTGCAAACACCTCTGATTTAGTTATGCTTGCTCTAACATCAAATAGGTTGGAGGGCAGTATTCCAGATAATCTTGGTGGTTTGACAAGGTTAGTATTTCTAGGACTTGGTGGAAATAAGCTCACTGGCACCATTTCTCTTTCCATATACAACATTTCTTCTCTTCAAGACTTTGGTTTAGAATTTAACTTATTGAATGGGAGTTTTTCACCTGATCTAGGCCTCACACTTCCTAACATCCGAACATTCCTCGTTACAAGTAATCAATTCACAGGTGACATTCCTATATCTTTAGGCAATGCATCAAGACTAGAATGGTTTCAACTTAGTCACAACAACTTCTCGGGGCCCATCTACAGTACTTTAGGAAACCTAAAAAATTTAGGTCGCCTTCTTCTAGGTAATAATCAATTCGGAAGTAGGGGAGTAAATGACTTGAGCTTTATAACTTCTTTGACCAATTGGAGGGATGTTGCCCATATCTGTAGCCAATCTCTCGGTCCAACTCTCTTGGATGACGTTAGGAAGAAATTATATAACAGGAAACTTACCCGTAGGCCTGGGGAATCTCCTGAACTTAGCTGTAGTGGGATTGGATCAAAACCTATTCACGGGTAGTATCCCTTCTTCTATTGGCAGTCTTCAGAAGTTGAACTCGTTGTATTTAGGTCAAAATGAATTATCTGGACCAATTCCGTCTTCCTTTGGCAATATGACTTCTTTGATCACACTAGCTCTGGGAAAGAATAATTTGCAAGGAACCATACCTTTTAACCTCGGAAACTTACATAATTTGTTAGGGTTGCAACTTTCTTACAATAATTTAACTGGTCCTATACCTGATCAGGTTTTTGCCATAACCTCCCTCTCAATTTCACTTGATTTATCTCAAAATTCTTTCACTGGCCTACTTTCACAGCAAGTAGGTCAACATATTGGCAAGTTGAGTGTTTCAAACAACAAGTTGTTTGGGAAAATTCCTAGCGCACTTGGAGAATGTAAGAGCTTGGAATACCTTTACTTGGATGGCAATTTCTTTGAAGGAAGCATTCCTGAATCTTTGAGTAATTTGAAAGGCATACAAGAGTTGGATATTTCCCGCAACAAGCTGTCTAGTCAGATACCTGAATATATTGGCAACCTATCCTTAAGGTATTTGAACCTTTCTTACAATGATCTTGAGGGCGCAGTCCCAAAAGAAGGTATTTTGAAGAATGTCAGTGCATTTTCTGTCATTGGGAACTATAGACTTTGGGGAGGCATTCCAGATCTACGGTTAAAAGAATGCCTCAACCCACCCTCTAAGAAGCATGCAGATTCTCTTCCTCTTCAAGTAATAATCCCTGTGGTGCTTGCAATCCTCTTCTTAGTTCTTGTGTCATGTTTCTTTCTTATGTGTTACCGAAGAAGAACCACATGCAAAAATCCCTCTTCCAAAACTTCTCTAGATTACCAGCATTTGAGGATTTCTTATGCCGAATTACTAAAAGCCACTAATGAGTTCTCTTCCACTAATTTGATTGGCATGGGAAGTTATGGCTCTGTCTATAAAGGAGTTCTCACGGATGATGATAGAGTTCTTGCAGTGAAGGTACTCAACCTTCAACAACGAGGAGCTACGAAGAATTTCATGGATGAATGCAATGCTTTAAGAAACACAAGGCACCGGAATCTCATTAAACTCTTGTCGGTTTGCTCGAGTACGGATTACAAAAGCAATGACTTCAAAGCACTAGTTTTTGAGTTTATGGCTAATGGGAGTCTAAATGATTGGTTGCATCCAGAATTAGACGAGAGAGGTCAAATGAGGGATCTGAACTTTATTCAGAGATTAAACATCGCAATTGATGTTGCTTCTGCATTGAATTATCTCCATAATGATTGCGAACCATTGATTGTACATTGTGATCTACAGCCAAGCAATGTTCACATCGGTGATGACATGAGTGCCCATGTAGGTGACTTTGGGCTTGCTAAGTTCCTCCTTTCTAGTTCTTCAAATAGTTTAAGCAAAACGAAACTAGTTCAGTGGCGATAAAAGGGACAATTGGATACATTGCGCCAGGTACAACTTTCGCAAATTTGTACTCTTTAATTTCAGTATTTATTTTAAATTTTATCTTATTTTCTTTCCCTACGTGTCTTAACGATATTCACTTAATTTCAATCAGAATACGCTACAAATGAACAAGCCTCTACACAAGGGGATGTATACGGTATTATCTTGCTTGAATTGTTCATAGGGAAGAAACCGACTGATGACATGTTTCAAAATGGTTTAAACCTCCACAACTTTGTAAAGATGTCTCTACCAGAGAAACTAATGATGATCACTGATCCACGTCTGCTTATTGATGAACACTATGACGAGGGAATCAACAATGTCAAGACTCCAACTAACGCACGCACTAGAATGCATGAGTGCTTGGTTTTGGTGCTTCAAATTGGAGTTGCTTGTTCAAAAGACTCACCTGTTGAACGAATGGATATCAAAGATGTAGTGACGGAGCTAAATGGGATAAGAGAACTGTTTCTTGGGGTTGGGATCTACAGGGCATGATAAATCAAACCCACTTTACAACACGAACCTACAACACGCTCGCTAAGGTAAAACTAGCCTGAGCAACTCTATAGTACTGCTATAGCTACTTTTATCATGTATAGATCATAGTTGTATTTGCTATACATTTTCAAGAATGAATTAATTAGTTGTTATATGTATAAATGAAAATTATTTTAGCATTCTTATATTTTATTTCTCAAAATAAAGAAAAGGTTATGTAGAAGAAAGTTTAGATCTTGCCTCTTGCATGTTTATTTATTATACAGAAACCATAGTTCATGAAAAAAAAAATCAGGCATCAGTAGTACTTCTAGAACGTAGACTAGTGTACATTACTATCACATTATTTGCTCCCTCTAGGAGAAACTATATAAACTGTCAGGTTGTGTTAGAGACATAGAGTGGACAGGAGATCACAAATACAAGTATCATAACAGAATAGAACATTGTATTTCTTCTCTTGTCCATTATGTAATTGTATTTTGCAGAGCTCAATGCAGCAGGATCAGAACATTGTGTTTCTTCTGGCCTCCATTATGTAATTGTATTTTGCAGAGCTCAATGCAGCAGGATCAGAACATTGTTTTCTTCTCTCACCTCCATTGTGTATTTCTGTATGTAGAAGCGTGTACATATTCAGAACAGAAAAGAGGTGTTAACGTATGCCTTATACATATGTACAACTAGTTGTTTTTAGGTCTTGATACTAATAAACATGTTGGTTTTTTACAAAACAATAAAATGTATTTCAAAATAAAACCCTTACTTGGGTTTGAACCCATGACCTCTTTTGGTCCTTGTTTCTTCAAAAAAATACATCTTTATAAAAACTTTTTCTCGCATTTTGTTCTTTTAGTGTGTTTAGAGAAATAACCCAAGTTTTGCCTTGAGTTTTAGTCCCACATTGTTTATAAACTATAGTGGAACTAAAATTATAACGTAGTACTCACATAATATGTTTGTAACATGTGACTAAGAGAAAATGTATACGTGTGAGAGGGGTTTTTATACCCTTGACACACTTGGACCTCTCTTAGGCGGTTGGGCTGGAACTGGAGGAAATATCTCACCCTTCAAGTAAAGTTTTGAGTCATTGTTTTGTAGTAGAAGTCTATAAATTCGACTGCTTTTCTCTCTGCAAAACATACTTGATGATCATCCACTTGATGTATCACCTGTTTTCTAATGCATGTCGAGATGTAACTGGGAGGAAATATCTCACCCACCCACGTTCGAGTAAAGTTTTGAGAGCCGTTGTTTTGTAGAAGTCTATAAATTTGACTTTTTTCCTTTCTGCAAAACACACTTGATGTATTATGACCTGCTTTCTAATGCATGTCGAGATGTATACTTCCACTGCGTTGCATATGTTTTATGGTTATAGGAATGTTGGGTTTCAAATAATAGGGTGAATTTGAGATAACCCGCAATGTTTATAGACATATCAGCGATATTAAACATTAGTATCTAGTTGGCTGGAATGACCCAGTCAACTGCAATTGCTACAAATGGATGTTTAAAACCTGTTTTGCCCTCATATATTTTACCCGTTTGAGTCTCATATTGAATCAACTCCAACAGTCCAACTCTCCCAAACCAAACATCTCTTTCACGAGAAGAAGGAAGCGGAGGCGAAAGAGGTGAGTCTTCTAAATTAAATTCTCCATATTTGTTGATTCATAGATATCTAGTGAGAGAGAGAGAGAGTCATCACTTAGGAGAAGCAAAAGGCTAATGATACTGTGGTTTGCCCTAAAAAGAATCACGATAAGAGATTGGTCCCAAGTAAGTTCCAGAGAAACTCGTTGGTCACATTGGGAAAAGGGTATCTTGTATTAATAGTTTTGTCTGTGAGTTACGTTGGGGCTCAACAGATACCTTGGTTCAAGGTAAACCTACTAACTCATGTTCAAATTCAACTACCCGATCTTCTTCTATTTTTCCGCTGCTATTCCTAAATCGTTCTTGAGCAACTATCCCCTTGTACGCCACACATTATGCATTAAGGGCATATCACTAAGATTTGGTCGACCCACATAATCGTTGTGAGGCACTCGGGGTCTCTGTTAAAGGCAATAGTGATATTTTGATATCCAATGCATTCCAGCATCATCCGTTTCGTCCAAAAACTCAGCATCTTCTGGCACTTGCACGCTTGGTCTTTATTTTGCGGGTGTTTTTTTCTTTTTTCCTTTTCCTTTTTCTTTCTGGGGAGCCGCCGCTTCAACAGGTATTAACGCATTTGCGTCACTTTGACTGTGCTGAGTAGATTCACCATGGAATAGATAGTTCTGAAAGTAATTTGGCGGTTGAAAACCTTGAGGTTGAGTGAGCGGATATGGTTGATAGTACAAGCTAAACGCCTGAGGTTGGGGTTGAGATAGTATAAATGGACTTTGATATTGTCCATAACTGGGATCCCCTTGTGACATAGTAAACGGAGATGGGGTCTGTGATTGGAATTGAGGTTGAAATTGCGATGGGTTTTGGTAGAGGTATGGAGTGAATTGTGATGATGGGTGTTGAGTTCCCCACGGTGTTGAAGGTGGGTTTTGGGAGGATGGGGTCGACAGTGTAGAGTTTTTACTACTAGTGCCGGAGTTTGTCATTTGGGGAGAGCGTAGAGGTTCTCCTCTATACTAAGCTTTCTTGGTTTTGGGTGAGAAGGAGCGAGGGAGTGATCTAGAGAAATAATTGAGTTTGGAGGAGTTTAGATCACCGCGCGGTAAAAAGAACACCGCACGATGATCTAAACACCGCCAAACTCAATTTTTTTTAGTGTGAGCTCCCCACACTCAGTTGAGTTCCTGTAGCGCCAGGTCATCGAACTCACACTCAAACAGTGCCTGCTGGGAGACGTTTGGGTGTGGGTTGGCAAACCCAACTCAACCCACACCGTGCTGCGTTTGCTCTAACTCATGTTCAAATTCAACTACCCAGGGAAGTATAAGTGGATTAGGAAGGCCACTTTAGCATGCAACTCATCATCCTCAAGGATTAATGAAATTGTTCTAGTTATCATAATCCATTGGTCTCGTTTGGTTTTAGCTAGAACGGGAGATACAACTTGGACTAGGGGTTATACTTTAAAGGACAATGGTAATGCCAAACTTGTAATTTGAATGTACCGGATTCTATGTCGCCACCTGAAGATTTATATTCTTTTGGAGATTGCTGAGGAGTTGCACATGGTTGTACGGATGTCAAAATCCAGCTTCTATACTCAAAAGTGGGAAAAGTTGTGTAGCTTGGGTGACTACGTTTTATTCTAGCTTTGCTCTCTCCGCTCTCAAGGCCAATTGCATCTACTTCTCCCATGACCATACTGGAGCTATCTGTAGTCAAGCTGGTGTATCTTCGATTTTAACAAAAGAACAATGTCTAATTTTATTCGAGATAATGATGCTATATTTTCTTTTTGTTACTTGCCAATGTCTAATTTTAAACTACTAATGATATTAAGAGTAGTGTACATGTTTTCTATTTATAATTCTATTTTTAGTTATGCATTTACGAATATAATCATGTTTATTTTTTTCGAGAATGATGTGAAATAGGGAGAGTATCTACAGTGTAGGTGCCACTGGTTGTTGATATTTATAGAGTAAATGAATCTTTCTTTAGCGTTTTCTTATTGTTCAAAATTAGGGATACTTGGTTTAACTTATTTGCCTCATTAGAGACATACTTGAGTGATCCCTTAGGTGAAGGAAGGTTGTGTCCGTTATCATCAGACAATTAAAGGAGAAAATAGGGAACAGAGCTTCTGTTTGGCTGGGCAAAATGTCTTTCTTTCCAGGTAGGGTGGTTTTGCTAAACCCGTCCTTAACAGTTCATAATCATTAGGGTAACTATTGGTAGCAGGTTATTTATGAAGAATGTGTAAATATGATAAGGAATTTTAGTGACTCTTTTAGGATGAAAAATTATTACTGTTTCTTTTGGACAAGTTTGTAAACCTGCTAATGAAGATGAAATAGCTTCAGAGGGCATATACATCTTTTCCATGAAATTCTGTTGAACATATATCTTTTTGTCGCCATTCGGAGCCTTTTCAGTCTATCAACCAAGCAGATTTATTATATTCACTTATCCCGATTCTTGGGGAAACCGCTAATTCTCTCCCTTTGCTGGTTGATTACCATAGCAAGAGGCCTTTACTTCAAAATGTCCCTATTAAATCAACTAACCAGCTTTTGCCTAAACCAATATTTGAAGAACAGTAGAAGGATTAGAATTTTAGTCAGAGTCGCGCCCGACTGTTTGTTGATAAACTAGTTTTATTGGCCAGTCCTCCACATACCTATAGTTATGGTTTGACTATTGCTAGACCTAGTGATAAAGCTTGGACTGCCCTAGCAAAACCCGAAAGTTTTTATCATGATATTTTATATTTTAGGCTACCCTTTGCTCTCCCTTTTACGGTAATACTTGGGATTTGTGGCACCCTGATGGCCTGATCAAAAGGATTTACAAACGAAGTTGGCTGATGATCTTTAAGTGGCACTGGTGGATGATTTCAATCCAAATGGAAATGTTGATCATCATTACTATCCTACCAACAAGTTTGACTTCTTCAAATCCCATTTCTATTCTAGGAAGTGTAGAGCATTAGATTGTTTGAGTTTAGATATAAGTTAACATTAAAGAAAGAAAATTCAACAATAGAAAGCAAAACACACACAGCAAGAAAGCAAGAAATAAAATCCAACAATAGAAAGCAAAAGACGGCCCAGCAAGAAAGCAAGAAAGAAAATGCCAGCACGCGAAGCTGCAACGGTGGGGCGAAAGAGGAGAGTTTTCTAAAGTTACTTAGGTTTACAATGGCAGAGTTGGGTTCGACTTCACTTAGGAGAAGCAAAAGGCCAATGCTAAGAAGGGCTTCTGCTGAAGAAACTCACAGTAACAATAAGAACAAACCATCAATTATTAGCATATGAGATTGGTCCCATCTTCCAGAGGAACTCATTGATCTCATTGCTAAACGGGTTTCTTGTACCGATGATTTTATTAGGTTTGGTGCAGTCTGACGGCCATGGCAATACGTCACGTCTCAGAATAAACATTATTTTTTGGGGGCTCAACAGATCCCTTGGTTGATGCTGTCTCATTCCGAGAATGAGAGCGGTGACACCATTTGCAAATTCTTTAGTCTTCAACCAACAAGTTCTTTGATCTTCACTTGCCCGATGCCCGGGGGTTGCATAGTTTTGGCTCTCCATTTGGCTGGTTGCTTACCATAGATCATAATCATGGGATAAACCTATCAAATCCACTAGCCCATGTTCAAATTCAACTTCCGCCAAAGCCAATAAATCTTTGGTTAAGATTCAATAGAGAATTAGACTATACGTGGATTAAGAAAGCAACTTTAGCTTGCAGTCCATCATCATCAAGTATCAATGAACTCGTTGTAGTTATGGTGGAAGACTGAGAGCGTTTGGTTTTTGCTAGACCTGGAGATACAACTTGGACTGTCCTGGGAGAAGGTTTGTATAATGATGTCTTATACTATAAAGGACAATGGTATGCTCTCAATCGTGATGCCCAACTTATAATTTGTGATATGTGGCCCTCAACCTAATGTCGCGGATTTTGTGTTGCTGCCCGATGATTTAGATTATATTAAGAGCTTATATCTTCTGGAGATTGCTGAGGAGTTGCACATGGTTGTAAGGATGTCAAAATACAAGCAAAAACAGCGTAACTGTGATTATAAAACGGGGTGGTTTAATGTTTACAAATGCAACTTCTATACTGAAAAATGGGAAAAGTTGTCTAGCTTGGATGACTACGTTTTATTTGTAGGTACTAGTTCTAGTGTTGCTCTCTCCGTACACAAGTACCCAAAACTCAAGGGCAATTGCATCTACTTCGCCCACGACCATACTGAAATTTATCATAGTCGAACTGCTCATGATATGGGGATATTCGATTTCATTAGAGGAACAATTCAGCCTATCTGTTCAGGACTTGGAATTTATACTCCATTCTCTGCACCAAATTGGATATCACCAAATTTCTGGAAAAATCGTTGACTATTTACTTTGAAACAAATTGCTATATATTTTGCTCGAGATAATAACTCGGATTTCGTGCTGGAGTGTTTGTTTTGTTACTTATCAATATACTATCCCACTTTTGATGGTATTAAGAGTGGTACCTGTTATCTATTTATAACGCCTTTTTGATTATCTCGATTACGCAAATTCTATTTTTAGTTATGCATTTACGAATATAATCATGTATGTCTATTGAGAATTATCTGAACATGGAGATGATCTACAGTGTAAATGCCACGAATACATTAGAGTTGAGTCTATAGCATTGTTATGGAACTATATATGATATCTAATTTTAGTTCAGACCATCATCAGCTCTAGGAAAGGCCAAGTTTTTTCTAGGTTGCTAGAGAATAGTGGTTGTTCATATATATAGAGCAATTGCTTCTTTCATTAGCATTTTCTTATTCTTAGTGGTTGAACATAAACTTCTTATTGTTTAACTCAGGTTGCTAGTTCTAAAGACGCCTCATTAGACACATACTTGGGTGAAAGGATGTATTAAGTAGATTTCTAAATATGTGGGAGGGAAGTCAAATGCAGTGTTGGGATAGGATATATTGTGGTCTTCGTTGACACAAATTACACAGATATAAGGTTTTCTTGGAGATTAGAGTCACCCTTATAGAGGGCACCATTTTTCTTTCTCTTACGATACCCTTTGAGTTCTAGTTATAAAAATCTTTGGCTATGAGTTTTACCCTAGGTAAGAAATTTCCTAAGGGGTACCTGTACATTGAGATTTGTCTTGTTACGTGTAACGCCTACTACAGAGGTCATAACTGCGAGCTCCATTCAAGTTTATCTTGTCTAGGATTAGGGGGTTGAGATTAGGTTCCTACATATATATTTTGATATATAGATTGATTCATGACATCATCTTTATATTGATAGGCTTCTAGGGTTCTACCTGATTTAGAGTTGAAGAGGTCATATGATTCTTATAGCCGGTAGGACCGGTACAGCTTCTCTTAAGAGAAGCAAAATACTAGGGAGGTATGCTGCTAAAAAACATTGTATTACTAACATTATTCTACGCTCTAGGCATTGGAATGCAAATACATCTACCATGCCAAGCTTATGGCAACTTTTAGAAGAGTTCACTGCTCTCATGTAAAACACTTGCCTTATATAAATTTATTGCATTTGGTCGTGGCGATCAATTAATAATATGACCCATAAGCAGCATTGTCCTAACATCTGAGAAATATGTTGATTAATATTCTCTATGAAGAAGAGAAGTGTCAACATTTATAGTTTCTTTAGTCTTCCAATCGAAAAGATCTCTTAATTTTTAGTTACTTGAGTCTCAGGGAAATTTATGTTTTGGTTTTCCCTTTGGTTGGGAAATTACCATAGGAATGATCTCAGGGTGAATCTGTTAAATTCACTAACTAATTATCAAATCCAACTTCTGCCAGTCTTGACTATAGAATATTTTCCAAGATGGTTGCCCCTAAAGGCTATGGATGTGTGGAGAAAGTAACTGAAGAGAAAAAGTTTTACTGCTTGGGTTTATGGATGTGGCCATGATTCAGGGTTCTTGGAATTCAAGGAAGGTGCGATTGAACCAATCTATTCAGGTTCAGCACTTGTGCTCTCTCTATTGAAAGGGGTTAGATTTATTCTTTACACAGTGACTCAAATTTTGTGTCTGTACTTGATTTTTTGTCCTCCAAATGAGTTGAGATTTTTATCTATCTGGAACATCTAAATGAAGTAACATTATGTTTTTGTATTCATGGAATTGTATACTAATAGAGTATATGTAGCTTTGGATAAATGATATAGAGAGTGATAGCAAGTTGCATCTTTTGAAGATATCTGCATAACTGCATATGCTTCATGGTTACACGATTTTGGGTTTCATATAGATTGATAACATAGTATCTATAGCTTCTTTCCTCTCCGCTTCTAATTACTCTGAACTGAACAGAAATTGCTCAACATCTCACATAGAGTGAGGGAAGAGATGAGCTAATGCACAGTGGTTTCAGTTGGGAGGTGCAGAAGGGATTTTGCTGATGGGAACTGTTTTCAGCTAAGGGGCTCTCAGATCATGAAGCTAGGATGTGTTTGAGGCAGTTTTGTCAAAATGTATGGAGTGGGAGTATACAAGCTAGGACTTATTTATTTAGGTACTTTTGTTTCTTCTGCATTTTCATTAGTTGCTGTCAGCTTTTTGATTCCACTTTAGATATTGAGTTTCTTAGCAGGCTTAGTTCCTCCATCATCGGTGATTCAGATTTTGAAGTCAACTTAAAATGCTCACTAACAACTTGGCATTATGTTGTTGATCGCCTCTTCGGCATTGGTTTGCCACATCTGACTGCTTCCACGGTAAGTTTCAGCCTTGGGGATGTAAGTCTGGTATTAGACGTTCGCTGAAGAGTAGTAGCTTTGGTTGCCAACGATAATAAATTACCAGACCTCTTCTTACCGACAATAGAACTTTTTACTTTGAAAGCGTCTCCATTTTAACAAAGTGACTCAGTAAATCATTGACAATGTTCTGGCAATAAGTGAATGCTCTAGGTTACTACAAGTATTGGTTTAGAATGCAATTTGGTTTAGAATGCAATTGACTCCTGCATTTCCTCTTTATGTCCAGTTGATCTTTACATCAGCAGTAGTGCAAACAGGAGGATCCTAGAGGTATTGACCCTTATAATTATGGTGGTGGTCACGACGTTGTCAGTTCCTCCTTTGAGAGCTCGGTGATTTTGAAGAGATGGTCAGTCTGGGAAATGATAGAAGAAGACCGAGGGGAGGGAATGGCTAGGGGTAGTATTGTAATATAGTAAGTCCAATAGGAGCTTGCAGAGATCAGTGCAGTAGGAGGGGTACCCATTGTTCTGGAAAAATGAACTACCGTGTTTTTTCTCACTTCATTTGCAAGTGAAGAGTAGTGTTATTTGCCAAGGAGAATAGGCTGTTAGGTATGGAGCAGAGATTGCTAAAGAGAATAGACTCGTTAATTGTCGCAGACTGGGACAAGAGTCTTCTGCGGGCATAAACTATGTTTAAACACATTTCTTCTGACCCCAAAATAACAACATTTGTTACAAGTACATATCTGAAAGGATGTTTTGTAACTCTTATTTATCTGATTGTTTTTCACTTGAAACATCACCTCCTATTTTCTCTTTAGTACTTGATGTGAACTTCTGTTTCCTGATTAAATCAGATAAAGCATCCAAAGAAGCGACAGAACTCTCAGGGAAGCCACGATCAAATATACACTGAAGTGATTTAGCTCGGTTTCTGATCTCATTATCGGCCATAAGTTTCTTGATTCCTTGTAAGATATGGGCTTTCTTAACAGGCTCAGTGTGCCCATCTTCTTTAGCTCGAATTGACAAGCCAACCTTGAGATGGCTCATCAACAACTTGGCATTACGAGGTTGATCGCCTCGTATCGGCCATGCAAGCATTGGTATGCCACGTCCAATTGCTTCCAAGGTAGAGTTCCAACCGCAGTGGGATATGATAATGGCTGTAGACGGATGGCTCAAGATCAGAAGCTGTGGTGCCCAACCAGAAATTACTAGACCTCTTCCTTTTGTTCGATCTGCGAAGCTGTCCAGAAAGAAATCTCCATCTCCATGTGTACCCGGAGCAGGATGTGGTCCAACCCTGTGCGACTTGACTACCCATATAAATGGCCGGTTCAACTCCTCTAATGCATTTGCCAGCTCTGCTAGCTCCTCCTCTGCCGGACTAACCAAAGTACCGAATGATACGTAGATAACTGATCCACACGACTTTGAGTCTAACCAATCCTTCACCTCGTCCTCCCTGACATTAGATTCTCGCTTTGAACGTACTTTTTCATCAAAAATAAGGGCATCAGCAGATCGCCAATTCTGTTCTGGCAAGAGTGGACCTACTCCCCAGACCGGCTTCCCCATTTCCTTAGCCACAGTCAATAAATGGACGCTCTAGGTCAGTACAAGTATTGATCAAGAATGCAATCGAGTCCTGTGTTTCAGCTAGCCACTAAAGTAAGACTCGGGATATTTTGAATGCAATGGGATTATTCGAGACCACTAAAGAACTTATCCAAGATTTCATAGACAATGGTTGGAATGGGCTCATTAACAAGGTAAATATATTATGTACTGAAAATGATATTGATAGTCCTGACATGGATAGTCTTTATGTTGCGGGTAAAGGTTGTTTTCGCCGTCAAATACACGATGTTACGACTGGACATCATTATCGCTTTGACATTTTTCATGAAGTGGTGGACAAACAACTACATGAGATGAATTACAGGTTTAGTGAGAATGTTATGGATTTGTTGATTCTTAGTTTAGCTTTGGACTCTAGAGAGAATTTTAAGTTCTTCAAAGTTGATGACATTTACAAGTTAATTGATAGGTTTTACCCCAAAGACTTTATATTTTTTGAAAAAGAACAACTACCATATGAGTTGCGACTTTTTGAATTTGGGGTGATTAAGAATCATGAGTTTGGAGACTTGTCAACTTTATCCGAACTGTGTCACGAAATGGTGAAGAAAGGAAAAGTAGTCACTTACCCTCTTACGCATCGGATAATTTGTCTTTTGGTTACCCTTCCAGTTTCGATAACTACGAATGAAAGAGCATTTTCAGCAATGAAATTAATTAAAACCAAGTTTTGCACTAAGATGGAGGATGAATATCTTGAAGATAGCATGATTATTTATATTGAGAAGGATATCGCGAGCAGTTTTAGCACATACTCAATCATTGAAGATTTTACTACCGCAAAACCACGTCGTTCAGATTTTGGGATAGTTATATTCACTATTTAAGCATGAATTGATGATCAAGGTGAAATGTTATATTTTATTTTACTCTTTTGTAATCATCTATGTCATACTTGACTAGATGTAGTATTGCAATCTTATTACTTCATTTTCAGAAAATATGAATTCATTACCTCGTTTTTAATTCTTAACGATATATGTTTTATTATCTTCTTTTGAGTATGTACTTCTGGTTGTTTGATAACACATAGCACTAAATTTTTTTTAATAAAAAGACTAAAATAACCCTGGAATACTAGGAAAAAAAAATTTGGGGCCCTGCCCCTGAACCCCCTATATAACTTCGCCCCTGTACTTAGGATTTGGTTGTTATACAAGATAGATACAGATTATACTTCAAGATACTAGTGAAGATGTGATGGGGATGATCTCTATTTTCCAAGGGAGCAAATTGTTGACTTAATACTCCTCAAGTTGTAGCGTGGAGATAATAAATGATAAAATTGTTCTCTGCCGAGAGGTTTCGTAAAGATGTCTGCAAGTTGTTGGTGTGTTGAGACCATAAATTAAAATATCCATGATAAATTGATTATACCTAGATAAATATTTTAAATTTTTTTTGTCGGTTTGATATTTCTGCGATATTATCAGTGGTTCACCAATGCCTAGTTTTGTGACATAAAACCGTTAATGTATCATAATTTTTATCACCAAAATATCACGATAATTTGATTTTATCATATTCCTTCACATTTTTTTTGAGACTCCTACGCTCTTTCTTGGACATTTTTTAAAATATATTATTATATTTTCTTCACATCTTTACTCGTTTTAAACAACATTACAATTTATCGTTTTAAACATCAAAATATAAAAAATATCATCGATAAATACAGATTTTTTGGGTATAAGCCGATGAGTGACAAAAATATCTTGATATAAATCAAAATACCTTGATAAAATTAAAATGGTGAGAGGTCGATAAAATTGCTGGTTTCTATATTTTCATCTATGGTTGAGACGTAATTAATGGAGATGATACCTGCATTAAGCTTTTCACGAACACGATGACAATCGATCTCTATGTGCTTGGTTCTCTTGTGGAAGACAGGATTGCTGCGATATGAAGTGCCGCTTGATTATCACAATAAAGATGCATAGGTTGCGAATAAGGTACCCGAAGATCATAAAAAAGGACTTTAAGCCAAATGAGTTTACATGTCGTTATAACCATGCCACGATATTCAGCTGCTGCGAAAGAGCAGGATACAATGGTTTGTTTCTTGGTTTTCCATGAAATAGGGCTATCTCCGAGTTTGATGAAATATCCAGTGGTGGAACGACGAGTCATGGGGCATGCAACCCAGTCCGAATCACAATAGGTAGAGATTTGTAAAGAGCTTTCAGAAGGTAAGAAAATTCCATTACCGGGTGAGGATTTTAGGTAGCGTAGAACACAGATTCCTGAATCATAGTGAAGTTGGCGCGGTGCATGCATGAATTGGCTTAAAATGTTCACAGTATATACAATGTCTAGCCTCATGATTGTTAAGTAAATCAATCGTCCAATAAGGCGACGGTAGTTGCTCGAATCGGCGAGAAGTTCTCCTTGTTCGTTAGAGATACGTAAATTTTGTTCCATTGGGAAGGTGGTCGGGCGAGTACCAAGATGACCACTATCATGAAGGATATCGAGTGTATATTTCTGTTGACTCAGGAAAATACCTTTCGATGACCTAACAACTTCGATTCCCAAGAAATATTTAAGAGGGCCGAGATCTTTCATGTGAAACTTGGCATGAAGGAATGCTTTGATGTTGGAGATGGCATTGAGATCGTTACCAGTTACTATTATGTCATCGACATAAACAAGTATGGCTGTAAATGTGTTATCTCTTGAATATGTAAAGAGCGAATGATCTGCTTTGGACTGAACAAAGTTAGCTTCTTTTAGAACTGATGATATCTTAGTATACCAATTTTGAGAAGATTACTTGAGGCCATAGAGAGACTTGAGAAGGCGACAAACACGATGGTTCTCATGTTTAGAGAAACCTAGAGGAAGAGCCAGATAGACTTCTTCATAAAGATCACCATGGAGGAATGCATTATGGACATCTAATTGATGGAGAGTTCAACGACGAATGGAGGCAACAGCGAGAAGACAACGCATAGTGACCAATTTAGCGACTGGGGCAAACGTTTCATGGTAATCTATTCCTTCTGTTTGTGTATACCCTTTAGCAATCGTGCGCTTTCTACCATTCTATTAATCCTTTTGTATGATGTTTGATTTTATAAACCCATTTGCAACCTACAACTTTCTTACCAGATAGTAAATCTTGGAGAATCCATGTGCAATTTTTTTCTAATGCATTGATTTCGGTGGCCATTGCTTCACGCCAATTAGAGGATTTTATAGCTTGATGAAAGGATGAAGGCTCAGTGTGATTAGTAATAGTGGAAAGAAAAGCAATATGATTATCCAAAAAATTTCTAAATGGAAGATATCGAGTTAAAGGATAGTTATTACCTGCCGAGGGTAGCTGAAGAAGAGTAGAAGTGAGCGAGGAAACCAGCGATAAGGTGGGACAAATGTAGTCATTAAGGTAGGATGGTTGGGTAATTGTGCGATGTAGGCGACCACTATTTAACTGGGGAGAAGGCTCAATTGAAGGTTGCTCAACTTGGGGTGAAATATGTGGTACCAACTATTGATTAAAAATACTGAGTGGCTCGGATGTGTCGATGATTGGGTTCGGAATGACTGTGTTGGAAGGATTAGGAACAATCATGGTTTGGAAGGGAAAAGAGGGTTCGATAAAAGTGACATCACGAGAGGTAAAAATTTTGTATATATCAACATCATACACACAATGTCCTTTTTGATCAAATGGATATTCGATAAAGATACATTTGGAAGCACGAGGTGAAAATTTGTGTCACCTTAAATGAGGAACATGGACGTAACAAAGGCATCCGAACACACAAAGATGGTCATAAGATGGGGCAACCTTAAATATCATTTCAAATGAACTTTTTCTGCTGAAATTTGGAGTGGGAATACGGTTAATTAAATGGGTTGCAGTCAAGATGCATTCTCACCAAAATTTTAATGGGAGGTGTGCCTAAAAACGTAAGGCACGTTCTACCTCAAGTAGGTGTCGGTGCTTTTGCTCGGCGACCCCATTTTGTTGTGGGGTATCTAAGCATGTGTGTTGTTGAAGTATCCCATGTTGTTTGTAAAAATCTTGCATTGATTTAGAGAAGAACTTTGTTTCATTGTCCGAGCGGATGATTTGTATTGGACGGTTAAATTGGGTTTTGACCATTCGACAAAAAATTTGGAGAAAAATGCATGTTTCAGATTTAAAACGCATGAGGTAAATCCATGTGTAATGCAAAAAATCGACAACAATAGTCAAAAAATAATGTGCGCCAGTGTGAGAGGCCGTTGGATAGCCTCCCCAAATATCACAATGAATAATGGTAAAAGGTTCAATACTTTTGTTATAACTTGATTGAAAAGGAAGATGATTTTATTTTGCAAGAATACAAACATCACAATGAGAAATAAGATTAAATACTCGAGGATCATTGGATGAAATTTTATTTAAGCGATCCACCGAAAGGTGCCCAAGGCGCATATACCAAAGACTTGTACTGACCGAATGTTGGGCGGGAATGGCAATTAGAATGATCAGCACATAGTGTTAGAGACCATCGCGAACTTTACCCCTTCCAATCAGCTTCCTTGAGGGCAAGGTCCTGGAAGATACAAAAGGTTGGAAAAAAGTGGCAACACAATTTATTTAAACTTTGAGTTAGTTTCCTTACATATAGAAGATTGAATTGAAAATTGGGGACACATAATACATCATCAAGTTTTAGCTTGGGAAAGGGATTAACTGATCCTCTATGTGTGATAGGTGCGACGTCACCGGTTGGGAGTTTAACAAATTTTGTATATGGGGTAGATGTGATGGGCATGAGCAATGACAAAGAGTGTGTCATATGGTCTAAGGATCCACTATCTATGATCCATGGTGGATGAGGATCTATAATGGCAGAGTTACATGATTTAAAAAAATTCTTACCAGTAAGATTTGTTGTAGATGTTTCATTTGGCGTGAGTATGTTCATCAATTGGCGATATTGATCGAAGGATAGTCCTGGTATGGGAGCATCATAATGAGAAGTTGTGGCATCCAGAGTTGCATTGTGGGCAGAGTGGTGAGACATCGACCCCTTGCCATTGTTTCGAGATCGCTTCTAAGTTGGTGGATAACCAACTAGTTCATAACATTTGTCTTTAAAGTGCCCAAAAACACTGTAATTGCCGCAATACAGTCGCCCACGTCCATAGGAATGATTTGATCCTCGCCTTCTCTCTCGTCCATAGGAGTTGCTAGCTGTTATGGCCACATTTTCTAATATAATGGGTGGTGATATATGGAGGAGGCATTGCTTATCTTCTTGGTTAATGATGGCGTAAATTTTACCGACATTAGACAAAGGCTCCATTACGAGGATCTGACTGCAGATAGAAGCGTAGGTGTAATAAAGACCTGTGAGAAATTAAAAAACACATTCCATTTCTTGCATTCCTTGGAGTTGCTTAAAGACTTCACAGGTGCATTTTGGGATTGCTCCACAAGTGCAATTTGGGACTGTAACATTAGTTCCTAATTCATCCCAAAGGGATTTGAGAGCGCTGTAATACGTAACTAAAGATCGTTGTTCTTGACGAGCATTAGTAATGTCTATTTTTAATTGAAAAATTCGAGGGTTGTTACTTTGAGAAAATCTTCCCTCAATATCAAGCCATACCTCATGAGGAGTAGCAACATATATAATGCTTGTTGTGAGGGTTTTGTCGATGGAGTTGAGTATCCATGAGAAAATCATGTCGTTGCACCTTTCCCATGCCTTCATCTCAGATGAACCCATCGACAAAGTCAAACTTATTATTTGCCTTTAAGGCCATTTTCATTGATCTTTTCCATGTGGAATAGTTATCACCATTGAGTGGTGTAGAGACGAGGATGGCTCCTGGATGATCGGAGGAATGAAGAAAGTATGGGGATGAAACATCGTTGATTGGATTCATCACAACTTGATTTGCAGCAGCAACTGTACTTTCAACTAAAGGATTGGTCATTATAAGAAGAAAATGAGATGGACAGTAGTGAATTTATTAAAACATGGCTCGCTCTGATACCATAATAGTTTTAGATAATCAAAATAGAAGAATGGAAGACACTTCTTACTTATTTTTCATTCCCTGTACACAACTCTATTTATAAAGTTACATATAGTCTATCATTCCTATTATACTTGGGATTTGGTTGTTATACAAGATAGATACAAATTATACTTCAAGATACTAGGGAAGATGTGATGGGGATGATGTCTATTTTCCAGGGAGCAAATTGTTGACTTATAAGATCATGAATTAATGATATATGCAGCAATTAAGTCTTTTGTCATGTGTTAGTACAATTAACTAGATGATAATTATTCGAAATCATTGAATGACTCAAGCCATCTCATAAATCTCCATGTTTTTTTTTAAGCTATGAGGGATACTCATCGACTTGTCGATTCAGAGGAAATTTTGGTTTATTCACCCAACAAGTTTATATGCAAGAGGAAATCGCAAAATCCTGAGTTCTTTGAAGTCCAACTTAAGGTGTTTTTTTAATCGACATTGAAATATGTTTACACACACGATCCTCAAATGGACTGGAGAAAAGAAGACTGCAAACCCCGATTGTAACTATAAGCAAAAAACTTAAACTTTTAACAATACTCACAAGGGTCTAATAACAAAATAAAAAGGCCAAGGTCAAAATAAAATGCTCATCAGGAGAGGAAATGATAACCATATGCTTCTTTACAAAGGAAAAGTCACAAGTTTAATAGATGTACGACAATTTTGTGTTGGTGCACATGTGCAAAGCCCAAACTTTGGGTAAAATAAAACAAGTTCTAAACTCAATCCCAACCCAAACACAAGGCCCAAACCTAAGATTACTCAAGTCCTAAACTCAAATATGTTGAATACCAATGACTCTAGCAATCACACACATATATAAATAAAGATCTAACAAACATGATATGAGAGAGAAGTAGAGCTTTATTGATATGATGAACCAAAAGGTTTCAGAGGCATATATTAGGAAATCGAGGGGGAAATCGCAACGCGGAAGTACAATACGATTGAGCAAGAACTAAAGATCTAATTCTAACTACAGAGAATTCAATCCAAGACAATAAAACACATACACAAGGTTTAAATTAGGTGGAAACCCCAAAGGATCAAAACCACCCCCGACAAGCGCGATGAATATATTATCACTTAGGGTTTCAAGAAGTTCCAGAGATCACTCAACCTTACCTCTACCCTTGCAGATAATCCCCAGCAAGAAACCTAGAAAGAAAACCCAAGAAATCTCTCCAGAGTAACACCCTAGATTTCTCCATTTTTTCTCTCTAACTCTTTCTCCCTGTATAGAAGTCTTAAACTTACACTCTATATTTATAGACTTTCTATTAGGTCATCAGCGAGGTACGCATCACGAGATAAACCATCGTGTTGGAATATATCCCCTTCAAAAAAATAAATTACGAAGCAAATAGAGTGTTTTTCGTTCGAACGACTTTATGTTTCGTTCGAACAATTTTATGTCTTATTCTGACTTCTATACATTCTCTAACTCTATTTATCAACGCTTTAGTCATCTAAAGATTCTTAAAGATGTTATCCACATAAATGGCTTGGTTATTTTTGTTTCTAAAATAAGACTGTTCCAATTAACAGTTGCATTTTTAGGATATAACATTACTAAAAACAAATTGTTCATATTAATAGGAGTATTGAGTTTGCCTCAAAATTTTCAGATGAAATTAAAGAGAAAACTCGATTTCAAAGATTTCTTAAAAGTCTCAATTACATTGCAAACTACTACCAGAACTTGGCCCAGGACAATGTTATTTTATATAATCGGCTCACAAAAAAACCTACCCCTTGGACCTCTTAACACACAAAAACTGTTCAACAAATCAAATTGAGAGTTAAACAACTCTCATGCTTAGGTCTTGCCAATCCACAATGGTAAAAAATTGTTGAAACAGATTCCCCTGACTTGGGTTTTAGAGGTATATTAAAATAAAGAAATCCTTCTTCATAAAAAGAACTATTCTACAATTAAGAAAGAAATGCTTCCCATTGTCAAATGCATTTTAAAATTTTAGGATGATTTGTTAAATCAACCCTTTTTACTTTGAATTGATTGTAGCTCTACTAAAGATATCTTGCAAAAAGATGTGAAAAATCTTGTGTCCAAAAATATATTTGCTAGATGGCAATCTGAATTATCTGCCTTTGATTTCTCAATTGAGTATATTAAAGGAGATCATAACTCTCTTCCTGATTTTCTAATCATAAATTTTTTGCAGGAAAGAACTAAAAATGAAACCTCCTGATAAAAGATGGAGTCAAGACCGAAGAAAAATGGAACTGAAGAAAACTGTTATGGATGTCCTTAAGCAGGAAATCATCTACCAACATAAAACAATGGTTAAGGGAAATATCTTATCTATTTCTTTCGATGATCTTAAGCTCAATCAAGATGCTTAGGGTCTCAAAGAAAGATATTTTGCTAATCAAAATTATATGGTTCAAGACAGTTGTTATAGATATGTTTATGAGACCATATTAACAGAAACAACATCAGCTCAAATTGAGGATTATCATGTCAATCCGAAAGACATGAAAAGCCCTATAACACATTCTAAGTATTATATTACAAAGGTCTTACATATATCTAAATGGGGATTAGATCCTAGCAAATCTAGATCCCTATACTGAATGGCCAACAATATAATTATTAGGATTATATTTATGCATGCATAACATTATACTTTTTATTATCAAAATCCAATCAGAAAGCATACTTGGCTTTTATGTATTAATCTTGACATTATCAAAAGATCAGGTTTCCCCACTTGGTTTCTTAATTGGTATGAAAAGATGGGACCCGACTTTGATATTTTACTAAAATCCCTTCAGGAACCATTCGTAATATGGTACAAATTTTATCCAAAACTAAAGAGAAAAACTGTATAAAATTTACCTATCGGTGGTATTTTACAGAGTTTAAGATTACATGGATTTGAAAATGGGATCTAGAACTCTGTTTCGATGATCTGAATCTACCCATTCTATAAATAACCTTCTTTTATAGATGGTGGGATGGGTTTCAAACTTAAAGAGTTATTGAATTAATTAATAAAATAACCGAATAATATGTTTCATCTTCCAATAAAGAGAAATAGAAAGCAACAAGAATATTAGTCTCTTCGACAAATGTTTTTCAATTATTAATGGATCCATTAAGGACTGTTATCCAAATTTATCATCAGAAGAATAACAAGTCAAAGTCATGCAGACTTTGAAAGAGCAATTTGTGGAAGCTACTACGTAGGCCTCACCAGAAGCAACTCTATACATTAAACATTCAAGAAGGTAATGGAAGCTAGGGGCAGTATTATTGCCTAGTAGGAGAGCTTCAAGATCCCTATGATGATATTGGATCTTTGAAATCTTCAGACGCAACTATGAAAGATTATTGAGATGCCATCATTAAAGTCCAAGAACAAAAGCTAAAGGCAAAAGCAAAGGGAAAAGCTAAGGAAACTTAGGACTTGGTATGCTGGCGCTGACGCATAAAAGCAAAAGTAGAAGAACCTTTATGATTTTGTCTTTACTTTATCAAAAGTAAAAGATAAAATAAAAAGATAATGATTAAAAGCAGAAGAATCTTTAAAAGATAATCTTTACTCTATCAAAAGTAAATGATTAAAAGTAGAAGAATCTTTACTTTATCAAAAGTAAAAGATAAAATAAAAAGCATAAATGATTTTGTCTTCCACCATACGACTCCAACCACATCAGAAACTACACGTGGGTGACACTTACTCTGGACTCCAAAGCTTTGGAATCCGCCACAGTCACTCAGGAAGACATGCCTCTTTAAAACCTCTGCCGAGCAAAACCCCCTTGTACAAAAAGTTGTACAAGGAAAGAGTAAAATCTAATGCCCTGTATAGGTTGTGGACGCGCATACGTTGCCTCATCAAAACCACTAGTTCGTAAAACCCCCTAGGACAAAAACTATACTATTAAGAAAAAGAGTACAACACGCATGTATCCATGTTAGGATGGGATTACTCCCCCTAACATCGATCTCCTTGAGATAATAAATCATGTAAACTTTTCATGCCAATTTTGTGTACCTATCTTTTGAACGTAGGATGTGCAAGAGCCATCTGAACGGATTTGAACGACGTCAATCTCAGTCGACTTCTGCAATTTGTGTATGTGGAAGAATTTGGGTTAAATGTGCTCATTATGCCACCTTTAATAAATCCACCTTTGACATGAATGACGCAAGTTGTGTTATCTTCATACAAAATCGTCGGTCTATCTTGGATTGAACATACCATAACTTCTGTTCATGTGATATATCTTGGAGCACAACCATAATTCTCTGCCAGCTTCATGAAGTGTGATAATTTTCTCGTGGTTCGAAGATGTAACAAACGTCGTCTGCTTCATCAATCTTCAAGAATTTGTTGTATCCCTATATATAAATACATAGTCTATCTAACGATAGCCTCTATGTGGGTCTGATAAGTATCATGCATCAATGTACCCTATAATTTTATGTTTACCATTTTTTAGGCAGAACAGACCCCCTCTTTTATGTCGATTCAGAATGTGTTTGATCCCATTCCAGTACCTCTGGGTTGGAGTATAACTATAGCAAGCCAATAAGTTTACTGCGAATGAGTTATCGGGTCTAGTATACCCGGCTCAGTATAGCAAAACACCTCCTAGATATGGCACTCCGATTCTAGAAGTTTTTCCCCCTATTAGGATGGTGAAAGATGTCATTTTCTACATCTAAGTGGTGGACGATTACAAGCGACTTAACACCGTGTGCTGATCTATACCGAAGTGTTAGATAACTTTCCCGGTATATGTTGCATGGTATACAAGTATGCCACTACCAAGATGTTTGATATGCAAATCAATATAATACTTGGTTTCCCTAGGTCTTTCATTTCAAATTCCTTCCCAAGATATTAAGTGTCTCTTACGATCTCCCCCGAAGTTCTGATGATATTCAAATAATTTAGTATATTGCTATGATGACTTAAGCCAATATATGCATTCTTAATGAGAACACATGGACAGATAAGACTATTTCCAAAGTCCCCGACCTTCAAATATCAATCAGCTTGCTGTGTCACATGAGCTATGATTTCTTCAAGCCAACCGTAACTTATGCATTTTTATTATGTGCGCACCTCGTGTACGTTGAGCTTAATTGCTTCCAGAAGCTTATACCCCCCCCCCCCCCCCGGGCTAGCTTCATGTAGATATTCGTATCTAGTTTCTTATATAGATATGCAATAACCACATAAGATGCATGTTTAGCTTGTCCTCGACAACTGATAGACTAATCAATACCAAAAAGTTATAGTGTTCATAACCGAAAAATAGATCTTATCGCAATCGATACCAAGTCTCTTAGAGAATTCCTAGGCAACTAGTCTTGCCTTGACCTAATTATCTATCTGAGTTAATTATATTTCCATACCATTCCCATTTGCAACCGGCAGGCTATATGGCCTCATTTCGTATTATGCTAGCAAGTTGAGCTCCGCTTGGATCCAGATTCCCACTTTGGCCAATGTAAAATAACACACAATCGTTTCTAATAAGTAGTTCTGAATCCTCATCCTTGATGGCGAACGCAATAGAAAATGTAAATACCTTGTCGACAAATTACTATTGTACGATACTACATTGTATTATTACAGACTTTTAATATAACGAGATCTCTTTATTATCGTAGGTATGTGCCACCTCGGGCTTGTCTCATAATGTATCAACTGGTCATGTAGTTACTATTACCTCGTCGATGGGTGGTTCCATTCCCGATGAGCTGACTACCCCATTAGTCATATTTGTCCCTTATTCTGACGCTCCCCGAATCATAATATTTTCTTCCAACGGTGCTCTGCACAAAGTGCGAGCCTTAGATTCATTTTTGGGATGCATACTAATTCCCTCAGAATATTCATATGTGTAGATGCATTATATGCAGGTACATACACCTACGATACTTCAAGAACGACTGTGAATGTGTTTGATAATTTATTTACGACCTATTGAATTTGTTAGACTTTATTATCACCTAATGTGTAAAGGGATCTAGATGAGACAACGATGGTGTATCCCAAGAAATCTTAGGACCTTCAAAGGCATTAACTATCATATATCCCCCTAATAACGGGAAATACAGTCTTATCAAAGTGACAATCTGCCCTGTAGTATATACATCGCCAGTGAGTTTCAAATATCTAATGATATATTCGAATCATAACCCACATAATACATGGCCGACATTGGGGACCCAACTTTGTGCGCTGCAAAGATGTTCTTGATACCTGCATGGCAGATATACATGTACATAGAAGGGCGACACTTGGGTCCCACCCAGTTACTAGTTGCTTTGGGAAAGCTTTGATGATTTGCTATCAAGCGAATCCAAATTAATGTTACAGGGAGCAAAAATGCATAACCCACACACTAGCCAGAAGTTGTGATCATAATAATAGTGGTTAAGCGATTAGCCTTAATTACTTGATTATGTTCTCCACCAATCCTAGTAGGGTATGGTATGGGGTACTCACACTGCTCAATCATTTATCCCATTAGCGGTAAAATAATTATCAAAAACATGAGAGTCAAACTTGTAATCTCCGTCAAGTCGCATCGACTTGATCAGTTAATCTATGAGCTGAGCCTGCGATCGAATGATCTAAGTGAGAAGTTCCGTTAATGTTACATTCCTAGTTACTAATAATAGGCAAACGCATGACCATCTCCCAGATGCGTCTATTATAACCATAAATATTCAAGTGGGGCATTATCTGGATGGATAGGTCCATATGTATATCCATGCATTGATGCATTTGAAGAAAAGGTTTGAGATCCCACTCCACCTTGGTCATACTAGGATGAACAATAGACTTTCCTTGAAAGTAATCGTTATACGTATGCTCTCTAGATCTTCTCATCTTTTAAGGAAAGTCAAAATAAATTCCTGATAATCCTCCTCATAATCCTAGCCCGGAGGAGTATATTAGAAATTATTCTAATATCGTATTCTAACTTTAGACGTAGAAGAAATGCGCAGAACCTGGCTATCATTTTCTCCTATTATTTCTACTTGGTAACCATTATCATGTATGTCCTTACAACTTAGTAAAATTCGGCTAGATTTTAAAATTTATGAGTCCTTGAGATTAATCGATTTCGATAAAATTAAGTCAAATAACTTAGGTCTGATAATCCTTGAAACAAATTGTCTAATTCTAACCTAGTTCAAGCTGATATAATAATCTAGTGATAGTAATAAGCAATCAAAAGCACAAGGACAGACAATTTTAACCCTGTGGAAAATCTTTTTCAGGAGAAAAATCCACAGGTCGTTGCCAAATCTCCCGACAGTTAAAAATCTACTATTGAAAAGAACTTACAAGAATTCAATTACTTACAGACTCGATAAACACATCTTGTGGTTACCTTTATTCTAATTGAGTTAATTGTAATAAATTTATCGTTCTTGTAACCCCCTTTGTTCTCGCAACGCCTCACTTCGGATCACAGACCAAAGCTTCAGAGCTTCAATCTTTCAAACTCTCAAAATTTAAAATTAAAATTAGACTTTCAAAATTCTAGATCGATTTAACTTGAGGGTTAATTCTCGTTGAATCTTTCATTGAATTCACTCTTCTCTTAAAATATCTCAAGCCCTAAAATTAGTTTTGGAAGAGGTGAAGTTCAAAATAGAAAAGAAGATTTAAATGGAAAACTAAAAATTGTGTGCTCTATTCGAACAGAGCAAGAGTCTATTCCTATAGAGAGCGATCTACTTATTCTGTTTGAACATAACAAAAGTCTATTCGAACAAGACCAAGTATATTTGAATAAAATAAAAGTCTATTCGAATAGATATGGTTATTCCTGTTCTATTTTGAACATAACAAAAACCTATTTTCATAAAAATAAAACACAATTCTTTTTAAACTTTTATAAAATACTAATGGGCTGGAGTCTTTGAACGAAGAGGTACAAAACTAATGCACTTGTTCAGTGTCAGTCCAGTTATAGTCGTTCTACGTGCACTCTTTGATGATGAGTAACCACGAGATAGTTCTGACACTCATTCTAGACACGAAATGAAACCAATACCAAATATGGATGTTTTAAATTTACTACTGTATAAAGTGGACTAGATACCATATATTGTACCGTTAGAAAATAATAGCGTGACACTCCCAATACTTTCAATCATGTTGGCCAAGCTAATGATATTCGTGTCATCTCCGATACACAAGGTCAGAGATAAGAAATATATTAATATCTCAAAAGGATGTAGTACATGGTACTACTATCTCTTAGACATGTGTCGTCACTCATCTTATTTTGGTTCAATTCTCAATGAGCAGGTAGATTCATTAGACATGTTGTATATAGCAAATCAACTATTATACAAGGAATTTAACGACTTCCCAAGCAATAATTCACAAAAAAATTAAAAAACAATCTCATGAATGTGATACCGAACCAGTATATGTCACGAGCATTCTATTAAACTAACCAGTGAAGAGTTCCCAACTCATTCAAACATAGTACTAGTAAAGAAAAACTACTATTATGCAACAAGTAAAGTGACTACTTGGTAATGTTCTCTAGGTGACATCATTCATCTATTGAGAATTTGATACTGATCATTCTTAAAACTTGATCCAAAGCTGCATTGGTATCATAAGAGAAATCTAAGGCTGTAAACTTTGCCGTAGCGGGGACTGTGCTAACTGCGATCGCGTGATAAGCTCGGAGATAATCTCCCTAAATCGTCTGGGGTACCTTACAATCCTACGCCCAGTGCCCGATTATCTCATATCCAGTTTTGAATTCTTCCTTTTCTATTTTGGTCTATTAATTGGTAAACTTCTTGTTTACCTTACTCCTGGTTACTAATGGCTGGAATTTGAATCCTGTCGTTGTTGCCACCTCCTATCTATCCACGGATGCGACCTTGTTTGTAACATCCTCTGTCACTAAACCCAATATTGTGCAACCCTAACACACACATGCTTACTCCTGCAAGCATAAGCTTGTGGTTCTTAACTCGTAGCTCATTGTTTTGCTCAGAAATGAGGAAAACTTGAATCAGGTCTGTGTGCACGGTGAATTATCAAATATTGCCTCGAAAGTACAATATTTAAAGCATAGAAAGTTAATAGAATATTCTTAATATCTCTGTCTACCTCAACTATTTCTCCAGATAACGTCATATAAAGTTGCACTACTGAATGAAAAATTTGTCGCAGTCATAAAATATTAGAATAGTAGGGTAATTCATTATCAGATCTGTCTTCACCGACAACAACAAGCCTTTCAAATTTGAAGGTCTGAACTTCCATCGGTGGAAACAGAAAATATTTTTTTATTTAACCACTAAGAAAGTAACCGAGTCGTGTGCCTCTACTAAGCCTAAAGAAATTGAACCTACAACTCCTGAATCTGTCCTGGCTATAGAGAAATGGACTGCAAATGATTTTTTGTGTAAGAATTTCATCCTAAATGGACTTAGCGATGACCTGTATGATTTCTACTCTGTATTGGAATTCGCTAAAGAAATTTGGGACGCTCTCCAGAAAAAGTATGATACGGAGGAGGCTGGGTCGAAAAAGTACGCGGTTAGCCGCTACTTAAACTTTAAGATGAATGACGATAAGTCAGTCATAACCCAGTCTCACGAACTCTAAAAGATTTCTTATGAGATTATTTCTGAGGGTATCAAACTAGATGAACAATTCCAGGTTGTTGTCCTCATAGACAAATTGCCACCGGCCTAGAAGAAGTTCAAAAATACCCTTCGACATAAGTCGAAAGAGTTTTCTATGGAGAACCTTATCGTACATCTCCGCATCGAGGAAGAAGTTAGAAAACAAGACATTAATAAAGAAGTTTTGGTTGTGTCTAATCACAACAAGAACAAGATCACCAATGCTTCTTTGAAGCCGGTGAAAAGAGGTATGAAAAACCAGTCCCGCAAACCAAACAAGAACCCCAGCTCGAACAACTTTGTACCTACTTTGAAAACAAACAAACATGCATCTGTTCAATTTATTTGTTATAACTGTAGTCAACCAGGACACATGGCTCAGGACTGCCGTAACAAGCCGAAACCTGCAAAGGTCCATTTGACCGAGCATGTGTCTAATAAACCTCTGATTGCTATGATATCTGAGGCTAAGATGATCAGTGGCTCAGAAGGATGGTGGATGGACTCCGGCACTACACGCCACGTCTGTTATGATAGAGAGTTGTATAAAACTTATGTTGAAGCTAAGGGAAAAAATGTGTTGCTGGGGGACACCCACACCACAGAGGTTGCTGGAACTGGAAATATTGAGCTGAATTTTACCTCTGGGAGGACTCTTATTCTGAAGGATGTGCTCCATACCCCTCAAATGAGGAAGAATCTTGTATCTGCTTTTCTCCTGATCAAGGCTGGGTTTACGCAGAATATTGGAGGTGACGTTTATACGATCACCAAGAATGGGGGATTTGTGTGTAAGGGTTATGCGTGTGATTCTATGTTTAAGCTTAATATTGATATGCTAAATAAAGAATTTTCTTCTTACTCTGTGTGTACCTTTAATGTTTGGCATAGTAGGCTTTGTCATGTTAACAAGAAGCTTATTAAAAGTATGTGTAACCTGAGTTTGATTCCAAAATTTCCTTTGGACAGTTTTGAGAAGTGAATATTGCTCTGTACAAAGAGAATCTGGAACCTTGGACCTTATACACTCAGACATTTGTGAATTAGAAGGGATCTTGACAAGGAACGGGAAATGTTATTTTATAACTTTTATTGATGATCATTCTAATTACACTTATGTATATCTTATGGCTCATAAGAGAGAAGCTCTGAACATGTTTAAGATTTTCCTCGCTGAAATTGTGACTCAATTTGGAAAGAAAATAAAACGTTTTCGGAGTGATAGAGGAACAGAATATGACTCAGGAGTTTTCAACGAGCTGTATAAATCTACAGGGATTATTCATGAGGCCACAACTCCTTATTCACCTGAGATGAACGGTAAGGCTGAACGTAAGAACCGCACATATACTGAACTAGTAGTTGTAATAATGCTAAGTTCAGGAGCTGCTTCCCACTGGTAGGGAGAGATATTATTAACTATTTGTTATGTGTTAAATAGAGTTCCTAACTCAAAAACTTTGAACACACCTCTAGAATTATGGAATGGCAGAAAACCAAATGTCTCATACTTTAGAGTTTGGGGATGTTTAGCTTATGTTAGAAAACCTGATCCTAAGAGGTCGAAACTTGCTAGTCGTGCTTATAAATGTATTTTCATTGGTTATACAATTAACAGTAAAGCTTATAGATTTTTTGATTTACAAAACAAAACAATTATTGAATCTATTGATGCTGACTTTTATGAAGACAAGTTTTCTTTTATATCTAGAGATAGTGAGGGTTCATCATCTAATTCTGTTGCACCTAGAATAGGAGAACCTAGAAATTTGGAAACTGGAAAACATTATTACTTATGTTAGAAAAAGCAAGAGAGCTCGAGTGGAGAAGGATTTTGGTCCTGATTTTGAAGTATATACTCTAGAGAGAGATCCATCTACCCTCACAGAGGCTCTTACCTCCCATAATTCAGATGTTTGGCAAGATGTTATCAATAGTGAGATGGACTCTCTAGAGTCCAATAAAACTTGGGTTCTTTCTGATTTACCTCCCGATTGTAAGGCAATTGGTTGTAAATGGATCCTTAAAAAAAATTGAGACATGATGGGTCAGTTGAAAAATACAAAGCTAGGCTTGTAGCTAAAGGATTTAGACAGAGAGAGAACATTGATTTCTTTGACACTTATTCTCCTGTTACTAGGATTACCTCCATTAGAGTATTACTTGCTACTGTTACTGCACATAACTTAGTAGTTCACCAGATGGATGTTAAAACTGCTTTTTTGAATGGTGACTTAGATGTAGAGATTTATATGAACCAACCTGAGGGATTTATCGTGCTTGGTCAGGAACGTAAAGTCTGGAAATTGGTAAAGTCCTTATATGGTCTCAAACAGGCACCAAAACAGTTGCATGAGAAATTTGATAACTTAGTCATCTTACATGGTTTTAAAATTAATGAAAGTGATAAATGCATTTATTACAAGGCTGTAGATAATGTTTACACTATTATATGTTTATATGTGGATGACTTGCTGATTTTTGGATCTAACATCTTTGTTATTTATGATGTCAAGAATCTACCAAGTTAAAATTTCGACATGAAGGATCTGGGGGAAGCTAGTGTAATTTTGGGAATTAAGATTACTAGGACTAAAAGTGGTATAACTTCAGATCAATCTCATTACATTGAGAAGATCTTGAAAAAAGTATAACTACTATGACTGTAAACCTGTATGCACCCCTTACGACCCTAGTCAGAAGCTATTCAGGAATACTGGTGACAGTATTAGACAAACTGAGTATGCTAGTATCATTGGCAGCCTTCGGTATGCTACTGATTGTACTAGGCCAGACATTGCTTACGCAGTGGGGATGCTATGTAGATTTACTAGTTGTCCTGGTATGGAGCATTGGTATGTTACAGAAAGGGTCATGCAGTATCTGAAAAGAACCATGAACCTAGGAATACACTATACAAGATTCCCCGCAATCCTAGAAGGGTTTACCGATGCTGATTGGAACACCCTATCTGAGGACTCCAAGGCAACCAGCGGTTATATCTTTAGCATTGCTGGTGGAGCAGTTTCTTGGAGGTCCAAGAAACAAACTATCTTAGCTCAATCTACGATGGAGTCAGAACTGATAGCACTAGCTGCTGCCAGTGAAGAGGCAGATTGGTTGAGAAACCTTTTGTTAGATATTCTTTTATGGGATAAGTTGTTACCAGCCATACTTATCCACTGCGATAGTACTGCAGCTATTGCAAAAGTGGAGAATCATTATTACAACGACAAGAAACGACAAATATGTCGTAAGCACAGTTCTGTAAGAGAGAAACTCACTTCTGGGACTATCAGAGTGGATTTTGTTCGGTCAAAAGCAAACCTGGCTGATCCTTTGACGAAAGGGTTAGCTCGGGAAAAGGTGTGGAACACCTCGAAAGGGATGGGACTAAAGCCCGTATAGTTAGAATATCTGTGATGGTAACCCAACCTATAGACTGGAAATCCCAAGAAATAGGTTCAAAGGGAAAAACAAGTCATATGATAATTAAGAAGGATCATGCATTTTTAAGAAGGGGAAATTACTCCTAGTCCATCCCTGTATATAAGAGCATGATATCCTATAGCGATTTAAGGTTGAGTTATTTTATAAACTCTTAATGAAGGCTATACTCTATGTGGAGTGGGGTACCCAGCTATAGGAGTACTCCTGATAGACTCACCTCGATGATTGTGGAAGTGAGGCCACCTCCTATAGAAATTTGGGCAAATTCCCTAGAGCTTTCATTAAAACTGGGATACTAGTGTATGGCCGTATAACACTGACATCGTTTAGAACTTTGTACTAATAAAGTTGTGTGTGGTGTGCTTTAGTTGTACCCTCCATAATTAGAGTTCAAGACGAATGTCACTCTAATCTCTAGTACTTCAAAAGTATATTCACTGCGTAAAGGTTCAAGTCGAAAGACACATCTACTGACGCACTACTTTAGATTGCTACTCAGATATGTTTTCTCTATATAGTGGGGGATTGTTGGGTTTTTTGGTATATCTCAAAACTATTCATTAGTCTCACATTGCTCACAAGAAGAGTTTGTTTGTATGATATAACATAGATCATTTATTCTCTATGTTGGGCGGGGGCGGGCCGAAAATGCGAGTTTCAAATTTCATTTGGTTTATGGGCTTGGGCTTCGATTTGGGCTTTATGGAAAATTAATTTTGTCAAAACCAATTCGAGCTAAGTATAGTCTCAATCGACCTAAACCAATTCGAACTTAGTCTTATCAACTTGGACCAATTTGAGCTGAGTACATACGACTTGGACCAATTCGAACTAAGTCAATTCTTCATATGTCATTTTGACCTGAGTCTATTTGACCTGGACTTTCCAGTAGACCAATTCGAACTGAATATTTTCGACCTAGATTTTTTTTTTTGAACTGAATTTGTTCGTTTTGAATTCCTCAAAGCGTAACGTTGTTACTGTTTCCTAATTAAAGTCTTGAACCGTTTCACTTCCTTTTTGAATGGTTTTGATGACGTATCCCACCATTACTCTTGGTACCGTTTCGAACTTACTCTATATAAAGAGAAGTGTGCCTCTGTTTATGATCATCAAAAAATAGTTCTTCTCTTTTCTTCTTTTTATGATTTTCTAAGATCCGAGTATAACATTTTAAAAGTGTAAATCATTAGAAAGTAATTCTTCCTTGGAAAAAAATTTCCCACGTTGTTGTTTTATCCTGGAGACGACGCACTAATCAACTGTTTGCAAAGGGCAGTGCGGCGAAACGTCTTAAAGATAGAGACCTAGTCCTCGACTCAGCATTTCCTGTTCTTCAGTTCGGTACATCAAATTTAACTTGTTGTTGTTGTTGTTCGTTTACTGCTACAGAGGTAATATTCATAACACATGCTTACTCCTGTAAGCATAAGCTTGTGGTTCTTAACTCGTAGCTTATTATTTTGCTCAGAAATGAGGAAAACTTGAATCAGGTCTGTGTGTACAGTGAATTATCAAATATTGCCTCGAAAGTACAATATTTAAAGCATATAAAGTTAATAGAATATTCTTAATATCTCTGTCTACCTCAACTATTTCTCCAGATAACATCATATAAAGTTGCACTACCGAATGAAAATTTTGTCACAGTCATAAAATACTAGAATAGTAGGGTAATTCATTATCAGGTCTTCCTGAATATGGAGGCGAAGGTACAAACAAGGCGTGAACTTTGTGTTATACATATATTCAGAAATGAAATGAAAATAAATAAAAAGGAATTGGAAAACTGACGATCGAGGCCTGTAGTTACTATAATTTCCTTAAGACTAATTTTACCCTGTGCATGGTATTTCACAGTTAATGGCGTATGTCTCCCAAGATACAACGATCGAATCGTACAATCTTGAAGCACTCAAGTCGATAGGCCTGTCGAACTATCTGTGATATTACTCTCAAGAAGGAAGTAATGAAAAATTAAAGAGATTCGAGTATTTTTCTGTGTTTTAAACACTGTAGAAAATAGATATTTATAAAGGAGACGGTGACTTTTTGAAGCACCTATTGAGAGGGTTGCGTCCCAAGAAATACCTGTGTGAAGAGTTGTAACTCTTAGAGAGAATAACCAACTCCTGAATAAACACCCGAAAAAAATACTAAGTGTAAACTATAAATTCCCATGAGCCCATGGTCGAATTATAGACTTATAAATAGTTCAGGTGTGTCATGGGTCTGGTCGGGTCGTGCAAGCAAGCCCATAGACGTCCCCATATAGTAAGCCTTCACACACTCGCCTCACACACGCATGAAAGCACCACCTACTTACATATACTGCACATAATAGTAGTGTGCAACCCATTATAAAGTGAAAATCCTCTTTTTACTTATCCAATGTGGGACTAAAAATAAACACACCAAGTTTAGACATTCAAAATAAAGAAAACACATGGGGGTTTTTCCAACACTTTACAGATTAGAGACTCATTGTTCTCAACAATAGTCTTATCCATATTTTGCAGTAGCAGATGGATTTCAGTATCCATACAGGTCAAGTTTATTGGTACTGAAATAGAGTTACAGTATAGGATGTACTCAATGTTTTGAGTAACAGCCAACATCTGTTATACATGTAGATCAATACCAGTAGTAGTACTTGATGTACATTTCTTACATAAAGGCAATTCATAGTATTCAAGTCAATGATTCTTAATCATTACTTGTAGGTGAATCTTGCTCATGTCCTATTGAAATTCTATTCAATACATGATTTTCAATCAATACTTGTGGTTCATAGTATATTATGCAATGAAGTACATGATTCTCAATTATTACATCCAAGTAAACCCTGTTCATGGCTTTAAACTCATAAGATCCTATTAAGCGTCAAATCTTAACTTTACCCCATAAAATGGTGATCTTAACCTTAAAGTGCATTTTAATTTGATCGACTGATAGGGACATCACTTACAAACAACATGGGGCTAAAATTGTACTGGTGGTTATAGGTAGTTATGTGCTAGTCCACCTGAAGCTTTTATAATTTCTTGTTTTACCCTCAAATTGTTGCCACAATTTTAGGAAGATTACTACTTCACAAAGATCACCATAATTTTAGGCAACTACTAGGTATTCAAAACTCTTTTCTCTCTCCCCTGAAAGATACAAACTCCATTTCTCTCTCATCTCTACTCTTTACTCTATATTGCATCCCTGTAAATAATCTTTCTATCTCTCTCTCTCATAAACTTTCTACCAACAAATCTCTCACCCCTAAATTCTTTCTCTATCTCTATACAAATTCTTAGACACTCGTTAAACCAAAATACTTAAAAAAAATCTTAAACCCATATACAGTATCCTCTATGATACACTTTAAAAAAAAAATTGTTTGCGCTGTTTTGAACAATTGGTAGCTTATTCTTTCTATCACCGAAAAACCCTTGATGAAAACTTATCTGATTATTCGATTCAGTAGCCAAACTATTTGTGACCTGTTTTTAATATTAGTTTGGAGTGCTATCATGAGGGCTAAGCCCTGACCAACATCTTTTCTAGATGGATCCTCAGTCCTCCCACATTCACCTTGCTATCCCTAGGGTTAGTTATTCTCTTTTCGTTAGAGATCTACCCTCTACTAACATCTAGTTTAGATTGGGGGTGCCAGGTTATTTTGTACTTGCAAAAGCTTATTGGTGCTAAAAAAATACAAGCTCAGTGAAGTGAAACTTTAAACAAAGGAAAATTACATCACCAACATTTATGGTAGGTCTACGTGGTAAAAGAAATGCGGATAATTCACCGATTCCGATAAGTTACTGTAACATCAAACATAGCCGATGAATATCCATATTTATATTATACGAGGATCATTGAACGTACAATTTTATGAGGATCGAAAAAGAGGAATACACATATCAAGTTTACAATATATTTAAAGTCATTACATTTTACGTCGAATGCGTCATTTATTAAATTTTTAATTTCATGGAATCATCCCATCAAATATTTAACTGAATGGATTATGTTTGAAGATGGCTCATGTGTAACAACATGTTTTTGATGATGAACTTTGATTATTTCTTGATAATGGCATGAGAAGTATAAGTACATATAGGGAGATTTTACCCAAAAAAAATAACTTAGCAGTCGGTTCTATCAACGCCCAGTATACTAGTAGAATCTTAGCCATGACTGTTATTTAAAAACAACTCGATGTTACGATCTTTATTCTAACAACTAGGGTGTTATAATCCCTAAAGTTCTATAATGTTTGTATATTCTAGCCAAATGACCCTATTTGCTATGAATATGATAGGTATTGGATGTTTAGCTGATAATTGGTCACACCCCAAGTTTGTTGATTTCAGAAGATAAGCAGATTAATTCTGTCTTTGAATTAACATTTTAGAGTATTATAGGTTATTATCGGTGTCTATATACCTCTAAATGTTCTCAAGTAAAATCTAATTGTACCTAGATACGTAAAATTGTTTCCTCATACACCAAGTTTTTAAAAAATAAGACTAAGTCATTTCTCAATTGATCTCTAATTAGTGTCCTTGACTTTTAACCGTGATTTAGATATGACTCCCAACCGTATTCTAAATTAGTCTTGGTTTTCGTATTATCTCTAACCCCTGGTTAGAATAATTAGTATTATAGGAGCATACCATTAATATCATATAAGTTATTGTAAGATACTTGATTAGGTATTAATCTTTATTCTTATATCTCATATAAGTTAGTCATTTTTCCAATATGAGGCACCCGTTCCCAAAAAATTAACAAAAAATATTTTAATAATTTTAAACCCCCCCCCCCCCCTCCCACGGGTAGGTCCAGTCAATACAAAAAATTGACCAAAAATTGGCCTCTTAAAGCCATTTTAGTTTTAGTATCTAAAATGGTCTGACTTAGTTTGGGTCATAGCCTAAACCGGTCTGTACAGGGTCTGCCACGAGTCCTGCTATAGGGCCACAGATATTATGACGAGTCTCACGGGTATTGTCACGTGTCATCACCCTGTGAAGATATGTGGTGATTGTTGGTTGTGCCACCTGTCAGCATGTGTTGGTCCACGTTAGTGTTGATTTTTGTGTAGGGCCATGGGTCCCTGCCACGTCAGCATGTAAGGTCTAGATGTGACATGTCATCTACAGCATGGTCTTGCCATATCTGTATGACTTGTCAGTATGTGGGTCCCACATACTACGTACTGATAGTGAACCCTACTACGTCAGCACATTGTGTCCAACTCCCTGCCACCTCACCCATATGAATATGGTCCAGTATTGAATTGATTAGGTCTGATCTAACTCTGATTTTTGAAAATTGGATCTAGATTGGGTTTAAAAACCTAAGATGACGTCAACACATAAAATAAAATAAAAAATAAGAAAACCCTGATAGGTGACGTCACCATGACCTAATCCTTCGTTAAAATTTAGTTTTCATACCGTGAACTACCTATGTTCAATGTCAATTTCCTGCTGACAGGTACATCTCCCGATGGAGTATAATACATCACCGTGATCGTCATAGAGTAGGCTTTCGCAATGAATATACAAACTCCTTAATCTAATCGCTAAAATAGTATTTATTTTCGTTTGAAAATAGTCATTCGTGAGGGTAATAAAGTACCAAAAATAGGGGTTTTATTTATTAAAAAGTACGGTATTAACGTATATAATCAGATCTAAATATTTTATACCTGAGATCATTAAATTAATATCTAAAAATGAATCCATGAAGAAAATTACTTCCCGTCGAAAAAAAATCTTCAAAAAACGCCCTTGGACTCTTTTTTCTTCATTTAATCCATCGATGCTGAAACGTATTGGATACAAATTACTCTAACAATCACACACATATATAAAGATCTAACAAATATGATATGAGAGATAAGTAGAGCTTTATTGATATGACGAACCAAAATGTTACAGAGGCATAAAGCCTAATTAGATATATAGCCCTTCTAAAAACTCTCCCCATAAGCTTTAAATTTATGGGCCAACTTAGGAGTCGAGACACCCCAACCCATAGTTAGCAATTCAAAGTTTGGGAACTATTTGAATGGGGTTGGGGATGGATAAAATTCTATTTATATTTAAATGTTCGATTTAAAAATTTGGTGACTATAACAAAAAAAATTATTAATTTAATATTTTCATATGAACTATTTGTACATATTTCACAAAAGATAAACCATTAATACCCAAAATAGTATTATGCAGTTAGAATATAAATTATACATTCAACTGTTGATAAAAATTGAATACATAAACAAGTATGACAATTAAACAAATTACCATACCGAATCCTAACTTAACATTGATCAAATCTTTATACAAATAATGAATCTAGACAAAAACCATTATACATCATCTAAACTTCTAAATTCTACAGGCTCATCTACGTAATATGGACCCATCCCATATAAATCGTTAAAGTTTTGATCTCCATCATTATTTCCCATCACCATGTTTTTTTCATACACCTCGCGTTCTTCATCGTTATACTTGGGAAGTTTCCCAATCTCTTTAAGATTAATTGATTTCGAATCTTTTTTCTCAAACTTACCCGAGTTGTTCTTCATATTCATATTCGAGTTCATTCGTATATACATAGAGTCCTTCTCAACTATTGTATATTTATTTAAGTTGGATTTTGTTTATATTGATAACTCCTAGGATAGATGTACTTAAATTTATATTAATAAAAAATAAGTAAAAAAAGTTCGGTTAGTCGGTACGTTCAGGAATTATTCGCATAACAATTATCGGGTCCAAAAGTTTGCAAACTTTTACTCATCTTTTTAAAAATTGGCTAAAAAGTACGATACCTCAATTAATCGTTCAGGTCGTGTATAATTTGCGCATTAATCACGAACTTACTTACTATGCCCCAACCCAGTTGGGTTCCTACCTTGGGCCAGACCCAATTTTTAACAAAATACCCTTTTGATTGACCTAACTGATCTCTCTTATTTTCCATTTCAGAGCCATAATTGTCAAACCTTCAAACCCTAACAATAGCAGCAATTATCAGTTGTATTGTTGATATGTGTAATAGGAAAACTTTCCCCATAAAATGAGGGTTGGACGAGCACCGCAAGATGCACAAGAAGCCATACTGGGTCGTGTTCTCTAAGAGGCACAATTGTCATGTTTTGTTTCCTTCGCAGCTGGTGGTCGATACTCACAAGAATAGATGTCATCACAAATGTGACCTGAAGTACCAGCGGTAGATGTAGCACAAACGACGGAAGAGGGCGATGAAGAAGAGAATGATGAAGAAGGTAACAGATCAAACGATGGTGAGGAGGATGCTAATGAAGACAAGGATGATAATGGTTGGATTTTTAAAACTTATAAAGGACAAAACAAATGTTTTCATAAAATCACATCATATGGGTTTGATTATCACCTCTTGGTCATTTCCTAAAACTCATTTTCATTCACCGTTTTTGCTTATGTAAGCCATGTGACTCTTGAAACCCATATAATGGGCTAAAAATTAGTCCCACATTGTATAGAAAGTTGGGAATGTATAATCATATAACCTATGGCTAATATCTATGTTATGTATATACATATGGGCTAAGAAAGAGAGAGTGTGTCTGTGTGTGTGTAGATAGGAGAGGGTTATACCCTTAGCACACTTGGACCTCTCTCAGGCGGCCAAAGGGTCGGGCCGGCTCGGGTTAGGCTTGATGTTGGGGTTCAGGCAATTGACTCTTCTGGCTCTGGAGGCCCTGAAGCCCTTTGGGCTTGGGCTAGGCTTACTCTATTCTTTTTATTAAAAAGTTATTCAATCCTTCTTGGCTTGGGCTTAACTTTGACTTGGCTTATCTACCGTTATACGTTCTCCCCTAACGGCTAGTAGGGACCTATTCCAAAGGAATGACTCCCCACGTACTTACGTCTGAGTTAATAGCTCTTACACATTAGAGTAAACATAGGAGAGACATTGTAAGAAAAAACTCTATAAAAGCCTCCTTTGTATTCACTCAAAAATATAAAAAACAACCATTTCATCTTTGTGTGTGTGTGCTTCTAAGCTCTTTTTCGCATTTTGAACTCAGTTTTGCTGAGGTGCATACCTGTACGTAGTCTTTCGGTACTGAGACTACTATATCGATATCATTGTTCATTGTATCTTAGGAGGAGATCAGACTACGAATACCTATACTTGGGGATAGGTCGAAATACTTTTTAAAGAAAGTGCGATCCACGCCTCGAGCCCTTTCTTTTAGTCATGTTCATATCGAATATGTTGTTGTTGTATTTCCAACCTCATAATAGTTACTACGACATTAACTACTGTTCTTAATAAGAATATTAGCTGGTGTTCTACACTTCATTTCAGTTCTTCAGCTTACTGCAATTCAGAGTTACAATTCCAATTTGGGGAAAACTTTATCACAGGTTCCTTTATTTTGTACAATTTTAAAAAGTATTCCTATCTGTGATTATGGCCCTTACCTCAGAAATGTTAAAATTTGATTCTAACAAATCTTCTAAGTTTGATGGTCTTAATTTCAAGAGATGGAAGAACAAAATGTTTTTTTATTTAATACTTAATAAAGTTACTTACGTTCTTGGACAAGACTGTCCTGCGCGCTGAACCTCCCATTCCCGTACCTGCGGTAGACCCTGACTTAATTGTAAACGAATATGACAAAATCTTTGAGTCAATTTTAAACTGGACTGAGGCCGATTTCAAATGCCATAATTTCACCCTATACGGTTTAGCGGATGAACTGTATGATTACTATCTGTAGCCTGAATCTACGAAAGCCGTTTGGGAAGCATTATATAAAAAGTATGATACGGAAAAGGCAGTCTCTAAAAAGATTATTGTAAGCCGATATCTCAAGTTCACTATGGTTGACGATAAGTTAGTAATTACTCAATCACATGAGTTACAACAAATTACGCATGAGATTGTGTCCAAAGGGATACATCTTGATGAGCAATTTTAGGTTGTCGTGATGATTTACAAATTACCGCCGAATTAGAATGACTATAAAAATATCCTGCAACACAAGTCAAAGAAGCTTACCATGGAGAACTTAATTATTCATCTTAGGGTTGAAGAAGAATCTAGAAAACAAGACCTGAAAGAGGAGATCCTTTTGGTTCAGTCCAAAGGGTAGGTTTATCTAAAACCTAAGGTAAAACCCATGAAGGCTAAAAATGGTGGTAATCGGAACAGCCATCATAATGGTGGTAATCCGAATAATTGTCAGAATGGTAGACACTAGACTCCTAATAAGGGAACGAACCAACAGGCCCTACCAAATAATGGAACAATTTATATTATGTACTTTAACTATGAAAAGCCCTGACACATCTTGGAACTATTGGAACAGTAAACCTGTTGCTCAAGCTAATACTATCGAAGAACCCTTAGTGGCTATGATCACGTAGATCAACATGGTCGGTGGAACCAACGGTTGGTGGGCTGACTTGGGCGTTTCTTGGTATATTTGCTATAATACAATTGGTTCAAGACCTACAAGGAGACTGAAGACCAGAAGGTACTACTTAGGGGTTCCTATTATACCAAAGTGTTAGGCACTTGAGATGTTGAACTGGTATTTACCTTTGGAAGGATAGTGACTTTGAAGAATGTGATGCACACTCCTCAAATGAGGAAAAATCTTGTATATAGTTATCTTTTCAACAAGGCAAGATTTCAGCAGACCATTGGCTCAGATCAGTATATTTTGACTAAGGGTGGGATTTGTGTGGGAAAGGGATTTACTTGTAATGGAATGTTCAAAATGAGTATTGAAATGAATAAATCTATTTATGCTTACTTATTGTCTTCTTTAATATTTGGCACTCTAGGTTATGTCATATTAACAAGAAGTTAAAACACAATATGAGTAAACTTGGTATGATTCCTAAAGTAGATTTGAATAATTTCGATAAATATGAATTTTGTAGTCAAGTTAAAATTACTAAAACCTCGCATTAAAATGTTGTCAGAGAAACATAACTTTTGGATTTAGTTAACTCTAACATTTATGAAATGGATGGTGCTTTAAATCGAAATGGTAAAAGATATTTTATAACTTTTATAGATAATCACTCAAACTATCATCATGTTTACTTAATGCGTCACAAAAGTAAAGTAATAGATATGATTAGGACATATGTAACAAAGATTAAAAATCAGTTTGACATAAACATTAAAAGATTTCGTAGTGATAGAGGCACATAGTATAATTCACATAAATTTCAAACTTGTATGAATCTTTAAGGATTATACATGAAACTACTGCTCCATATTCTCCAGAATGTAGTAGTAAAACTGAACGCAAAAATAGAACTTTCACTAAACTGATAGTTGCTATATTACTTAGTTCTGGATCACCTAAATATATATTGGGTAAAGTATTATTATCTGTTTGCCATGTTTTAAATCGTATTTCTCATATCGCATCTGAATTATCACCGTATAAAATTTAGAGAATAAGAAAACCAAATGTTAGCTATTTTAAAGTTTATGGCTATTTAGTTTATATTCGTAAACCTGCTCCTAAATGAATAAAAGTAGATAATAGTGCCTTAGAATGCATTTTTATTGGTTATGCTATTAACATTACTAAGGGCTTACAATTTTCTTGATATTAAGAATAATGTTATTAGTGAATCACTTGATGTTGATTTCTTTAAGGATAAGTTTCCTTACTAAGGGATAGTAGGGGCAGTAGTGGGGGTTCTCAACCTTCTACGTCTTCAACCCTTAATGTACCTTAAGTAAAAGTTCCTAGAACTGTTGATTCTCATGATACAGACCCAGAACTTGGTAGAGGTAAACGTCCAAAGATTGTTAAAGATTTTGGTAACGATTATGTTGTACATACCTTAGAATCTGACCCTAACACTGTTAGAGAAGCGTTGACCTCAAGTGACGCTGATTTATAGCAAGAAGCCATTAATGATGAAATGGATTCTCTTACTACAAATGAAACTTAAAAATTAGTAAACTTACCTCCTAGTAGTCGTTTTATTGAGTATAAATAAATCTTAAAGAGAAAACTAAAACCAGATGGTAATATATTAAAATATAAGGCAAGACTTATAGTAAAGGGATATGTGCAAAAGGAAAACATTGATTTCTTTTACACATATTCCCCAGTTACTCCTGTGATAACTACTAAAGTATTATTGGTCGTTATTGCCGTGCACAATTTGATTATTCACCAATTGGATGTAAAAATCATTTTTTTTAATTGAGAGCTTGAAGAGGAATTATATATGGATAAGCCTGAAGGTTTTGTGGTACCCGGCGAGGAACACAAAGTCTGCAATCTGAACAAGACCTTATACGGTCTAAAGCAAGCTTCAAACAATGGCACGGCAGGATCGACTAATAACTTCTTTCAAATAGTTTTAAGATTAACGTTATTGATAAATGCCTACATTATAAAGTATCTGGTGAAAGTTGTATAATGATTTGTTTATAAGTTGATGATCTTCTTATTTTTGGTTCTATACGTAATATTATTTTAGAAACCAAAAGCATGCTTAATGATAACTTTGATATGAAGGACATAGGCGAGGCTAGTATAATTTTGGGCATGAATATCACACGTACGGAAACTAGTATTACTCTTGATCAATCTCACTACATTGAGAAGATCTTTAAGAAGAACAAATATTTTGACCGTAGACCTGCTTGTACTCTTTGTGACCCACATGTTAAACTTTTAAAGAATATAGGGGAGGCAATTAGATAGAAAAAACATGAAAGTATTATTGATAGCCTTTACTACAGTACAAATTGTACTAGACCTGATATAACTTATGTTGTAGGGGTTCTATGTCGATTTACAAGTAAACCAAGTTTGGCATAGTAGAATATTATTGATCGAGTTATGCGGTACCTGAAAAGGACCATGAACTTGGGTTTACACTACCAAAGCTTTCCCGCAGTCCTTGATGGATTTAACGATGCATATTAGAACATATTTTTGGATGATTCCAAAGCCACCAGCGGATACGTGTTTAGTATAGCTGGCAGGACAGTCTCTTGGAGATCTAAGAAACAAACTATATTAGCTCAGTCGACTATGGAATCTGAGTTAGTAGCACTAGCTGCAGCTAGTGAGGAGGCAAGTTGGTTGAAAGACCTCTTGTCTTATATTCTTTTATGAGGTAGGCCTATACTGCGGATTTTGATCCTCTCAGATAGTACTGCTGCAATAGCCAGAGTAAAAAATAATTACTATAATAGTAAAAAGTTAACGATAAGTCACAAGCACAATACGATGAGAGGATATCTCACATTTGGTACGGTTGCTATAGATTTTGCAAGATCTAAAAATAACCTGGCATATCCTTTGACAAAAGGACTGTCTCATGAAAAAGTTTGGAACACATCTTTAGGGATATGACTAAAGCCCATTACAAAATCACAAGTGGTGGGAACCCAACCTAAACGACTGGAGATCCAAAGAAATAGGTTCAGTGGGAAAAATAAATCATTGTGATATATAATCATGCAACTAAACTTCTCACTCCATAGTTCATCCCGCTGTACATAATGTATATATGCATGATATCTTGAAGCGACTGTAAGACTGAGTTTGATAAACTCTTAATGAGTTTTATATCTCATTCTTTGAGTGAGATGTCTAGCTATAAGAGCACTCTTCATAGACTCAACAAGGTGATTGTGGAAGTACGGTCGCTTCCTATGAGAATTGTTGGCTAGTTTTCTAAAACCTTCGCCTATAATGGGGTTAAGCACATGGCCGAAATGTGCTGGCATTTAGAACTTGTACTTGGTAGGGTTGTATATAAGTGAGATTATTGATATACCATATAAAACGATCTATTAGTATGTCGATAAACAGGGTCGAACCACGTTGAAGATCAGTGTCGGTTCTTCAGCTTAGGAAGTTGGGTTTTTGTTTTTTGTTTTTTGTTTTTGCTGGAGATTATCTTGAGAGGGTAAGAGGAACTGTAGCATAGAAGAGAGTCATTATGACTTTGAGATTCGGTTTTCCCATTTGAGTTAATACCTTTCTTAATCTACCTCTTAAAGCATCTTTAGCATAGGGGCAAAGACATCCCAAAACCACTAGTTTGGTGCTTTTACCTTTTTATAAATGGTATTGGGAGGGCCAATAGAGGAACAAAGGCTAAGGTAGATACCTTTCCAATTTTTTTGGGGAAAATTGTTGTCGCCTAAGAGCATATGCAGTAGTTGGGGGGTGGAAAAACCCAAATCTACCCCATTTCTCAATCCACCCCAAATCTACCCACATCAGTTAAAAACCTAAATCAAGGTGGATATTTTCCAATACAGTTCTGAACTGTACGGGACAATCAACACTTATGACCTTGCCACGTATCTCCATTTGGAGTGTCTAAATCCCATACGCAGTTCAGAACTGCGCGGGTAGTTTCTGCATGAATTGCCTTCGAATACTTACTTTGTTACCTTCTCACATTCTTCTACATATTCCTCAAACTTCTAGTTTACCTAAACCCAACTTCTAATACAAGTTTCCCAAACCATACATGTACCTTGTAATTCAATCACATTATCCATAGGTAAACAATGTCGGGACCTAGTCATTCAATTCCCAAAATTAGACATAGGGAAAGTGATGAAGTTAAACGAAGAAGTAAAGAATTGGTCACGCATATGCGGCCGTAACACCTCACACCGGATAATGATCTTGCTCCAACCCTCGAGGATTTGTACCGAGTGGATATCCTCCCGGACAATTAGGTCTACATTTTCGTTAGATCGGAAGAATTGTCGGTAAGTTTTTTGTGTAAAATTTATGTGTTATTAACGTTATTTGTCAAATATTTGATGAAATGCCCGAATGAGAATTTAATATGTTAATGTGTTGTTTTTACAGAATTGAGATGAAATCATATGTAGGGGATCACTAGATAAGGTCTTAAAGTGGTACTAATGGATTGTCAGGTACCTCACGTTGAAGAGGTTGGTCGACAATATGGGTTTTGAAGAATTTTTATTGATTAAGGCGGGAAACTCGGATAACCACTTAATCTATGCTCTCATGGAATGGTAGTGGCCTTCCACCCATACTTTTCATTTCCCTTACGGGGAACTTGACGTTACGCCGTTAGACTTCGTCATGCTAACGGGCATAAGTTTTGGGCGGGGTTTCAAACTCCCATACGACGATAAGTACTTGAAGTTCAACGAAGCACAAACATTGTTCCCCGTAATCACTCAGGCCGACATCAGGTACGGTAACATCATACTAGCTTATTTAAAAACCTGGAAAGACCCTTTAAATCCTCAAACCGACAATTACAACCAAGACATGGACCTCGTATATGCTCGGGCATTTATTGCATACATGATGGGTAATATCTTCTTCTTGAATGCAAATAAATCTTTACCGGCCGGTTATCTTACAGCTTTGACAGACCACCATATTCTAGGTGCATCGGGGTTCGACTGGGGTACTCCGATCATGAAGAGTGGGAAGGGGGAGAGATTAATCACAGGCTTTTATACCCTATTTGAGTTTTGGTTCTTCGAATACTATCGTGTTGGAATGTATCTGATGAAGGTGAACAACTTCAACCATGTTTATCCTCGTATAGGTACGTAGAGAGATGAAAAGGCTAGTTCAGGGGCTGAGATCCATCACTCATTTGCTGTGATCAGAGAAATGATAGAATGGAAAGACAGAATAAATATTGATTGGCAACCATAGCTGAGGAGTAGACAATTAATTTGTCCAGAGGTAAGATTTGCCACAGAGCTTAGTCAAAAAAGGATTTCATTAGTTTCAGTCCCATACGGGAATAGTACACTTTGGTAATTAAGAGACCGGTGTATGTGTCAAAACACCGGGGTTGATAGTGTTCCCTATGACCTCCCAGAAGAGATTATGAAATTTCTACGGTACGATTGAGTGTTTTATCAGGAACTGAGAGAGGTAGACTTCTATGAAAGACATAATTATATTATTGCTGACGTGGATTACATCACATTTTGGTGAGTTGCTCATCCAAATCCCAAGATTGGTTGTAGTTTAGTGAAGAGGGTCGGGAATATTTGGATGATCGAGCATGATCTAGTGAGTCCCGATGTTGCTCTGCCACCTACTTCGAGTTTAGCCACCTCTTCTCAGGTGCAAAACTATCGTGTTGAGAAATACGGTGAGGAAGTGTGGGATTTGGGATGGTTCATGGAGATAGGATGAAGCAGTGGAGAACGCAGACGGCTACCGATCCCGGTCATGCAGGTATCACACCCGTGTCCACCTAGGTACAATGTGGATGAGTTGTGGACTCAAAACCAAGGAATGCAGTATGCGGCTTATGAAGATACGAGGTAATTGTTTCAACGCAATGAGGAATTATAGGAACAACTGCGTCGGTCACTGGATATTATCCGAGTTACGAGAGAGAGACTAGCAGAGATATCCATTAGCTACCAGACAGAGCCGAATGTGTAATGTACTTATGACGAGAGTCTCACATACAGATGCGCCCGCCAGACGAAAAAAACCGTCCCACTTAGGCTATGTTTTATTATATTTTGTCAGACTATCGAGTTTATATTATGTTTTGTTTAGACTATCTATATTTATGTTATGTTTTGTTTATACTATCGAGTTTATGTTGAATTGATTATGTATTATGTTTAAACTTGTATTTGCTTCAAATACTAAGTTTTTTCAAGTGTTTGATTGAAATTCCGTGGCAAGAGAAGCCGATAAAACAAGTGTTTGAATGAAATACTAAGTTTTTTCAAGTGTTTGATGAAATGCCAAAATGAAGTCTTTGAAAAATTTAACTAAGTATAAAGAGATGCACACACAATAAATGACACATCAGGTATTTGAGAAAAAGCCTCAAAGAAAAGTAAAAAAAAAAAAAAAAAAACTAAGTATGGAGAATGGAAGCAAAGCCAAAAGTTAAAGGCTCTTGCCACGCAGTTCAGCGTGGCAAGCTTCCTCAAACACGTGGCTTAATATGGTCCCTTGAAATGAGACACGTGAGAGCCTAGAAATTTTGCCTTTTTTTTGTCCTCTTCACACTTAATTTTTTTTTTTGGGTTAGTTTCTGTGATGCATTTCCTCAACACCTTCCATTGCCCTCTATTTTGTGTGTATTGGTTCATAATTATTTTTGCGGAAACTTGTCTTTTGTGTAGCTCAATGGCTATATTTTTCTGGAAACTTGTTCACCAAGTAGCTCAACGGCTATATTTTTGTGAAAACTTATCTTTTGTGTAGCTCAACGACTAAATTTTTTTAGAAACTTGTTCACAAAGTAGCTCAACGGCTATATTTTTGTGAAAACTTGTCATTTGTGTAGCTCAACGGCTATATTTTTTTAGAAACTTGTTCACAAAGTAGCTCAACGAATATATTTTTTCATCTATAAATGTCATTCATCTTCTATACTATCTTCCCTTAATCTTCTACACTCTCTTCCCTCCTTAGCTTACAAGCAAAACCACCATGTCATCTTCAAGCTCCCAATCTAATTCTCAAAACCACTCTCAATCCTCCAATATGAACAAACAAGGGAACGTATTTCCGACGCAATTCGACGCATATGATTCGTCGCAAATGCCTTACCCTTCCCAATATCGTGATCACCATGTTTGACAACTATTTCCACCATATGACAATCAATTTTTATCTCAAACCCAAGGATATTACCCTCATTACCAAAACCAAGGATATTACCCTCAATTTGATCCTCATACGAGCTCGTACTCTCAACCGAGAAATCCATATTTATCATCTCACGCCGATAGAAGTTTAAGTGCCACGCCGATGAGAGGTACATGGGGTTTGAATGATTTAAACCTCAATACATCACCGATCATCTCTCTGGTCATCTCTAAGGTTCTCAATCTGGTTCTCACGAGAAGTAATACGCACGAAAAGGTAAATCCTAAAAGAAAGCCGATACCGACACCTATTGTAGTTAAGGATGTAGTTGAGGTTGAGGATGAAGTTGATGACGACAAAAAAAGATACACGAACTCCATAAATTGGTTGTCTGATGATGTCACGCCCCAAAATCCAATAATCGATAAGATTGACCAATTACTATATTCGAAGCTGTGCAGGTCGGGGAATCCACAGATTCGCCCCACAAACAACTGATCCATAGATAAGATCAGGCTCAGACATTCACTTTAAGCAATAATTATTAGAGTAAAAAAAGAAAATAACAACGCGGAAGCAAATGATATATATACATATCAGACTTAAAATAGTTAACAAAACCTCGAATAAAGTACAACTACACATGTTGAGATCATATACAAGAAGTCTAAACTAAAACAGATCAGCAACGGCAATTGCTTCAAACACAGCTGAAGCTCTCAGCAATTCAAGCTACTCAACCTCTAAAAGGGGGGAACAATGCGAGAGTGAGTAAAACCACGGCTCACTGAAACCCAACAAGGTTAAATAACATACTAGTAAATAGGTACAGATGAAGAGGATGAAGTGAATAAAATAAAGTAAGCTTTAAAGTAAAAGAATAGTAACTAAAAGACTATGATCTAGATAACAAGTTAAGAACAAAAGATTTTGAATATAAGTAACCAGAGTTAGGATAAGGATTTAAGAGAAGAGAGGAATTATGACATGAGGAGATGATGCAATGATATGCTAATGATATGATATGATGAACTGGGATAATCCCACAATTATCCCAAATGCTGATTGATGCAATAATGAACTAAGGTCTTAATGTTAAATGATTGGATGTTTTAAAACGTGTTACAATCCTATTATAATATTGGTTGATCAACCGCTAGCATGTTTAACTTAAAAAGATCTGTTAAGGGGATACAATGGGTACGATTTTTATCAAGCTCGACCAAGCTAGTGGATACTCACTTGATCAAAGTGTTCCAGGCTTTTCAACCCACGGAGCCAATGTCCGAACTGTATTTCATTCCAAGGAATTTTAACCTCACCGAGGATAAGTCTAGCACCGGATTCAAACTGTCTTATACCTTCCCACACTCCCGGATGGGTATATAAGGTATGATAGTGTTTACAGCCAGTTCTTCACCTACTATTTTAACCCGATGTAGGTCAATCGATGTAGAGTTGTATTATGTATCCGATCTCGTTAAGTTAAAAAAGTTTTACATGATTAAAAAGATGCAACAGATCCCAAGGATCACAAATATAATAGTCGTAAACCCAACATCACACATATGACGACTACCTACAGAAAGAGCATGGCAAACAATCTTAACAACAAAAAAGAATAGCGACTCAGTTGCACCATCTAAGCCTAGATAAAACAATAACCTAACCGTCACCACAAATAACCAACATCAGTCTCTAGAAGACCGAAACCAACAACAAGAACACAACTACGAGAATACCACACTAACAACTTCTAGCTAAACCCAAAGTCCAATGCAAACTATATACCAAGTTACAGAATAACTAACATATAGGTTAACAACTTATACAGAGAAATATAATATCAAACAATAACTAAATCACATGCACCTCTCTACACATAGTACTACTCTAATCAGCATCTATTAACTAGTAGATGAATTTATAAATGAAGGGGAAACTCACCTGATAATAATCCCAAGTTCTGACAAAACCAAAGCCAGAATTCCAAACTCATAATCAGCGATACAACTAACGAAACACAGAACAAACTACAATAGACAATCACAACAACAATTAAACAAACAAAACCAGGAAACCAATCAATAAGCCAAACCCTAGAAATCAACCCAAAGCCTAATCGAAAGAAAAGAACGGAAAAGAATAGAGAATTACTCACCAAGGATAAGGGCGATAATCACTACAAAGAATCGGCGACCGAGGGAACAAATTGAATACGAATATGGGGAAGAAGACTGATTTGGGAGAGAGAAAGTGAGAAAGCGAGAGGAATGAAATGAAAAGTGAAAACCAAAAGGAATAAAACAACCGCAGACTCGTTCGAATGAAGATGAAAGTCGTTCGAACGAAGAAGGATATCAAGGCAAAAATTCCAGGGAAGTACCTCAGTCGTTCGAACAAAAAAAGTTCGTGCGAATGGACAAGGAAGTCGTACGAATGGATCCAGAAGTCGTTCGAATGACTTGGAGATCTTGGGCCAAGTACCAGGAGATGAGTCAACTCATTCGAATGAAGATGAAAGTCGTTCGAACGACTACTAAAAAATCCTAAAATTCTCCCAGAGTCACACGAATACCCAAACATAAAACAATCTACACACAGACACCATAACAACACTAACCCAACCATGGGTCCCCGAACACAAAACATAACCACCTCCTCCTAATAACCACTGAAACACCGAAAATGCTGAAAAATGAATCTAACTCCAAAACCTGCCCAAAAGGAATAAAATGGATGCAAAATAGATAGAAGGAATGTGCGGAATATATGTGGATTTTTAATGTAAGGAAACAAATGCATATGCTAAAAGAATAGGAATATGCAAAAAAGGAATAAATACTAATAAAAAATATATACGGGTCACTACAGATGACTTCGTCAATCTCGCATGCGCTTGGTCTCAAAACCTCACTACCGACAAATAACTAAAAAGCTGTTATATTTTGGTTCAAGGTACGTGACCAATTTAACTCATTCTATAATAACCAATCGATGTGGTGATCATACAACGGTATCAATTGCGCGTATAAGGGGCGGCTCAATAAAAAATGCTCGATTTTTAGAGGCATCATTCAAGACCTCGAAAGCTAATATTTTATCGGCATTAGAACGGGCGACGTCATAAGTAATTTTGTTTTTTTTTTCTCATTCCATTAATTTTTTTCCACAATTAGTACTCATTAGAATTTCAAACTTGATTTCTAAGAACGTATGGTATACGAGACATTCAAAAAACTATAAAAAAAACTATTTACATTGGGGGAGGCTTACAAAGTTTTGGAGCATTGCCCAAAATAGTCACAAATTAAGAACATCGGGCACCCCGGCCGCAACGTCGCTAGGAAATCAAATTTTAACGATTGCTCGGGTACTTTCGGCACTGATCCCTCTACACCTACTTTCGGCACTTCAAATATGGTCATTCCAGATGATTTTATTGACTTGGATGTACCACTATATGCTTGTGGGGAAGTACGATCGGACGGTAAAAAAAAACAAGGTAAAAGAAGTGGCAAAGTCAAGTATAGGTTTTTGGGGAAAGAAAATATTTGAGACGACGACAAACATGATGAAGGCATGAAATAAGAGAGGTGAGCAGAAGAAAGAGGAAAATGAAGCTAGAACTAGAGCACGAGATGAACAAAAATTGGCTACAGAGGTAAAGATTCAAAGAAGGCGTGAAGCGGAGCTAACTAAAAGAAGATAAAAGCCATCGAAGATGTGCATATGGTCAAAGTGATGACAACGGACCCAAGTAACCTACTATCAACACAAAGGCGTTGGATGAAGAAGCAAATTAAACTTTATTCGAAGAAGTTGAAGGAGCAGTGTCTAAGTGATGACGACGTTTCTAGTGATGAAGATTGATGTAATCCTTAGCGTTGATAGTAGTTCTTAAGTTTTATGTAATTTTATTATTTCAATAAAATTGTTATTTATGTTAAGTATTCTGCCAAACGAGCTTCAAAAAGATCTCTCAAAATATATTACAACTTCAACATAAAACTACAAACTTCGAAACCAAATACATTTCAACTTCAACATAAAACTACAAACTTCAAAAGAAAATACATTACTCCACCCCTTTTTTATTTCACAAATGCGTGACAAGTTCATTTCGCAATTGGAAATGAGCACCTTCATTTCTAATTTTATGAATCTTCTCGATGTACTGTGCCATAGTGTTGATCGCGTGTCTAGGATTTAAGTCATTCTTCCAATTTTTTACAGAATCTCTAAACTCGGAATCAATGTCCATTTGTCGGATGTAAGTATGACGTTCATCTTCGATGATCATGTTGTGCATGATTATACATGCGTACATAACATTTGTTAGATCACGTGGCTTCCAAAATCGCGGACCGTACACCAATATTTAGAACCTAGCTTGTATTATTCCAAATGCACGCTCTACGTCTTTTCGGCATGCTTCTTGCATCTTTGCAAAATATCTTTTGTCATCGTTGGATGGATTTCTTATAGTTTAAATAATAGTTTGCCATTTTGGATAGACTCCGTCCGCTAAATAATACCCCATGGTGTATGGGATCGTGCCTATATTATAATTGCATGGCGGCGTAACTCTATCAGACAAGTTATTAAAAAACTACCCTTGATGCAAGACATTCGCGTCGTTGTTAGAACCGGGCACCCCAAAGAATGTGTGCCATATCCAAAGATCTTGCGATACAACCGCTTCTAAAATCACCGTCGAAATTTTCTTATACCCGGTATATTGTCCTGCCTACCCGGTATGACAATTCTTCCATTTCCAATACATATAATCTAAACTACTTAACATCCTCGGGAAACCTCACAATCCGTTCACTTCTAGCAAGTGTAATGTATTATTTTTATCGGAAGATCTAAGGTATTGAGCTTTAAATAGTATTATAATTATTTTGTAAAATTCTTTCAAACTCAAATTACCCGTAGACTCCCCAATCTAAACGTATTTGTCTTGGGCGTCTGCGCTCGTACCGTAACATAAGATGCGGAGTGCGCACGTTATCTTTTGGTGTGAGGATAATCCCATCGTCTTAGCGGTATTTTCTTTTTGAATAAAATAGGGGTTTGCAAAAATAACATGATCATGAATACGTTGATACATACCTTCACTCATACGAAATCGACGATGAAATGGGATACCGGCGTAGACTGGGTTGGTACCAAAATAATCCCGATTAAGGCTAAACTCACCCAATTTATGATCACAGCCTTTTCGCTTGTCAATCTTTCCCATTTTACTACCGCCCCGCCTCCGTGATGATGTCGCCTCTTGCTCTTTTTCTTCCGTTTCTCCCATCTCAATCATAACCTTGCTGTACTTGTGCATCATCTTAATTTGATATCGGAAGAGCTCTTCACTTCCGGACGATGATGAGGATGATGATGATAAGGATAAAAGTGATGGGTCAAACATGATTAGGTCCTCCAAAATTAGGTCAGACATGATTGGGCGAAATTGATAACAAGAGAATATAATAGAGTTTAGAAAATAAATGGTTTTTAAGATAATAGAGTTGAGTGTAGAATAGTAAGAGAATAAAGTGCACAAGATGAATGGTTTTATAGATTAACAAAACTAGCCGTTGAGCTTCTTGTCAAACAAGTTTGGCCAACAAACTAGCCGTTGAGATGCTTGCCAAATAAGTTTGCTCAAAAATATAGTCGTTGAGGTTATTGTTGAGCAAGTATGCCCAAAACTATAGGCCTTCTGATCACTAACAAACAAAACCAAGTATGGGCGACTTACACATTTTTATCCAGGCTCTAGCCGCGCAGTTATGCGCGGCAAGAACTGGCTGTTAGCCAGGTTTGAATCTCAACTGTCCACGTGTCTCCATCTGGAGCGTACACTATGCGGCAGGGGAGCCACTGGAAGCTTGAAAAGTGTCATCATTCTATTGGCTCAAAGGCTACGCGCAGTTCAGAACGGTACGGGATCGATCCACCAAAGTTCACCCAGAGGGTGGAGAGACCATCCTCAAGGTGGGTTTGCTCAAGCCACGTAGGCAAAATGACCTAGCTACTGTGGGGTGGACTTGGGGTTTAGAGGGTAGATTTTTCAATCCACCTCGGCACGTCATAATTCGCATAGCTGTTGCAGGTGCTCTAAGAGCAAGACCAACAGAAGGGCATATGAAAACCACTTTTGGCTCGCCACGTTGGATGCCCCTCTTTTACAAGCCCAACAAGTTAGTTTTTCCCTTGAAGAGTAATAGGTTGTTGCTGTAATTTGTTTAGCGCCACCCTTCAAACCGCCTAATTAAATGGCAAAACAATTGGTTTTATGGAGAAAGAAAGATGACTAACTTGGTTTCTACAACCAACCCAAACCGATCTTTCAACATCCCTTATTTAACACCAATATTTCAATAAATAAAAAATTGTGGTATGGGTTTCTTGGGGCATCACTGTTTCTTTTCACTATCATTCCTACAACTATCCCTTTGAAGTAATCGTTTGTTTCCGTTGCATTTCTTTTGCTCTCGTTTCTAGTCGTAAATTGTTGGTTTTGTTCTCGTCAAAGTATGATACTACACGAAGAAGATCATACCATTTTTTGTAGAAGAAGTTGATAAAATCTCTTCTCTCGTATATGCAACTAATTTTATTTCTTTCTCATCTCGTTCTCTTCTTCTCTCTCCAACTATTCTCTCTCCAATTTTTCACCTCTTCTCTGTTTTGTTTCTGTTATAAAAAAAAGAAAAAAAAAGTAAAAACCCCACAAACTAAGCTTTTCATTTAGTGTGTGTTTGGTAGCCCCAAAAAGTGAGAAACGGAGTGGGAAAATGCCAACTTTTTTTTTTCTTACTTGGGTGTTTGGCAGTCCAAAAAATATGGGAAGCATAATTTCCATGAGAAAATTAATAGCTCTAAAAGTGGGAAACAATTTCCACTCTCTCCCCCTTAGAAAATATGTTTCCCACTTAGAAATTAGTGAGAGCCATGCTAGATTTTCCCATCAATTTTCTATGGAAATCTAAATATGATATATTATGTATGATTCTTCTCATCCTGCCAAAAGAAACACACAAGTTGATTTTCCCACCAAAAGGCCCTCTATATTTACCTTATCTTGTATGAAAAAACCGTATATCTCTCTCACACAAACAAAGAAGCCTCCATCGGTATGCTTATTCTCACTTTTTACTTTTTACTTTTTTTATTTGTCATTTCTATGATTGATGTACCATTGCCACCCTTTTTTGTCATCATTAACTATATCAAAAGATTGATGTTATCTTCACTTTTGTCATCTTGAATTTAGTACTTATAATAATGGAGCTAAACTTTACTAGTACTTATTTTAGGTTTAAATTACACATGTAGTTAATAGGTTACAACTATAATGGAGTTAAACTTTACTTTTGTCTTTGATAAATATTTATTATCTCTATGCTACAATAAAATAGGAAGATGGAAGATGTGTATAATGAATACCACTATGACTCCTCAGATGCCAAGTGGGAAGAAATTGAAGGCGCAGTAGTTGCAGTTTGTGCGGTTGTAGAATTAATTGTTGAGGTTCTTAAATTCACAACTAGGATAGAAAAACAATTGTCCATTAATAGGAATTATGAGCAAACTTTGTTTTTGAGGCGTTTATACGAGGAGAGTGATGTTACTTGCCATGAGATGTTACAAATGAATAGGGTTACATTTAATTTACTGTGTCGACGCATATAGGGAAAATATTTGGTTGACTCTCGATATGTTGCAACGAAAGAACAAGTAGTAGTCTTCTTATTAGTAATCGTCATGATTCACGATTTAGGCAAACTAAGTTAGAATTTATAAGGTTTTCAGAAACGGTTCATCGCCATTTTCATAATGTCCTTAGATTTGTGATAAAGTTGGGAAGAGACCTTATAAAATCAGCCACATCCAACTTCTCTCCGACTATGTGCAACAATTCTAAACCTTGGCCTGATTACTTCAAGGTAAGAGATTGTTGTTAGGTTAGTCTTGTACATAATCATGATAATCATTTGAGCAATATTAATATGTTTATAATATTTTACAAGGACTGTGTTGGAGCTATCGAGGGTACATTCATCCATGCTACAATGCCCTTAGAAGATCAAAGTAGGTACCGAAAATGTCGTTAAACTATATTAATTATGTTTTTAGGTGCATGAATTTATTTTGAGTTTGGTTTGATGATATTTGGTTGAATAATACGTACTTTGTTTTTTAATTATGTTCGCTTGAATTACATTTTAGAATAATATTTATGTTTGTTTTTCGTATTTGTGTTTTTTTACGAAGTGGGAAATGGATGGCCAAACACTACTGTAAAGAAAATGTGAGAAAAAAGAAAATAGTTATATTATTTCTCTTGGCAACCAAATGGTGGAAACACTGAGAAATCTTAAATGAGAAACAATGAGAAAATTTAAAAGTGGGAAACAGTTTCTCGGGGAAAAAAATATTGGGTTACCAAACACACCCTTAGCTATTTTGGAGTAACGACAATTTGTTTGCCATGGCTCTTCAAATCCTTTTTAGAGGCAACATTTATTGTTGGGCTTGTGGGAGGAGGGCATCCTTTTTAAATGCCCTTCTGCTGGTCATGCTCTTTGGTCGCCTTATATTTGTATCCAAGAGTACCCTTCTTCGGGTTGACCCACTGATCCGCTGATCAACTTGATTAGCCCGACCCATAAGTATTTGACCCACCCACCTAAGAATTTAAACCCGAATTGGGCGAAACCATTACCCCCCTCCTCCCTGATCATTTACTTAACCTTCAAGTCTAAATTCTTAAACCCTAAATCCCTCTCTCTGAGATAAAATCAAGAACTAAAACCCTAATTCAAGATTGCAGAGAGAGGGAGAAAGAGATGAAGGATAGTGAAACAGATCATCCTCATAGAGAGCTCTACGCTTTGCTCCATATTTCACCAAAAGCTTCAGATGAAGAAATTAGAAGAGCTTATCGTCAATGGGCGCAGGTTTATCACCCTGACAAATACCAAGCTCTTCAGGTACCACTTCTTCTTGTAATTGAACCAGTTTGAATTTATAATTTGACTGTTGCTTGCATGCTTATACAATCTGTTTGGGTTTGATTTGCTTTCGTTTCCGTCAAAAATGTCGATGGAATTGGACCCTTTTAGTTAGTTTTCTTGATTATGCAACTTATTTGGATTTGCGAATTTTTCTTGTTTGTGCACCAAATTGGACCTATAAGTTTTGATTGATTGGTCTTTTAGTTCTTCTTCTGAAGAAAGAGTATTAAGGTAGATTATGGAATTTGTTGGGCTTGAAATTAATCATGGGAAAATGAGTGGAAATTTTTTAGCAGTTGAGAGAACTTTTTCATTGAAACCCATCACAAAGAATTCAGCAGTTGGTCTTGGATGAAACTCTTTATATTCTATCGACCAATATATTGTAATGTATGATGTTTCATGATCACAACACAAGAATACCCGAAACCGTGAGGTGGAGGTAACTTAAATGCGAGTCCATGTAGTTAAGAAAGGAGAATTAGACTTTGACCACACACATGGATAATAACCAAAACCATGGTAAATTGGGAGAGCTATGCGTAAAAAAGTGGAAGTTTGGACTAGACTCCATAAAATAAGGATGGGTGGTAGCTTTAAGGTGCCAAGTATTCAAATTATGGTGGTGATCAATGCACAAAATTCGAAGTTTGTTATCAATAGGTCGCACATTGATTGCAATAGTGCATCAGAAGTTGGCTTACAGAAGTATGTGGAGGCCATCTCAGTTTCAAGTTGTATATTGTTGCTAGCATTTAGGTTTACAGAAGTAATTAACCAGAAAGTTTTCGCAATCCATCAGATTCCTTTCAGGTTTTGTCTAATGCTATGCAGCCTGCTCCACGGTCTATTTAACAATAAGAGTTTGGACGGACTTACAGGAGTACATCTCTTTCTAATAGTTGATGTTTGAAATTACATAAAATATAAAATCATCATAAAGGGTAGAATAACGAACCGGCTAGGAAGGTAAAAGAATGCATAGTGCCGTGAGTTGTTGGGTAGGTTTGGCTAACAAGATTGTAAATTGTGGCACAACTTAATAGTAGCTTAGTACAGGTGGAGACTTGGAGGATGGGAAACTAGTGTAATTAGGATTTCATAGTAATGTAGCATATGGAGGGGTATACTAGGAGTTATTAGGTCATTCCAATATTCCTACATCATACAGTATAGCGTCCAAATTTAGATAAAAAGGACAACTAAAACGGGAAATAATACACCCTTATAATTTGCAATTAACAACCTTGGAAAGGGGAAATAACACAGCAAATAAATAACAATCAAAAAGTAAAACGGAAAGAAAATGGAAGGTCAAGGTCCAATAGAAGTAAGCACAACCCTAGATTGTTTCTTCCCAGCGCGCAAATATAGTATTTAAAAATTTGCATCTCATATCCATGGCTACGTTGCTCGACCACCAAACGAAGTCTTTAATGAAAATTGTGATATCGGCAATAGAATTTTCTCCTATTCGAACTTTCTATTGTTTCTTTCTAACCAGATACCCGGGCTGACCAAGGAAGCATTCTCAGCATGACTTACTTTCTAAGATTATTGTGCCTAATACTGAAAGTACATTAAGCATTGGGATTGATGTGTGTGTGTGGTGGTGTGTGTGGGGTAGGGGTGATCCAACGAATCCATCTCTCAATTGCTTACATATCCCCACTCCCTATATTAGCCACCCTCCATTTTAAACCAGTATAGCAACAGCTAAAATGTAATATTTTCTATCAATGCTAACAACCGTGTCTGTATCTATGAGCGTCTTCGTTCGTGAAACTGATGGGGGAAACAAGGTATAGTGCTTATCTTATTGAAAGGTTTTAAGAGGTTGTTGCTAGATGATGGGTCTTAACTAGTGAAATCTCACATTTATATAATATATTTTTTTTGCATGTTATGAACCAATGGTCATTCATCCTCGATTAATGAAAACCTCATTACCAAAAACATATTAGGATATGCAGTTTGTAAAAAAAAAAATCCTCCTATTTTTTTCAAAATTAAAATACAGGGAGTTATTTAAAGAAAAATAAATATATAGAACTAGTTAAAGAAGGGTAGGATCATAAGGTGGGGATTCACTCTGTTCAAAAGTTCTCTAGAACGCTCTCTACAATTTCGACAAGTTGAATGGTTGAGAATATTGCTCATGGAAGACGGAGGTGTACCTATTTCTGAAATGTAGTAGCAACATGGACATCCTCGTACGCTGAAAAGTGTTTATTTTTCTATTCCATAAATGAGAAAGACATATGTATGATTTGTTCGTTAACATTGCTGATTAAACTTGGTAAGTATCGCTCCCCTCTCCATTTTTGAGAGAAAAAGTCTCTCCAACAACATTATCTGCATACTTCTCCTCCCCCAGTTCTTCAAAATTCACACCCCAATAAACAAGAGACCAGCTACCTCTAAGCTTCTCAGCAGTGAAGGTCCACTCATTCGACTCTCATTCCAAATGAATCATGGTACTGGGTAGTGTATCAGACTCTGCAATGTATTGACCACCTAAAAATCTCCTCATCTCGTACTTGGTCTAGTCAGCGGTAATGGTCCAAGGTGATGCTCTCCTGCCATTAGTATTGCTCATACAAAAATAATCCATGATTTTTTTTAATCTTTTTGGAATTAGGTTTTCTCCTGCAAAGCCGTTGTTAATAGTGCTAATTAAGTTGTGAAATGAACTTTTAGATACGTTTGAGAACCCACCTCGTGCAGACTGAAAGAACGTAGGAAGGACCTTGAAACCAGTGAGAGTACTAACTGAGAATCATATTTTTTGTAAACTGGCGAACTCTCTAATTTTATCGGGTTGATACCACAAATTAATTCTTTAGCAACATGTGATGAAATCATGGAAATGAATAATTTCCAAATCGTACAATTCTCTCCCTGAAGTAAGATACCATGACCCCGATCTCCCTCTCAAAGTGTAACATCTTAAACTGTGATCTCTCTGTAGGAGGTCTCTGTGGGGAATATTTAATTAGCATATAGTGTTGATTCACTTTCATATTTTTTTGCAGATTCGCAAATGTTTAAGCTTATAGGTTTCTATCCAGAGCTTCAAAGTTTTTCTGATGCTTTGATTTATAAAATATGTCTATAGTACTAGTTGAAAACATAGTGAGCATTCTTAACTTACATGAAACATTACCTCATCGGCTATTAAAATTTATTTATATTAACTAGGGTCACTATACAGCTCCCCTCCCAATGTGCGCTTCACACACAGTTCTTTCAGAGTATAAAAGGGAACAGTAACGTGAAAATATGTAAGGCTCCGAAAGTCGTCAATATCTGCGATATCTATTTTCTTGTTCTCCCACCATTGGCTGCCTTATATTTTCGTTTCTTAGCTGGAGAATATTTTAATTTTGGTCCCCACCGCTGGCCCCCTTATACTTTCGATTTCCTGGTTGGAGAAGTTTTCTCAAGTGTTATAAACGAACAAACGGGCCTTAAGATAATCATTAGTGGTGGGTTGAATTTGAAATCCAAATGAGTCGTACTTGCTTATTAGTGGTGAGGATTCCCTCAACCTACTTTTATTTTATGTAATGGGAAACTGGGAGACAATCTTAACTTTTTCTCCTTCCCCTCGTATCCTCTCTATACAAAGTCACAAACTTTTTTTTATAACCCCTCAACTCCTCTCCATATATCTGTAAGAGCTTTTATCCTAAATCTGAAATTCTTCTATCTATGAAGACTCGTCTATCATTTTCTGATCGACAAGGATAATGATCCCTACCGTAAATTTAATTTTTCCCAACCTATGTTAATTGTTATGGTATCATAAATCGAAGCGAAAAAACTCGAGATTTTAGTATAATCAAACGAGAATAGAGGAGTGGGGTGAGTGGTGGAAAGAGAGAGTAGGGTTTCAAGATATAAGAGAAGGAGAGAGTGTAGATGGAGAGAGAGTTTTATATTATCCCATGGAAATTCAGAATCAATCTCTAAGAAACCCTAAAAAGATTTGCAAAACAACAGTTAGTTTGAACCTTCGGGTGTAGGGTTTAATTTTAAATTAAATGAGGGTTCATGGGGTTCTTACAGCAGAGGACTGTTTTGGGGGAGGGAGACCGAAGCTGGGCAGTTTGTAGGAGAGAGAGAGAGAGTAAGGTGTCCCATTTTTTTGAAAATGGGTTACGTGGATCTAATAACCGAGAAGAATCTCTGTGACACCTAGTACATAGGACTACGACATTGAGGTGACGAAAATAACCTCTACTTTTTTCTCGCTTTGTACCTTTTTTTTATATGCAAATACGGTAAAACTTAGTTTGTACTTTATTAGGAATAAAAAATATGTTGACGAACTACTACGGCTAAGGTGAGCCGTTACTGTAGGCTCGCCCAGCCTCTTATAAAAGTATATATTAATAGTTCCCCAATTAAGTAATACTTTGGGTTTATCCAACAATATCTGATGCTATATATATAATTATTGTCCAAGGAACTAATGCTTAGGTTCTGTCTCATTGGATGAAGTATGCCACTTTATTTCTCTTTTTGGTCTCTCACAAGGATTATCTCACACGATCATTAAATTTTCAGATGAAGGATATTGCTACAGAAAATTTTCAACGGATCAGAGAAGCTTATGAAATATTGACAGATGAGAATAAACGACAAATATATGATATCTATGGCATGGAAGGACTAACTTCTGGGTTGGAGCTTGGCCCAAAGCTGAATAGAGCAGAAGAAATCAAGGAAAAATTTGAAAAATTAAGGCGTCGGAAAGAAGAAGAAAAGGTCTCTGCTCGTGTTCAACCTTCTGGTTTGATTGTTGCGAGTTTGTCTTTGCCACAATTTCTTAGTGGCGCTGGCATAATGCGAGGGTACACCTGCTCATCCTATTGATAGTTTTGCTTCCTGACACTTGTTTTCAAATCACTGATTTGTTTTTGGGAAGGTAAAATCTTACTAAGCAGTCAAAAGAAAGCTTCCAAGGGAGAACATTATGAGCTATGGGACGTTTTTGAAAGTTAATTACGTTTAAGAATTAGCCATTGCTGATGGCAATGGATGGAAATATTTATATAGTTGGGGTATTTATTTTCTAGAACTGACTTAAACATACACGAGTACTGTAGATCCTATCTACTTATTTAAACTGGACAACTAGTATAGATGTCATGTAAATATGTTGAGACTCTACATACTTTTAGAAAGTTGGGGATAATTACTAAGAACTGAGTCACACCCTTACATTTTGTAATTTTGTTGAGGCACCATAGGGTACCACATAAAGGCCCTAAAATATGAGTGTATGTCAGTTCCTTTCATCATCATTGACAAAAGATTGTAGAAGGGGAGTTCATTAGACATGGGGTGGGGGTAGTGCAAGTGTTCATAGAGCTAGATATAGGGTATATAATGTATATCTTACTAACTGTTGTTGTTATTGTATTTACAAATCTTGTCTGCTAGTTACTGATTGAATTATGTATATATCAGAATGGCAATGGCTAGTGACGTTCAGTCCCAAATATCAAAGCGAAATACAGTTGCTGTTGGTGGGAACTTGACAGTTACTGGAAATAATGGTGGTGGAAGTGCCACGGCTGGTTTAAGGCACCAGGTTTCCTCTCTCACTTCTATAGAGTTCATGGCTACAGCTGGGTTGCGCTCACTTATTGGGACACACATAACTCGGTAGGGACATTTCTTTTGTAAGTAGGCTGATTTTTCATCAGCTCTTCTAATAACCATTTCCATACCTAATAGTTTAATATCTCTAAGATGCGATAGAAGATTCTCGTGTTTGCCGCTTCCATCTTCCTCGAGATATACAGTGTGGTTTATAATATATCCTGATTACTGTCCGATAGAATCACGTGCAACACTTGTTTTCTTGTTTCTAGACGTGCATTTATCCTAGCACTTGCATGAAATTTTATTACCATCTATTTACAGCCATCTATCTCTCCACTCAACTGCTACAAGTGGAATTACAATATCCTTGGCAGACGGGTCAATTAATCTTTCAAATGCCTGGACTCGCCAGCTCTCTGAGACAGCAAGTGGAAATGTATGTTTTTTCTTTCATCCTCAAAAATCAATTCTTTTATACCCCAGTCTTTCCTAATATTTAAGGAAACATCATTGGAGAGGATTTGTTTTGCCTTATCCATTCTTTATTTTGTTCTTTGTTTAGCTGTTTGTTTTTAGGCCTTCCATGTATCTTGTATCTCTTTTTAGTAGTTTTCTTTCCCGAAAACAAAGTAATCCAAGATCCACTGGGTATAAGTAACACAAAATTCACTGGGTATCAATCTAGAAACTGTATAAAATATAACATTGTAATGAGAATATTTGTTATCATTTCTTAACCTGTCAAGTAAATGTTATTCTGAAAAAGTAGTAATGTGGTCCTTTCCATTGAAAGGCACTTGGCACATCAACAGTCTATTGCATGAAAATGATATGATCAAGAAACAAAGGGGTGGGGGGGGGGGGGGGGGGGGTGGAGGATGAAGTCCTCAAAAAACAAGCCGTTGTGGGTTTTGATCCACGAGTAGAGGGAAGCATTTATTGCTAGATTGATTAGAGCTATGTTAACATTGACACGGCACATTTTTAAGAAGTCCATGCCAACACATACCCAAGACCGACACTCGGACATGCGGACATGTCCGATCTATTTTTATTTGTATGTTTTTTTTTTCTAGCCATGCCCGACACCTCGTGCTGAGATCCACCTATGTTTGGGCCTGCCAGCTTAGCACGGAAGCAAAACGTATCAGAAATGATCAAAGAATAAGCTACCTGATTCTCAGTGCTAGTTTTTTTTTGCTATGATCCTTTAAAAGCTTCCTGACAAACTGTCGGGCCAAGAAATATTAGCATTCACGTCACGTTTCAAAACTTTAATTAGAGTGATGAAAGTAAAATTCATAAGTATTCCAGATTATTGTTTATAGAAATACCGGTTCACCTACACGAAATCATCTTTGAGTGTGTGCTAGCACCCTTCAAAAGAAGATAAATTTGAGTCAGAGGAGTACGGTGCCTTTTTGTTAGGCTAGTAGTCGTTGCCGTAGTCGTAGTTGCTGGCAGAAGTGTTTGACTTCTTTAATGAATCTGATAATCCAGGGTGGTGCATAAAGTGGAAACTCTGACCAAATCAAAGCTTGTGAGTGAAGGATGATTAACAGAGTTGTAAAAAATGGGCCAGTAGGGGGTTTGAACTTTGAAGATGGGCCACAAGCAGAAGTTGGTGTGGTGACTTTGGTATCGTGAGTTTTCGGGTGATACATAGCGTGGAGAAAAATTATGAATATAGGAGTTTTGCGAGGAAACTGATGGTTAGGGTTCATTTAGGTAATTAGGTGACATTTGGGAGAATATTTGATTTCTGAATTCCTCTCCAAAACAATGCTTCCCTTCTTTTTGTTCATCATCGAAAAGGATATGAGTTCCAATCATTGAGGCGTGTTATGAAATTTTGGGCTTTCACCAAGCATTCAAAGATTGGGAAATGGCATTAGCGACCTCTTTCATCCGTAAGTTGGCTAATCAACAAAGTACTTTTTCAATTATCGGAAAAGATGATTGGCAACTTTATCTGATATTCTTACACTATTCACTTCCCTTGGGATGCAAATAGTTGGAGCTGGTAGTGTCCACAAAAGGGTGTGTCTGGGTTTGGTACTCTTAGAGTATATGAATGTACATGATCATAGCAACACTGACACACCGGATCCTATGAGGACAATATCGAATTTGGTTCTAATCAATCTCCTAGCTTCAATGCAAAACCACCGGAAATACTTTTCTTAACATTGTATTATAACCAACGGGGTTGGTGTTGCGGTTTGGGACCATGCCTCAAAAAGAAAAGGTTTTAAGTTAACTCACCACTAATGGTGGCAACTCGGTAAGATTTATCCAAACCTACCCGGCATGTCTGTCTCAGGGATCTCACGTGCCCCCATGAATAGTCGGGCAAATGGTGATAAACTATGAACCCGGATCACCCTGGTCAGCATAAATAGAAAAGGACCAATGAATGGATCCTAATTGTAATGTTATTGGGTTGGTGATAGATGAACCAGCGGGGGTAGGTTTAGCGGTCTGGGACCATACCTAGAGAAGCAGAGGTCCTGGGACCGACTCACCACCAACGGGAGCCACTCACCAGGATTTATCCTGACTTATCCGGCATGTAGGTTGGCGGAGGTTCTCACATGCCCCAGGATTAGTCGGGCAAATGGTGATAAATTATGAACCCGGATTACCCTGGTTTGCAAAAAAAAAGTTGGTGATAGATGCATCTAATCTATCCAGTAAGGTAAATTGCACAAGCATACAACAGGTTTCGCATCTAGTGTCTACACCTTCCTACTTTCGAGGATTCTAGTCTGATGCATCCTCTAAAAATAGAGCGCTACTTTTGTAATTTAATAGCAAGTTGATTAAAGTAAATGTAATGTTATTATGTGTCTTCTTTGCTTCTTTAAAATGATATCAGCACGCTAAGATCCACCTGTGAGATGGTCTAGTTCTAGCATGTTTCAACTCACTGTTGCCATCTTCCTACTTTTAACTTTATCCCCTTCATTACACTATTTTCAGAAATAAACGACCAGATTTGTTCAATCTATATCTAGTGCAAATATGGTTTCTAAAGCCACAACAATCAGGTATATGATTATATGCTGCTGCAACTGCTACTGCTGTTGGGGTTCGTAACACCCAAAACCTACTGAGTTTTCTGCACGTACACCCTCGTGGTTAGGGTTACTGGTAGCTGTACCAAATTTTTGTTGGACACCACTAATCAAAGATAAATGGGTATGGATTCCTATTAGATTATTTTCCATGCTTTTCGAAAAATGTAAAAAACTATTTTTCACTGAAAGAAAAAAAAGGGTTGATCTACAGCTATGCGTTATTATATCGAAGAAGAAAAATGGTGATTGCTCAATGCGATTGTTCTCGACTCGATCTGCTGCTGCTGCTGCTATATGTATCTGGATAAATTTAAACCCCTTTTGGATCGCACCTTTACCATATACTTTCCTGTCCAACATTCCATCTCTCACAATTCTTGAATATAATCTTACTTACCCAAAACCTCTTTGATCTCCAGCTTGCTCTTCTTATAGTATCCCTAACCTTGTTTTTGATCTAATCAACCTATATTGGCCTAGTCACCCTACCTATTTTTAATTTTTATAACAATGAGGATGTCATCAACCTAGCTTTAGAAAACAAATACAGCATTATTCTCTAATATAAGCCATGCCAATCTTTTCTAGCAAAAGAGAGGCTCTTACATTTCTTGGTACCATACTACCACGCTAGCTACTTTGATCAAGTTTAACCCGGTCTTTTAAACCTCCTCTTCCCGTGACCGCTTACGATCATTACTTCTGTCTGTAGATTTTTCTTGCTCGCTGCATTCTATCTGTTGCATGTGTAAGTTCCTAACCATTTTTAACCTAGTATGTCATACTAGTTGGATTTCTTAGTACTTGATACTAGTTGGTCTTACCTAAGATCTAATTAAAAGACTAGATCTTCATTGTTTTTTGTTTGTGGATTTGAGCTGCTTATACTATTGAAATTTGGTTGGCTGTCTCTGACCGGTTTTACTGCTTTTTGGGGTGGCTGGAGATGGGTAATTTGTAGAATTTTGATTGTGATATCTTCTTTGTATACTAATGGAGAGTGATTTATATTAATGAGGGAGACCTCTTACTATTTTATGTTTTTGATTGCTTAATTGCCCTAGCTGGGCATATATTGTCTATATGTTCCAGCTTTAATGGAGAGTGTTAAAAGTATACGGATTAACTATTCATACTCCCAAGTAGGATCAATCCACATATGTTAAAGTGCTATTGGTTCAATCCACCATATGCCTGGATTAATTGAATGACGTAAATTGCACATGAAATTAGCTTCTAAGGCCTCCTAAGGTTTATAGGATTACACTCCACTCTTATGCGTCCTTTATAAATAGAACACACATGTATTTATTTCTGTTATTATTCTCCTTTTATCCATTTTCTATTTCAAGTGTTTGCCTTTTTAGTTGATTGATACCTGGATTTTTTTATTTTATAAAAATACATGCTTATATGTATTTCTGTCTTATATGCTTTAGATCATCAGTATAGTGAATTTAAGAACTTTTGCTGCCTTTCCTTTTTCAGATACAACTTGCTTTAGGAACGGACTCAGCCATCTCTGTAGGATGGAAAAAGAAAGATCATAAGACCTCTGCTGCCGGAGAGTTGAAGGTATACACTTTTTGTGATCAAATCACTAAATATATTTGTTCCTTTGTGCTCCATTTGTCGTGATTTTTAACAGTTAAACAAGCTATCACAACTCATACATGATGAGGATAGGAGTCTCTGTCATTCTCGAGTAAAACATTTTTAATTACAGGTTTGATCTAATTCATTTCCACGGGAAATTGAATTATTTACATTTTATTGTTAGCATGGACCGGCATCTAAGACACTCCCACTAAATTATTACCACCAAACGGTTGACTACAGCACTCGTTTCTACTCCTATGAAAATATCCCCCTCCGATGGTTCATTCGTCAACCCCTCACCCACCTTCCGCGGTCAAGTATATATTTTTTCGAAAAGTATAAGTTTCTTCGTGGGCTTCTTCTGACTTGCCTCTCCAAAGTTATGACATTTGCAGGACTACCTTTTTTTTTGGTCTCTTTTATACATGCTGGCTTCAGTGACTGGCATACTTGAGCAAATCGTACTGAACTTATTCTACTTTTTTTTTGTTTTTCTTTTGGTAATTTAACTGTATTAGAAAAAATAAGGTCGCAATACGAAAAGAAAAAAAACACCACATTAAAAGTCACAAATCAAGCCAAACCAAGGCCAATATAAGCTTCCTTCACCTTTCATTTACTTAAGTGGGTGGCAGTTTTCTTGAACAAAGAAGATGAGGCGTTAAGGTCGAAGTTATTCATGGAAATGAATGAAGCTCTGTTAAGAAAATGGTTACAAAGAAATGAGTTGAAAACATTGTCCCAGTTGAGGTTAGCAAGGCAAACTATAGTATGAATGGTCACAGTTAGTTGCCTAGCCGAGAAGCACTTAAAGGTCTAGTCTTTGGTGGTCCGTTTGCCATGTCTAGTATAATATCATAGATGGGATTGCGTTGTTACCGAACTTGGGGCAGAAAATCCTCTTTTGGCTCAATATCTGGTGCGATGGCTGACCTTTAGCGAAATAATTTCCTAATATTTTTCGGTTTTTGGCCTCAAGCATTTATGCTCGGAAATTTCTATGTTAAGGGTAACACATTAAATATTCGTCTCACGAGGAACATTTTTTACGAAGAGATTGGCCCTCTCGCTTTTTCGATGGACATATTACAGTTATCATGGAGACAGTCGTTTCAAATGGAAACACAGAGATATTTCTCGTTCTACTCTTTCTATTATGCATCTGACATAGACGGGGACGACATTTTGCACCTTCTGGATATATTCTTCTAAAGTATATTTTTCTACTATGGATCATTTGGGTATCCATACTGACTCACGGCTTTCTTCGTTAACACTTGGGTGACAAGTAACGCGTAATGGGTATTGGAGAGGCACCTACTATGGAATCGTCTCGGTGATGAGTAAAGTAAGATTTTAACTTAAGGACCATTTGCCCGGTAAGATATTTGTGGGACTAAACATTGGTGCAACCATCACCACACTCGGGTTAGGCGCCTTTCCAATACACGCTCAGTCGTGGTGTAGCCGGGATGTTACAGTGGATCTTCTGTGATAGGTTTCTTAGCTCTCTGCATTTTGGTGTTGCATTAGAAAGAAAATGAAAATTTCTTTGTGATTTTGCTCTAAGCTATATCTGTTGATGGCATTAGTCAAGCATTATCTTGGACAATTACACAGTCATTTCTTACTGGACATCTTACACTTGCCTAGAAGGAGTAATGATTTTGAGGATCTCATTGTGAGATGGCAATCAATTAACCTTCGTGACTCGTGAGTTTAATTTGAAAGTTTAATCATATGAACTTAGGAAATAAGAATACTTTTGTATATAAGCAACGGTTTATTAATTAATTACTTAAAGTTGGTTCAATTACATCCAACTCTATGTGAAGTCTTCAAATAACCCTAGCTATTTGAATTGACCCTAGTTATTGCTAGAATTCGACTCAAGCTTATAATTACAACTAAAAAGAAAAAAATGGATTAAGAGAATCTAAATATCTAAATGGAGGAAGAAATATGGATTGAGAAAATCAGAAAAAAAAAATTCAAAAAGAAATAAATATAAAGTTAAGATTTTGACGAAGATATTAATATTTAAGGTGATTTGGAATAAGAGAATCTTGATAAAGAGAGGATTCGTGGGTTCGAAACCCCATGGGGCAGGAAACTCAGGGTTACATATCCCTATATAAGACCGACTTGCCTTTCAAAAAAAAAATCTCGATAAGGAGAAAAATTGCTTAGGTGAATCTAAAGAGAACTTAGAACAATATTTTTTTGCTAAAATCTAACTAGTGAAAATTCAGTATAACCTACCATGCATCAAATGTTAGAAGCGCTTGTGCGCCCTGCTCGAGGCGCCTAACCCCAAAGGGGTGATGGTTGTACCAGATCATTCAGTTCAATATCGATTAAGATCGTGCATTGCATAACGTCCTCAAGTTAGAATATCACTCTATTTGACACACCGAGACCTTTTCAGGTAAAACCTCACACCTCCTAGGTCTTAAAGGTGGCCGAGATTGTGACACTCTGTCCAAGCGTAAGTTCTGGAGAGGCGCCTAAACCAATCTAGCTGATGGCTGTACCCGATTAAAGGGATCATTTAAAAGCTATTAGTTCATATCCCTTGTTGCACTTATTTGTTTTCTTCAAGATTGGTATTTTCGACCTTCTATTTTTCAATTGAAATGTACTTTTTTCCCAAAATATTGTGTCCTTTTTCTTTTTCACAAAAAAATTCTTTAGCACATGGTGGTATCTAGTCTTCCTTGTTTCATCCAAGTTTGTATTTTCTTCTGCAGTTTAAGACACTATCTTTTGGGACACTATCTTTTGAGGCATCAGGTCATTACAAACATCACTTTTCATCAAAATCCCATGGGCGGATCGAAGGCAAAATTGGAAGGTACTTTTAAAACTTAATAAATAATGTTTATCTTTCACCCTTTTTTTTGTTTTAAAAATGGGTTTGGCTTGTATATCTTACTTTTAATGTTCTAGATCACTTTATCTTTTATATTCACTGAAGCATTATATTTAAATTGTTGTCTTACTAATTATGAAAATATTGTATTTGAAAATAAGTAGGATGACTAACTTTTCTCTAGTAGCCACGTGTTAAGGTGCAGTAGTCTCATCCTAACTAAAGAATCGCGCTATCTGACTCGCACTCGCAGCAAAGCAAATATAGAATTGAATTCGTGCTCTCTTCAACGGGCCTCCCAAAATATTTGCGACTCTTTTTGTAACACATTTACCATAATCCTAGACGCCCATGTTTTCTTGTGTTACTTACATTTAACGAGCATGGATCAATTTCTATGTATTGTTATTTGTTGCAATTATTGCACCATTTATTCCTTAATCTACGAAAAATGTTTAAGTGGTTTTATGCCTTGGGAAAATAATCATCTTCACGAGTGTTTTACATTCCTCCCTTTTTATGACCAGCAAGATGGCTAGCTTAAGAAGCACTTGCTTTCATTCTTTATTTTGTAACAAAAAATATTTTATACTTAAAGAAAACAACGAAGAAAGATATAAGGGCCCCATTGGTCAAGAGGGAAATTAAAGAAAAACAAAGGAGTGTGCTCAGGGATGGCGCCAACCTTTAAACACGTAATAAAGCAAGGTGATCACGGAGAGGGGTGATAACAACCCCAAGAAAAATTTTAAAAGTTCCCCAATCCAAAGACATGAGAATCCAATTTCAACTTTCTATGTGGAGAACCTAAATCAATACACTATTAAGAGCAACAAAAGGAAAAATAAAAAACAGCTGACACTGTTTTCCAATAACATCAAAAAATTAAGCCACATCTTCTCAAAAACACTTTGTAATTTTAGGTTCACTCCCTTTTTTAGATATCACAAACATTAATATTTCCATTATTTACTTTGAAAAAAGCAGTATCAAAAAACTATAACCTTGAAAAAGTTCAAATCGTTATTTTTTGTTACACCTATAGAATTTAAGATGATTTATTAAGCAAATTGTGCTTGATATGAAATTGCAGCACGACTCTTGAGCTTGACATTGGAGGTGGAAGGAAAATATCTGATTACAGCGTTATCCGATTGCTTTACTCAATAGGACTTCAGGTAATTGCGGCCTAAGGCTGCGCTGAAATTTTGTTTTTATTTGCAATAATCATAATGAATTGATCGTAATGTTTGGTTTATTTGAGGAATTGGCATATTAATTTCTTATTCTAGGGGTTGACTTAGTTCTTTCAAGTTTTTATCATTGTTAGTAAAAGTTAACTTAGATAAAATTGAACTTGGTTATAGCAATGGTTACTAGTCATTGTTGTTTCAAGTCAATCTATTCACGCCTCTAAATTATGTCCTTGTTCACTAATAAATCGACTAAATAAACTCGTGTTTGTGATCCCCTGATCCAACTGGAGTGAACGTTTGCGAAAAGATTGCTCGAGTTTAAGAATGGGTTGCATGTATTTATTCGTACCTTATTTGTTATCTCCAAAATACTATTTATCAATTATATTTCCTTTAGGATTCGATCGAGATAGGGTTTACTTTCTTAGAAGGTAGACGACCACAATTTTTATTCTCCAGATTCATCTTCTCTCAATGTTCCTTCCCCTTACTTTTTGTTTGTTGTATAACATTTTATTTAGTTAAGAAATATTAAATAGGATTTTTTAACCCCCCTAATCTCACATCCATTTTATACTTGGTTGAAAGCTCACGGGGTTTTTACATGAAGGGTAAAACAAAGAGAGTGTGATAAAAGGTGGGGTCAATGGGAGTCAACCCTCTTTGAACCACGGTCAAGGGGGGGGGGGGGGGGGGGGGGGGGGGGGGGGGGGGTGTTAAAGGCCAAGCAATCCTATTCAATTACTATGTCCATCTGGTATAGATTATTCTTTACCCTAGAGCTAGGGCAATGTTGATGCGTTAAATGAATTCGACAATAATAAGCAGGGTCACTTGTTTGGTTTTGATTTGGAAGCTGCTTGTGATGGAAATATATCCCTGGACCTGTTAGTTTTCGAAGCACTAGACCTACCAACTGAGCAAGCCCTCAAAAAGTTGAGAAATTGTTCAAATGATTTCTGTTTTCTGAACTTGCGCCTTTTGTTACTTTGCTTGATGGTGTTTTGTTTATTATTTACCGTTAAAGTTTTAATGTATTTCTTATCTTGACAGGGAATCTTTTGGAAAATTGAGTATCATCGTGGAGAACAAAAACTAATAATTCCAGTAAGCCACATCTCATCTTGTTGCTTTTGTGAATCTCATAAACTACATACGTTTCTTTTGTAATTTCTTGAACATTAATTCTTTTCTCTTTTTTGTTATTGATAAATGACGAGGTTTCATTAATAAACCAAGGATCGAATACTCAATTCAAGAAGAGGTTACAAAAACAAAACAAGGCAAGCCAGCCACCCCAAAATGGGTTCATACTATAAGCAGTCAAGCGCAAAGCGAAAAAATAAAAAATAAGTGAGACCCCTAACCAGTAAAGGGCCGCAAAGTCCTCAGAGAAGGCTCCTCTAAGACAGCATGAATGAATTTTACTCTATGCAAATAGTATTCCTTTTATGTCATGGCGATGTTGGCTAGGGACCTCTCTTTTCCTTCATTATGTTGTTCCTTCCTTCCATATACCCACATAACCGTAAAAGGAGCAAAATTGCAAATAATTCACCACCTACTGATTCAGTACAATTCATCAACATATTCTCTTCTGTAGTGGCATTACCAAATTCATTGCAACTGAGCTTATGATGAAAGATCATATCATAAAAGCCCTTGCACAATGTGGTAAGTGGTTCATATTCGCCCTCTGCCTTTACACATGAAGCAGTAAGACATCATCAAACTGAAATTTAAGTTTGACAATTTAGCTTCATACACCCATTCCAAACTAAATATTCTGGTATGCATATTTAAGTCGAACCTTGGAACTTTTTTACGCACTTTTATCAGCGAAAGAAGTGCATGTAAAACAGATTACTAGAAGCACTAGATTTTCTATATTTCTTCATGAACAGAGAAGGATGGTGTGAGCCGCTTAAAACAAAAGTATTCTTGAAGACAAAACCCTATGAGTTTGATGGAGGTTCAACTTTGGGACCAGAGAGGGCAATCCACTTTCTCCATTCTTTTTCATTGCAGTAGAAGAGGCGCCTCATAGGTTGACATTTAGGGCAACTTTAACCTCATCCAATAGCTTAAGTTTAGCGACGTGAGCCCAAGGAGATTACCCATTTTCAGTTTGCAGATGACTCTTTGTTTGTCTTGTATGAATAGAGTGAGATTAAGCAGTTACTTTACACCATAATTCTTTCGGGTTGCTTATAGCTTGAGTGCTTGTAAAGCAAAGAGCAAGATGATGGTGATACTTGAAGTACCAAGTGTTAATGCCTTTGCTACTCCATCTAAAAAAAAATGCCTTTGCTACTACAGCGGGGATGTGGCATTGGGTCCCTACAACTAGTTACCTGGGTAGGCTTCTTGAAGTACCTGTACATATGGTGTAAAGATATGAAGTTGTCATTGAAAATATGACCTGAAGCTAGCTCTGTGGAAAAGAAAGATGCTGTCTGTGAGGGTGCTCCAAATTGGTCAAGAGTACTATGTTGAGCTTGTCAATCTACTTTTCTCTTTGTTCCACTTAGCAGTCCATGTGGCTTCTAGGCTTGAGCAATTTGTCCGACGTTGTGGGACAGATCTTGAAGGGATTCAAATAAGTCAATCTCTTTCGTGGAATAGTGGCTTTGGATATTTGGGGTGCTAAATAAGGTGTGATTATTTTCTTGGGCTACGCCAGCTACCTAATAAACCGAGAGTTATGGATGTGGTAAGTGTGTGGAAATATTTTCAACACTTGGGAATTGGGAGGAATTCGACAAGGTTATTGTGGCTAGTATTGGAAATTGAGAGAAGATTTAGATTTGGCATGATGTGATGCGACTCGAGGACGTTGGTGCGACTTACTCAATAATTTAGACTTGTGGCTTAAAGCACAGCGAGGTGGAAGGAGCTCCCATCAATTAGAACTTGTAGCTTTTCCCGAGACACTTTCGAAATGAATGGCGAACCATTGAGTACATTGTTGTTCCAAATTACATCAGTGAGGACTGGGGAAAGAGGAAGCACAGAGATGGAAATGAAACAAGGCTGGAAGATTATTTTTCAAGTTCTTTTGTGGGCATTTGGTAGGGACTGAGAACCAGGTCAGATTTCTGAATTGTAGAAGTGGGGTTATGGTGGCAGACATTGACTGGAAACAGAGAAAGAATGTGGATGTGGAGCCTTGGTGTTTACTGTTTACTATGCGGGTTGCATGAAAAATAAGTTGCACCTTATCATACGTTGTCCTAGTTGGGTCTCTGTTTTGGAAGGAACGGATACTTCTATGTAAAGGAAGATGGTGTTTGTTTTAGATATCTATGCAATCATTTTATTAAGGTTTTGCCATCAATATTATGAGACGGTTGAGATATGAGTATCTAGATGTGATATGGAGGCGGCTAGCCAATTTAGATCCCAGTAGATGTATCTTGTCTCCTGCACGAGGCTTTTTTTCTTTTCTTTCGCATGTCCTGCCTTTGGGTTATATTATGCTTTCCATCTCAGAAAGCTGTTTGAGATTCATAATAAAATTTACCGTATAAGCAAGTACTTGTGGACCTATTCTTCGAGAAGGGTGCTATTCTAATTTTATCTTGTCGGAAGATTCACCGTGCAAAGATCAATGTGTCTATGCGATGTAATAATGATATGTTGGAAACCTAGGGACCTCTGTGTTTGAAAACTTAGATTGAGCGGCATGGAACTGGAACTCTTTTTCCAGAGATCTTAAGTTCAACTCATGTTTTCTTTTGAAAACTTGTGCAACAGAGTGACAAATAAATTTATTTTCTTGAGAAGTTAAAATATAAACTTAAGCGCGAGACTCCGCGAGTCTCTTTCCACGTCTTATCCTTTAGTGACAAGTAGATTCCTCCCTTCTTTTTATCCTAAACAACCTCCTTAGTTACCTTAATTTTGAAAATACAGTATTTTATCGGTAAAATATCACAAATTTGAGCTAATGCTATGATTATTCCATGAAATATCAATTATCTGATTTCGAATTTCAAAAGGTAAACCCTATTGACATTTTCTCGTCGGGTCAACTCACATTGTTATTTTGAGAAATTCAACTACTTATTCCCTCTCAAAGTGTCTTATTCCACCTCATACCTCTCAAAATCTCCCCAAAACTTATCTCGAAATAAGTGATGCTCACTTCATTTTTCTCTTTCCATTATTGCTTCTGTTCAGTAATGTGTTTTCAACGTAAAAAAATTATATTTCTCCATATCTTATGGGACCCAATGTGTGTTTTCTAATGCTTGTTACTTTTGGGGACAATTCTCCATACATTATGGTAATGATATATCAAATTGTGAACTGCTACTATTCATTTGGAAATTTCAAGACATTTATATGAAAGTATCATGAAATACCATAATAGAACTGTAGTTGGTCAGTGTCAGTAATGATTTTTAGTTCAATTACTATTTTTTCATCCTTGTTCTAAATAATGTGATCGTCTGCATTTCCATGATTAGATACTTATGTAAAAAAGAAAGCTTCTGAGTGTCACCTTTTGTACATCTTTACTAAACTATTGTGACTTCGTGCAGATATTGCTGTCTAGGCAATTGAATCCAGTACTTGCAGCTGGAGCGTTGGTGGTGCCATCATCACTATACTTTGTTCTTAAGGTTTCCCCCAAAACTTTTGTTCCCTTTTATTTGCGTAGAGGTGGAGATTCTATATTTTTCTAAAGTAGGCTCCTTTCAAACTATTAATGACATTATAGGATACAGTTTGTCTTGTTTAGACCATTGTATTATCTTATACAATATATCTCTGTTTCCAAAGGAAAACATGATTAAATTTTAGAAGGGCTAGAGCAACTATTACACGGTTATAACTGCTAACTCTAGGTCGTTAGATTGTTTCCTAAATAATGGATGGTCATTATTTTGTCAATTTGAATATGCATGCTGGCTCCGCAGTTCATGACGCGCCGTTACAACTGTAGCATATTATCCCATTATACCATTGGAAATTTCCTCCAGTTTAAACAATCTTTTTACTATGTAACTAGAGAAGTAAGAGTATAGCAAAATGGTTATTTATATATTATTGATGTGGAAGGTGCAAAATCTAGAAAATATCAGATACCTCATAAATTTGCACTACTCAAGCTATATTTGCTTAAATTATATGGTAGTGGTGGTTTTGAGAGTTTATGTAAGTAAAAAAGAATTGGCAAATCAAAATGGTAGTTTTGGAAGAAATTAAAATGGTACTCAGATTGTAAGGTCATCATAATTTTGTCATAGAAACAAGTTAGAGATATAAGAGATGGAGGGTCTCTGTGACAGGCTAGCTGTATTCCTGTAATACCCTGCCATAAATTCACCATGATCAAAAAAGAAAGTTGAAAATGCACTTAGGCATTCGCCCTCGCCACCTATCTCTGCAACACCTTCTATTAAGCATGTAGTAATTGAATCCTGACTGATGATCATATCCACCCCATAGAAATCAGTCTCCGACATGGAACCTTATCTACTGCTATTGGTCGAATCAGCTCTTGTATTTCTTCCTTCCAATACTTCAACTAAGCCGCCCACTCAACCTATATATTATCGACCTCCAATTCATGTATTCGCGGACTCGTCTATAGCTCTCTGCAGAGTAAAAATTGAAATTGTAAGCTAAGGGGGTTGGTGCAATGGTTAAGGACTCCGCCTCATGACACAGGTCTTGGGATCGAACCACCACAAAATGCAGGTCACCCACCAGGAATTATTCTAATTCAAATAGAATATGCAAAGTGTGGGGTTTATCGAAAAGCGTTGGCAGAGGCAGCACGAGTGCTAGGCTTTGTAGGGGTTGTTTAAGTCACTTTGTTTCTTTTTGTCCAAGTCACTTCTCTTTTGTCCAAGCCACTTCTTTTGTCTAAGTCACTTCCTTTTTTCTTTGTGAGTATCAGGAATAGCCCCATTCATATGTTTGAGATCCACATCTATGAATTGAAAAGATGGGCCTCATTGGAGTAATTGAGCAAGTGGTGACAAGTTATGAATTCGATGAACATCTGGTTCAAAAAGAAAAGAAAAGAAAAGATTGAAATGGTGTTCTACACTTCTGGCCTCCTCCCCCTCCATAATTCACCGAACACCCTATTTGTTGTTAATGCGGTTGCTCGCATTGGCCACACCTTATTGTAATTCCTTGCTTTTCTCCTCATTAATTTTATTATTTTCTCAACAAAAAAAAATGTAGGAATAAATTAAGTGAAATTCATAATCACCTAGTACAAAGAGATACATAATAGTTGGGACCTGCACATAGTCTTCCTTGGTAGGTATTTAATTTCAATGATTATACAAAACACTAACATAGATGCAAATAAAAGGATGATGTGAAAACCGAATGGCAATATAATGTTTATTTATTGTATGTTTGCTAACTAGGAATGACCGGTCGAATGGAACTTAAGTTTTACAATGTCACCGGTTATGCTAGTCAAAAGTCTTCTGCATAAGTTGTATCATATGTCGTTACTAATATTATTTTGATTGATATGCTACCATCAGAAGTTCGTTGTCAAACCTTTTTACCTTAGAAGAGAGAGACGAAAGTCACTGGAGAAGATGGAAACATCTTTTACTCAGGTATGGGATATCTATTGCCTTGCGAGTGTCATCCATATTTATCTTCCTTGTATACATGTATTATTCCTGCATTATTATGTGTTTTTGTACCTCGCCTTATTTTCAGCACTGAAGGGAGTGGAGAAGTTGGAAAGTACCATGAATTTTCTTTGGAATAATTTGGTAGAACTTCATAGAATTTACCAGGTGGGTTGGAGTTATAGTCAGTAAACCAAAATGTGAAGGGTTTAGGGATCAAAAGCTTAGCATATATGAGTAAGGCATTGTTAAGTAAGTGGCTATGAATATTTTGGCCTCGAGGATCAAAGGTTTGTGGAAAGGAGTTATTTTTTAGGTTTGGTCTTGCTGATTTTGGGTGGAGTGGCAAGGAAGTGAATCAGAGTTACGGATGTGGGGTTTTATGTGGCATTATGAATATTGAGGAGAGTTAGGATCAAAATTGGTATATGTAATAGTAGGGGTGAGCATGGGCCAGTTTTGGTATAAAACCATAACCGAAATTGAAACCGAAACCGACCACAGTATAAACCGAACCGAAATAAATAGGAGAAACCGAACCAAAAAATAGATTGGTTTGGTTCGATTTCTCGGTTTGCATTCCATCAAAACTTGTAAATTTATTGTTTAAGTCAAACATTTACTTGACAATATTACATTTTGGCATTTTAATACATTAAAAATATATAGAGTAATGAAGGGTTAAGCTATATTTTGAGTTTTCTTTACTAATAATGTTTATTCTCGGTTCGGTTTTTGTCGGTTCCTTCCTTAATTTAGGAACCGAAGCCCCAAAAATCGAACCATTTTGTTTAATTCGGATCGGTTTGGTTCGGTTTCTCGATTTCTTCGGTTTTTTGCTCACCCCTATGTAATAGGGTGAGGTTTCGAGAGGTTAGCTGGTTGACTCTCTCCTGAAGGAAATGTACCTGCCATTCTTTACCATTTCAAATCATCATGAGTTCATTGTCCAAGAAATGATGAGTATTGTTCATACTGGTGTATTGAAATTTGGACTTTCGGCGTCGTTTCAATAATCATAAATTGGGAATATTACCATTCTTTTTAGGCAATTTAGGCAATTTGGCTTAAACCCCTTTGCAGTTGGGAATGAAAAAACAAAAGATTTCAATTATCATAGAACGATTTCAATTATCATAGAACGATTTCAAATGAAAAAACCCCTTTGCAGTTATTTAGGCAATTTGGATTAAACGGAATGTAAGAAAATTTGGAGGAAAAGAGCAAACAAAAGAAAAGTTATTGTTTCGATAAAATCTCCAGTTTTTTGTGTGGAGTAAAGCGGAATTTGACATGAAAGGCTTGTTCTTTGACTTTTTTGTGGCTTGTTAAAAAAAAAATCTTGGCAGTTGTCTTAGCCTTAGGTGTTGCTTTCTCTCTTGTAATCTTTTTTTTGTCTTATCTGAACCTTTTTATATAATAAACTTTATATTTAACACAAAAAGTTATGTTTTCTTACAGTAGTGATATATTTGTCTCATTTTTTAGTAATTACAGTTGCTTTATTCAACTTCTCCCAATATAGGTACTTCTTTCAAGAAAACTCTAGACATCTAGTAAGTTTAGATATGGACTGCAATATGTTTGGATGGAGTTTTTGTTGCCAATGAGAGACAGTTTCAGGGGAAAGCCAGGAGCTTCCGGTATTACCTGACATGCATTGTATATTTTCCAGGATTTGTTGGGACTTGGAACTATCAGCTTGTGAGATTTCTGGTTATTAAGGTTTGAGGGAAGGACGTTTAGTGGAAGGCTGGAAGTTATTCTTCTATTAGAGATTGGGATTAGCATGTAGTTATATTTTTTGAGAGATGGCCTCTGAAGAAGACTTGGAAGATATATGAATGTTGACCCACCATGTTTACTTTGTGGGAAATGGGAACGTGAATTAGACCATAAATCTTTTACATTTCTGTAGCGCGTCCTCCATTGAAGTATGAGACCACTTCCTTCTTGTCTGGTTGACGTGTATGTTTGCTCCTTCTGGTTGTATTTTTTCCATTCATTTTAAAGTTTCTCGGGTAATCAATCATATAGTAACTTCTCGAAAATAAAGCTGGTGGTTACAGCATTACTGTGACGGTTCTCCTGCAGGTTGTATCAGAAACACTTAAAGGTCAGTTATGGAAGCTCCATACTCATTATTATTTATTGGTAGTAAGAGGCATTGGATAGTGTTTAATAAAGCTGTCCGACTGAAGTCCATTCTGGGCGGGTTATTTTACGCCAAATATAAACAGAGTTCGCACCATAGGCTATCCTTCTTTGTTCTTTCTTTCTTCCTCTCTCTATGACCCTCTTTCTTCCAGGTCGTTCCTCTACGTCTGCCAGAACCACCGCCTTTCAACTACCCAAAGTTTGGGAATAAGCGGTCACGGGATATTAGTATAGTTACGGAGGGTTAGAGCATTATTTTGATAAAGATAAGGTTGTTTTCGTGATGAACATCTCTAATCTCATCTTTCTTGGTGTCGAATTTGGGTTGCATGATAAACTCTTCTTATTACAATCTTGGGGTTGCCTTTGGTGCAAAAGACTTCTAAAATTATCTGAGATCCAGTAACTGAGGTTTACTACGAGATTAGCAGGTGAAAATTGGTTAATATCCCCTAAGTGATGAGGTGAATGTGTGGAAGAATATGGGTTTCATTAGTTTACTGAAATAATGTGAGGAGCCCCCAATGGATGTTGTAGGCTTGAGGATGAGATGTCTTTGTTGGGTGAATTCGTAACTGGTTATGGAGACTGGTTAAAAAATCAAGAGTTAAGACGGTGAATATCTGTGTTCACTTATATTCTGTTATTGACAACGAATGAGAGGGTCATTGTTTTAACTGAGTCCTGTTTATTATGTTGGTTTGAAAATCTTGGTTTTGATGTGTTTTGCTCAGCTAAAGTTTAACTTTCCTTGTTTTTGCAGGTACAAGAAGCAAGAGCTTCAGCTAAGAAATCTCAACAGCTATTAGAAAATGTATCAAATAGGAAGAGAAACAAACAATTAGAAGTAGGGGGTTTGATAATTACAAAAGCGGAATATGGTAACACTAAAGTATTTAAGAGAAGGAATAATGAATCAAGAAGAGAAGCTGATGGGGATGAACTACTAGCTTCACAGGTCTTGGATGTCACCATTCCTCTTAACTTTCTGGTCACTGATTCTGGGCAACTGAAGGTATATTTCCTAATTTTCTTAGCTTTGTTCAGATTTAGTTGATATGACTACCTTAAAGAGTGTGATCTATGGCCATGCTCGATATGAGATAATGTGTATGCTGCAAAATCCTTCTTAAACTGAAACATATAAAAGAATTATGTTAAGATAATGCAACTCTTACAACCGTACCAATTTCCTGGCCACTATGTGGTCCATCCCATAAAATTTACTTTGATGTTTGATGAGTTAGTTAGAATCATGACTCATTTATGCTCTCCTGAGATGCATGGTCTTAATTACACACTTGTTTGAGAGAATCATAACTATTGTTTTCCAAATTCTTATACAGCTCCATGAGGGTGTAAAGAAATCGGGCATTATGGGATTCTGTGATCCTTGTCCTGGAGAACCTAAGCAGTTGCACGTGGAGTACACTTGCGGTGGAAATACATACGAGGTTTCTTTGATTCTTCTATTTTCTTTTCAAGTTATACCTGTGGTTCAGCATAATATCATAATAGGCCAGTCACCAGTGATATATTGTCAACCTTGGTTATACTGCATTCGCTTTTTGGAAGATATAGTCTAAATATTTCCATTTATCGTATGTAGGTCTACGTGGCGGATTCCGATGAATTGTTTATTCCGCAGGAGGTGCACAGAGTGTGAGATGGAATTGTCTCAGCATTTTATCAAAACAAATATTGTTTCCTATAGCAATTTTGGGTGAATTGTTACCCTTGAGGCGCTTGTGCAACAAATTTTGGTATCCACTTCTGCGGAATTATTTACCGTTAAAGTTCGGAAGAGTAATTTCTTTATCAAGTTATAATGGATTTTGTTCTTTCTGTTCTATGTATATATGATAAGAGGTACCAAATTTTCCGACATAGATATCCATTACCGTGTAAACAAATGATACTTCATTTAAATCTTGTGTCCTTTCTGATTAAGTACACCCTATAAATGCGATAAATGCGATATACATTTATGTTTCCACGAATATTTTTTGAAGCTATGTACCTGTGATCCATGGAATGCAAAAAATACATGCCTATAACCGAATAATGTTGCAAAGCTCGTGCCAATACATTTTGGAAGAGTCCCATTTTTATCAGGTGATTATAGTATCTGTAAAGCAGCTAATGCATATTTACCAATAGTGTGAGTGAAAATCAATTTCCCAGCGGTTTGGCATATATGTAGGGGTTTTGTTGATAGGCACTAAATTTTCTCATTAAGGAATCTTTGGTGCAATGACTGGGTCTGGGGTATTGGTCAGTTTGGCTGGACTACTTGGCAGTTTTAGAATTCCGGCTTGAAAACAGTTGGTTATGAAAATGAAATTAAGTACTCCAAAGGAATTTTCAACTACTTCCAACCAGGCTGTGGCTGTGGTTACCTTCCAGACCTCAAAGCTCCATCGAGCATTTCGAAAATCCTTAAATGAGTCCTGATTAGCCTGTTTCATTTCCCCTACCCCTGTAAGAGACAATGCTCATTTTTGCAATGACGATCTTCACTGTTCTTTTACACAAAAGTTTGTGTATCCCATTTTTATGTTTTAAGAATCAACAGCTTAAGAGGAATTTGTGAAGTAGATGATTGAACAAACACTACTTTTCAGTGACAAACTGTGATCATGTATAAGAACGATTAAATGAATATGCAGACCACTCTTTGCAAGAAAAAAAGCAAAACAACTGGTTTACTTCTCAATGTTCCATTCAGTATTTGAAAAACAGTGTTATTGAGCTCAATTCTTTGCATTGGTATTTACTTCACGTGTTAGCTCAATATACCTAAAATATGAATTCTCTTGGAACAATCAATACTCTCTAAACAATCCAGTTTCTAATCTTGGTGACCTCTAACACCAATGAGTTCTACAATCAGGGAATCTGCGAGTGGTACGTTAATTATGAGCTTACTGAAAAAAACCCAGCATCACTGGTGCAGTGACATTCAACAAGTCAGGAAAAAGAATGTTTCACAACAAGTTCGCCATTTGACGGATTGAAAGATGCCTCTATTTCTATTGAGTGACATTCAAGAATACTGCGTAGTCCATTGATGCCAACTGCCACAGGCTTGCTCAGAAGCTTCACTCCTTGCTTGTAACATCTGTGATCTGACAAAATCAAAAGTTTCGAAATGAGTACGACTAATATAGATGAATAAAGTTTCCTATTTGATTCAAAGGTTGCTAATGATTTGAAGCTTCTATGTTTTTATCAAAAAGAGCACAACATTTCAACAGTCATTGTTCCTTGATTCTAGACAACTGAAGATCTACCTGGCCCCGTAGATAGGATAGTCGAGCTCTCTGCATGCATTACCCAATCAATCCATAGCGCAAATCCATGACAAATACCTGTCTGGTTAAACTCAACCTGCAGCAACAACAAAAAACTGGAAACATAAATTCCTAAAGAAATCAAAGCATTGTGAAATGAATATAGTGGAAGGCGTCCTAGTTTGCAAAGAGTGGAATAAGCATGCTATAACTCAAAAATGAGGTTAATCACACTTGAACATTGAGGATGTTACAAGGTGAAGGACTAAGGCTGCAAAATTCACAAAGTTCATAGCTGTGAGTCAAAGCAAATCCGGACAATCATGGATTCATTGGTTATGGTACCCAAAGTATGTTAACAGTCTTAACATTTTCTATCATAATAATTCCAATGACTCATCCTCACTAGCACCCAAGTTGAAGAGTATTTAGAAAAGCCATCATCCTTATCCCAGTGACTTGTCATCACCAGCACAAAAGTAGAAGACGGTTCAAACAATGGGACCATTACCCCATTACCTCTCCAAATATCCTCGAAGAAACCATTTTGGTCTTCTGATCCTTGGGCTCGATTAACGAAATTTCTTCATTTATTAAAATAAACTGCTTAGAACAAGCCAATAAGAAGACAACTACAACATAAAAAGCACTCGCCAAAACCAAACCTTCACCCATTTCTTCGTTGATGTAACGTAGTGTATTTTTCTTAGAAGAACGCAGTATAGGTTGCACTTCATTTACTTTAATTTGATAATATAAGTATCAGCATTCATGTGCTAGGCTTAGTGTGAATATTTAACATTTGTTCCGTGAGTATATAGAAATAACCACATATTTTCAAGGCACTAAGTACCTTAGTTTTTCCAAAGCACGGACTCATGGGCTTTAAAAAATCAAATTCCATGAGTTTAAACACCTCAGTAAGTTCCTGAAACATATCAATCACGGTTAATCAATATAAGTAACTGTTCTCGCACATAGCAAATCATACATCATTGATTACAGATTTATTACCTCAATCTCCCCGCATTGCCAAATAAAATAAGGCAGGCAGGGACCCTCTGATGATGCAGGTATATCTCCACATGCCCCAAAGGTTTCATTTACAACTGAGTGATCAAAACCTTCAATATTATTAATGCAACACCGGCTTCTCCACAAATCCTGCATTAGTTAATATGCAACATAACAAATCAACTGTTTGGGGGAAGATAGATTTCACGAATAAAAGCAGATAAAAGAGACAAGAACCCACAGGAAGAGACATGGCACAAGCCTTTAATATTCCTTTACAGGGCATGATCAAGACATCGTCCGATAGTACTGAATGGAGCATAGTCCTTTCTTTCCTGCATTAGGTTCAAAGTACAGAAGAGTAATATAAGGAATGCATTTGACGTACATAATCACAGATTAAAATTGCAAACTGCACTAATTGTACCACATGATTGTGGCTGTTATACAACATGCTACAAACAAGTTTCAAACTATCCTATTCTACCAAATAATGGATTCAAAAAGTTACGTTATGTAAAATAATGGATTCAAGAACACCATGATTAGTTACAAATCTCTTATCTTAGCTCTCTATTCTGGTATTCGACTGTTCGGCAATATTACGTTACTTCTATTCCGCTGTATTTAACATTATTCCATAAAAATTGTCATAAGTCGATTGACCACTATATTTCCCTTTAACACGTAAAACATATATGATACATAGGTAATTATGTATTATAGCGTAATTTGCTATTTACGATATCTATCATTGTTTTGTGATTGCTGATATTGATGTTGATGTTCTTGTTTATCTTTAAATCTCTATGAATTACACCTATCTTTCTATTGTTGTATGAAACTATTAATATAATCAAATATTACTCACCTAAAACACCACTCACGCCCAAGCATTAAGTGAGTTTTATGTCACCATATATTCTATTAGTCCCACATCGGGCAGTAAGAGGTCTAGTTTAATGTTAGTATGAGTGTAAACTGTAAAATAGTAACATTAAACTCGACCTCGTACTACCCGATGTGGGACTAATAGTATATGGTGACATAAACTCCAATAGAGTGATCCAAATGGTTGTGTTTAGTGCATAGTTATGAATAATTGTCTTCATCGCACATTGTGTGTCATTTGTGTCACTCATTTTCCTACTAGTAGGTATATATAAGCTAGTGTCACACGTTGCAAAACAACCTTATACGTTTGAATATGAAATAAATCTCCAACATGATTCTTGTACGAATCAAAATTGTTATGTAGGTAGTGCTAGCCTTTTGTGATGCTATCATGATGGAACCACTTAGACTTTTGCTATAACTTATTAAAAATCCCGTTAACTGAGATCACAACCTTAAAGTCGGGATAGAGGTTCGTTGTAGAAGAAAATTAAATTTCACGTGCAATGGCTTCAAATAGAAAATTTATAGAATGTAGAGAAATAGAGAAGACAACAAAAAACACATGTACAATTTTTATGTGGAAAAGCTCCTAAATTATGGAGGTCAAAAACCACGGACCAAAGCTGGAAAAAATCCACAAATCAATAATATTACAACTCCGGAATCAATCTGGCTAAGTAACGATAATCTCACAACAAACAATAGATATTTATTATGGAATACTCTGCACCCAACGCCACACCCCGAAGGTACTTCGACAAGCTTCATTCACACGCTTTCGCGTCCTAATCGGAAATCAGTACGACCCTCGCTGTATTCCATAATCAATGTCTTTTGTTTGCTGTAAGATTATTATTACTTGGCCGGATTGATTCCGAAGTTGTAATCTTATTTTTATTGATTAGTGAAAAAAGCTAGTGGTTTTTAACCTTCATAATTTAGGAGGTTTTCACGTAAAAATTGTGCGTGTCTTTGGTTATTTTCTATATTTCCCTACACCTCTATTCGTAGTTATTGTGGGAGTATATGTCATCATATACTCTATTAGTCCCACATCGGGTACTAAGAAGGCTAGACTTATGTCCCTACCTATATAATGATGCTTGATTGTAATATATTTAGAAATAAGAAGGGGAGGACAATATTGATATTCCAAGATTCTGATTATTACAAGCTTTACTGCTATTTATATAACAGGGGGCCACTAAACTACTTTTATTACTAACCAATGTGGGACTAAAGGAGGAGTATATGTGTAGACACACTATATACTCCATCACTCCCTCTCACGTTGATACGAACATGCTCGTATCAAGGTGGATGACAATAAGAGAGCAAATAGATAGTCCCTCGCAAAGATACAATCACTCTTTCACTAATAAAAAAAATGAAGCTTCCCCCTGATAAACCTTCTTCCAATCTTTCCTTTTGCAACAGCAGAAACATTTCAAAGCTTCGCACATCACCCGTGAAATCGGTGGCAGAAATATCCGACTTGCCATTTTTCTCACATGTGGTTTCGTAACCAAAAGTTGTGAAATCATAGTCAGCTATCGACTTGCCCATTTTCTCACGTAAGGATAATATGAATATCTTGAATAAATACTGAGGAAATAGAGACGTTCAGGTAAAAGTTAAAAAAAGAAAAAAAAAAAAAAAAAAAAGCAAAAGAGATGATCTGTCAAGGAAGAGAAAATCACTAGAGGTAGAAATGATCACTCGAGAGAGGGAAAGAACAAAAAACTCAAATAATAGATAATCACTCGAGGAATAGATAAGTACTCGAGAAAAAAATCACTTGAGGAAGAAATGACCGTGGTAGAAGGAATTCAACATCTTCACCCGGTCCACAGAAGAAATCGCAGCTCGCAACAAAATATGATAGAAAATATCACATCTAGTGATAGGACTATAGACCTCAAACCGCATTAACGATGAAAGAAGCAAAAAAATCATAGAATTTCAAAGAGAAATTACTAGAGAAAGTGATAAAAATTACTAAGGCTTGTCAATTCTCTCTTAAAAAAACCTCAATTTTTGAACTATAGCTTGTGAACTAGGCGGAAAAGAAAAAAGATAATCACTAGAGGAAAAGATAAAATCACTCTAGGAAATAAAAATCGCTCGAGTGATGAATCACTCGAGGAAAAGAAGCATCTCATGATCGTGATGGGAGGTCGTTAACGCCTTCATCCAATCCAAAGGGAGAAATCGCATCTCGCGATAGGTACAAAGAAATTGCCTTTCACGAAAAATAAGAGATAATCGAGTCCATAATAGATATAAAGAGAGAGCTTAACTAGTCAATCAAGTTAAACCTACGTAACAACGACACTCTAAATCAGGGAAAAAATCCGTGTCGGTACGTATCCAACACGGACACGCGTGTCAATACGCGGCGACACGGATCTGGACACGGCAGATTTCAGATCTGAGTGGAGAACAAAAACAAATCAAAAAAAGAAGGAAGAAGAAAGAACGAAAATTACATACCTATAATTTGAAGGAAGAAGGAAGCTAGGGTTTCTTCTTCTCTCTCTCCTCTTTCTTCTTTCTTTTCTTAACTTTGGCTGCCATTGTTGTTGGTGTGAAATAGGGTTTCTATGTTTTAATGTGTTTGGTGATGGGCCGGGTAGGGCTACTACTAGTTGGGCCTTCTATGTTTTAATGTATAGGGCTACTACTAGTTGGGCCTTCTATGTTTTAATGTGTAGGGCTACTACTAGTTGGGCCTCCTATGTTTAAAGCTTCCATCCCAATCAAATGTGATTGGTTTGGGCCTTTAGAGTTAACGTCCATGTCTTGACCACGGCACGTGTAATAGAAATATATATATATATATACTACAACCGTGTCCCCGTTTTCACTCATTTTGACCAGGCCGTGTCAGACACCGACACCCCGTACCCGTGTCAGACACCGACACCCCGTACCCGTGTCGGACACCGACACCCGTATCCGTGTCGTTGTTACCTAGAGTTTAACTAAGTTGATGGGGGAAACAAAAGCGAAAAAACAAAATAATATTAGGTCGACTACAAGCGGCATGGCCGCCATTGTAAAGCGAAATAACGTTAGGGTTTTGCTAAATAAGAAGCAAACCTAAAAAAATCTAAAGGCTAGAAAGATTGAAAAAAAAGATAGAGAAAAGACAACATACTTTAGTTGTCCGACGACGACAAAGGTCATCGCCGGTAGAAGCGTAAAACCCTTAAGTCGTCTACAAGATCGAATAGGCTCTTATAGTCGATTAGTAACCGAAACTAGCTTATTTCTAAACAAAAATCAAAAATAAAAAAATAAAAATGTTGAAGTATATGTCATCATATACTCTATTAGTCCCGCATTGGGTACTAAGAGGGCTAGACTTATGTTCCCTACCTATATAATAATGCTTAGTTGTAATATATTTAAAATCAACTTAAGAGTGAATAAACATTCTCCTCTTATTTATTTTTGCATGGTATCAGAGCAGTTTCGCTCTTGAAGACAACGTAACGGTTCCTCGCTTTTGCCGGCGGCGGCCATTGTCGTCGCCGAATTACTCATAAAAAATAATCCGGTAATATTTTTCCTTCATTTCTATTATTTCTGCTTAATTAGATCCTTTTGTCAGAAGTTCAAAGATTGGTTAGGTAATCTTCTTATGCTCATTCTCTATCACATGCTACTTCTCTACAACTTTATTCCTATTGAGTTCCTTTGGCCCTAATCGTGTGAACTCGTCGTAGTTGGTGTTGGTGTGATCAATATCTCGGAGCAAACAATTCTGATTTGTATTTCAAATCCAGTATATGGCAATTGTTCTATTCCTCAAATTAGTTCAAACAACACCTTTCTCTAAAGTAGATTTGGCTCCATCATGAATAATCAATTAGGGTTCCCAAATGCCCTTTGAAGATTTTATTATCGCTTCAAATTTGTTCCATCCTGCAATTTGTGATGGGTAGATTTTAATCTGTGGTCGTTCTTCGAGATGGAGTCATGTGATTTGTTTGTGTTGGTTTAGCTTCCTGATTCGAGGATAAAAGAAAGGAGAAACAACTGTCGACTAGGTCGAATTACTGTTGTTGTCTTCTTCTGTTCTTCAAAGTGGTGCGGTAAAGCGGGTGTAAACCCTAGTTTTTGCAATGCACAAAGTTCAAATATGAGACTGGATTGTTGGCTTTCCTTATCAAGAGGAACGAGTTGTTAACTCTGGGTTGTCTTGATTTGATGTGGAATTGTCATCTCCAGGACTTGGTTTAGGTTTTCTATTGGAGTATGTGTGTTGATCAGTTGATTTTCACGATGTGCATCTTGAGTAAGCCCCCATATATCTCCTCTTAGAGAAGATTAAGTACTTGATTATTTTCTCTTGTTTTTGTGAATTGCGTTTTCTTTTTCGGTTCCCATAGCGAGATGCGATTTTCTCTTATTTGATCGGATGAAGTTGTTAAGTAACCTTCCACCTCGATTATGAGTTTGATTTTTTCCTCGAGTAATTTTTCCTTTCCTCGAATAATTTTTCCTCTCCTCGAGTATTTTTTTCCTATAATGATCCTCTTTTACTCTAGTGGTTATCTTATGTCTCTTTCGCCGAATTCACAAGTACAAGTTACAAAATCAATATGTAATATTTTCCACTATTTCCTGTCGTGAGATGCAATTTTCTTGGAGCGAGTGAAGATGTTCAATACTTTCTACCACGGTTATGGTTTCATTTCCTCGAGTAATTTTCTTCATCGAGTGAATTTCTCTATCCTCAAGTGATTTTTTCTTCTCTCTTCCTTGAGTGATTTTCTTTTTCTTCGCCCAAGTGATTATCTCCCATTTATATTACCTCGAGTGATCATCTTCCTCGACTGATTCTCTTAGCCCTATGTCTCTTCAAGATATCTACATTACCCTTGAGTGAGAAATCATGGCAAGTCGGTTGGTGCCGCCGATTTCACAAGTACGTGTGGAAAAAATGGCAAGTCGGAATGCCGCCGATTTCACAAGGAATATGTGCAGCTTTGAAGTGTTCTACTGCTGCAAAAGAATGGTGTGACATTTATCAGCTTTTGGGGGAACTTTATTTCTTTATCAGTGAGGGAGTGATTATATTTTTATGAGAGACTATTTATTTCTTTTCTTTTTTTGTTTTCCACCTTGACACGAACATTATACGTCCGTATCAACGTGAGGGGGAATGTTGGAGTATATGTCATCATATACTCTATTAGTCCCACATCGAGTACTAAGAGGGCTAGACTTATGTTCCCTACCTATATAATGATGTTTGGTTGTAATATATTTAAAATCAACTTAAGAGTGAATAAACTTTCTCCTCTTATTTCTACAGTTATTGCACGCAAAATATATTTTACTTCTATGATGAACCTCAATCCCTCGATCCCAACACTTGACATATCAAAAAAAAAATTAAAGATATAAGAAAAATAAACGAGTATTTGAACCTCAACATAGCCAATAAAACAAGGTTGAGATATTTATTTACCAGAACCGTAGGTTTTGCCAAGGAAGCATCCCTTCATTTCCGTAATAGAAGGGCTCTCCAAGTATAATATCAACCTATGAAGAAAACATTAAGTACAATAGTAAGTGATTAGCAAAAGACTTGAAGCTATGTTTTCCTGTAAGGTATAGAGCGTACAATTGAGGTTCTATAAAGCTAACAAAAGATTGTTGCCATACATTACTCAAAAGCAGGGTGACTATGAACATAACTAGAAACTAATATGCCACCTAAGAGGTTGTTTGCTTTTTAGCTTAATCTACTTATTTAACATAAATATGTGTGTTAAGTTAAATCTCAAAATAAGTTGCGTTTGCTTTTTGTTTTGCAAAAAGACCTTAATGATATTGGCACCCCCACTTTCAGCAGTTTTAATAAGTTTGGAATCCTGACTTTTCCACAACTAAACTACTTATTTGACGGGATTGTTACGGAACTTTAAGTAAAATATTGGAAACCTAATTATACTCTTGTTCTATTTCTCTCTTCTTCGTTTTATCTTGTTTTTTCTTTGTGTTCTTTGTTAATCTGAAATTTGTTGTTGGTTTCGTTAATTTTGAAATCGACAGGTGATGGTGTTATGTTTTTGTGGCAACGATTACAGTTGAAACTCTCATGGACATACATTTTTGTAATGTTGGTTTTCAGGAAAATTATATTTTGTTTGCAATTTGTACTTCAATCATTATGCTATTGGAGATCCTAGCTACTACTGTTTGAAGCTTAGCTACCATTGTAGTATTTTAATAAAAGTGGGCATCAACTGATGGTTCTTGTTTAAAATGCAATACATTGGCAAGGCAATCATGAAAATCTAGCCAAAGTTGAACTAAAGTGCCGAACATGATAAATAAAACCATACAAACTCAAGACGCAAAAACAAATCATATATAATATTAATTGAGCGTGCTAGAAAATGTTGAACTTAAACTCAACGAACTTATAGAATGGGGTACTTTTGACAATAGACAGTTTTCGGATACTTCAGCGTTTAGATTCAGCAAAAATACAAACATGATTTTACGGTTAAGATTCAGCAATCAGACTTCAGATTCAGGCTTCAGAATAAGTGTTCAGAATCAGGAAGGAAAAAAACAGCCTCTAAAGCTTAAAATTTTACCTTTCTCTGATTAGTATCATCCATGGTCAAACACTGTGTTCTTCTACCAAGAACTTCCAGACGGTCCATTGAGAAGTTGTTTGCACCAGCAACAGCATGCATATATCGGGCACCTATCTCTTTAATCCCCGGAAATACTGAGATTATATGTGAAGTTGATGAAAGATGTGCAGCAAGAATTGTCAAAAACACGCTATCATCGACAACAACACACAAAGGATTAACTTTTCCCTGCAACTACAAGGAACAAACAACATAATCTTCGTAACAATATACAGACATGAAAAATATGCATCTTGACTACTACATGGTCGTTTATAAACTATTTCTGAAAAAGATCTTACAATATTTTTCTGAAAAAGAGTCTTACAATATTTTGTAGGGCAGTCAACATGGCATATCTCCATTTTCTGTCTCCATACACAGCAATTCTTTCTGGGGATAGTACAAGCTCACACATTTCAACTGGAGTAGTATAGTGCTCTGTTCTTCGGTTATCATACTTTAGATTATATGAAACACTAGTCTCGTTATGGACAGCTTGAAAGTGAATCTGCTCATCCTTTGATATCGACATTCCTCCAGGGACAAACCAAACACATTGTTTCCAATGGTCACACCAATCTTCAGAACCTAATCACGAATGAAAACCGCCTCTTATTCTCATTAAAGCACACATTAGGAATATATGATGATAACACAGGTCCTGCTGTATGCTTATAATAAGCACCTCAATGGCAGTGGTTTGGCAATGATTATCCTTAGTTGGTATCATTGTTCCCATCTCAAGAGGCTAGAGTTAGACTTAGGATCTAACACCACAACACCAGGGCTAGGATGAATATTTCTTTCTAAGGAGAGATACTTGCAATGATTGTGGGTTGGGTCCATTATAATAGACCTTAACGGCGTAATAGTGTATAATAAACCTAAATTTCTTGCATGTAAGTGCATACATTTCCCATGTACTTGACCACTACCCTACAATAATGTCTCACTCACCAGGAAACTGTGTTTGCAACTTGTCGTGGTTTGCCGGTGTACTTATCCATCGTGGGCTTGTGGAGTAAAAGACAGTTCCTTCAGAATCCAGCTGAAGCACCCACCTTAATAAGATAAGAAAGTATTCGTTATTTATTTTTCCGAAGATCTTGTAGCAATATGCATTACCAAAAAATTACATTTACCATGAAACCACAGCATGAACTTTACCAGCCATCGTGGCCTTTATGTGTAGCCCAGTTTCCCCACGACTTTCTGGTCGTTTCCAAAAGTCAAATTCAAAAATTTTGAAGGGTTCTGAGAGCTGGATGGTTACTAAATATAGTAGAAATTAGACTATTTGGCATTTCTAGTGAATTTATTAATTTTAAGAGTAAGGTTGTGCTCATACCAATCTGATCTCTTTTGCAATTGCATCACAATGCATGCTATACTGTTGTGGTTTGGCATGCATAATTGTCTCTAACCCAGTTGGAACAAGATGCACACCATCCATTGCTTCAGACTCGTTATTGAATAAATCATGTAACTTCCACAGAAAATTGCTCTCAACCAGCTATAACACACGAACAGGGTTAGAGAGAAAGGAGTCTACAGTGTTAAACATGTAAAGAATACAATGGAACAAAGTTTAACACCTGTCCATAAGTGGTTGCTCGGTATGGAACTGTTTGCGGGCTTTTCACCAATAAGTTGTCATGTGCATGTTGTAGAGATGGAATTAGCCCTTCACCCAGTAACTCTGAGTCTAGTATCTCACTAACCTGCAATTAGAACATGTACTTTGTCAGTTCAGGTGTTATGCTCTCTTAACCACTTGCATGTTCCTTCTAATTAGGAGTAGTATCAACATTTTCTGATGCATCACAATTGATTATCCCCAATCAACTAGAAAAGGTAAAAAATATCACATTTTAGTCTTTCTTATTTGTTCTGCTCATCTGTCACAACATCACCACTTTTACTACTCTCAGTCTAATAACAATGGTGTTTCTAAATTTTGTCAACATTCAGTTATTTAAAGTATAGAAAGTTTTAGTTGTCTTATCGAATTGGTCTGATTGATGGATGCACAATCACATAGCATTCAAGAAGCATACCCCACCCCCACCCTTTCACCTCCATCACTAGTTTCATGAGCAATATGTAACTCACTTTCTATCTATATGGGTACCAAAACCAAGACTGAAAACCGCCACTCAGTTTTTTCTCTTGGACATCAGATATTTTTTGTAATGTGCCGTAGCTTTCAATTGGAAGTACACAACTTTGCCATCAATTCAGGAAAGAAACTAGAAGGCAAGTACATATATCTTAACAATATTGTTGAATAAAGAGCGTGGTCTTTTCAACATATAGGATTCAATGGTAATGATATATGCGGCATATATTCAAATCAAAATGAAAATGTAAGTCATGCCCTTACTAGGATATCCGCGTGTGATGCAAGATCTGCTCCAACTTTGAGTTCATCAGAGCGCTTGTAAAGGATATGTATCTTCTTATCCATGCAATTAGTACGCAATACTTTCCTCGACAACTTTATCATAGGCAAGTACGACTCGCATGCTGATACTATTCCCATTGCTCCAGGACACTTATTTGCATCACTGGAATTCATCGCCCTTGCAGCCATCATTGATAGCAACCCAGTTCCAGCACTGCAGAAATATTTAAGAATATGTGGGATAAATCGTCCGAGTTGACAAAAAATGGATTAATATTATATCTAATGCTAATAAACCAAGGCAACAACGTCAGATCAGCCAAAGTTTAAGAAATGAAGGATAAAAAGTTTGTTAACCCTATTTGTGACAGCATCACATAAAGTTCTCTTATCAAAACATCAATAGAGTGGATTCAAAAACTGCTATCTAAGCTTTTGTTTAGGATAAAGTCCATTGGCAGGTTAGTCCTGATTGGGAAAGAGCCAAAGGGAGTTATCACATGATGAGATTCTCCCATATCTGGAGACTGGGGAGAGAGAAATCTTGCTGCTGACAGTGCTGCTAAAGAAGATAACTAACTTGCATTGGGGATCTGCAACACTTTCATAAGCAGGCCTCCTTTTTCAAAGAAAATCAAAGAACCCTACGAGGAGCACTTTAGATTTGAGTGTTTGATTGGTGGTGGGTGGCTTTGGTCCCCCTTCTTTGCTTTGTCTTTCCCTATAAACCATTCTTTCTTAGTAAATTTTGTTATTGGCATTTGCATTAAAAAAAAATCTCATTTTCAGTGGTTTGTTCCCATTCCTCATGTATTATGTTAATTTGGTGGGATAAACTAAACTTGATAACAGTGATGACTGATGAAGAACTTTTCTACAGTTTTTAGCCTTCTAATTTTCTACGTTTATGGTAGTTTTTCCCTATAAGATCTACTATAAAAATTGCACATCCGCAATAAAGTCTCAAGGGGTACACCAGAGAAGTTCCATCATTTATCAGTAAGATAATTGCACAAGTAGAAAAATATAAACCAATATAATAATCCGGTTAATTCATACATAACAGCTTGTCTAGATTACCATTCTTCACCACACAGTTCCTTCCAACAAATTCTTTCTACCATATTAAAATTGGATGATTGCAATTTTCATTGTAAGAATTCATGATACAAACCTTTTTGATGAAAACTGATACTTCACGCCATGAAGGTTTAGAAGAAAAAAATTGCAGCCCCAACAGTTTGTCGGGCAAATCATCACACAGTAAAACTAAATAAGACAGACTAACACATTGTAAAACCCAAGGTTACTAAACAGAGCCTTAAAACCTGAAACAAAGAGAAAGTTTGTAATATTACTAAGAACACAGCTGAAGCCAAACTTTCTCTTGATTAAAGTCCAAGCTAGAATACAGTTGGATCCCCAAATGTCTCTTTGTTTGTAGAAGAGGCTACTGCTACAGAAAATTATACTCAGCTTGCTTTCAAAGAGGAGTCCTTTCCGAGGTAAATGTCCAGGGTTTATTCGCTGAAATTGGGGGACACTAACTCATCCTTCTTTCATAAGGCTGTGAAGTCCAGAATATCTCATAAATCTATCATATCCACAATATCAGTGTGGAGGACCTCGAGCTTATTGTCACTGCTGTTATCAACTACTTTAAGAACATTCTTGGGTCAGATGGACACGTGGATATAAATATCATTAGAGGCTGAACTTTAAAGCTAAGTTGAAAAGTGAAAATCATAGCCTGCTTACTAAGGAGATCACTGATGAGGAAATCCAGAATGTTTTCTGATAGAAAACTACTAACGCGGAAGCGATTAACGAAAAAACGAACTACTTTGAAAATAAACTAAATCTCTCTACCTTAGCTATGGATTTCTCCAAAACTCAACCTAACCTTACCTTCTATCCTAGGACTCCTTTATAGAACTAGGAGTCCTTCACCTTCTAAAACACTACCCTTCAAAATAGGCATTATCCTAAAATAAAAATATAAAAATATAAAAAAATATGGGGAGGGTCCCTATAGAGGCCGGCTCCTAAGGGGACGCCAACTACGACCACAACCATTATGGTCATGATTCCTATCAACTCTCCCTTGCTGCAAAAAATTTGACCACGAATTTTGAATTCTAAAGGTGTGGCTCCGAGAATAAGACAAGTCCGAATTCATCCACGGTACTTTCCGTACCCGCTGAATCTGCCTATGAAAAGAGAAAGTGTTGTCGTACCAAACTTTGAAATTGGTAGAGGTAGCCCAGAGAATACTGCTAATGCGAACTCGTCCACGGTACTTCCCATACCCAATGATTTTACCTGCAGAACGACATACTGTCTTGTTGCCAAAAAGCCTGCGTGAAACACTATCCGGATTCCCCAAAAACTTGTATATCACCATACTTGGACGATTTTCAAACTCTTGCCAAAACAAATCAACGAACTGGGTGTCTAGGGTAATCCTACACAGTAGAGCTTTCGTATCTTGGTTCGGCTGCCGAAATTGTTCAGGCACATAAACAATACGTGCTGCTGGAGTTGGTTTCTGCTTAAGTATGTTAACCACATGAGAGATATTAGGGGTGTGTATTAGGTATGGTGTACCCTTTAGCATGATATTTCCCCCATTTGTTTCTCCCTCCTTAACAAAGCTCTGCAACTCCTTCTCGATTGGGTTTTAGTGGTAAAACCCAAACCACAATTCATCCAACCCGAAAGGCTCGTTTTGAGGTCGATTTTAGGTGTCCTGGACTCGAATGAAAACCTCTTCCTCAATAATTTTGTTCTTCTCAACGTCGGTTGGGATCATAACATACCTCGAAACTAGGTCACGGATCACCCTTGCTTTTGTGGCCAATGTTATGTTGAAGTTGGGAGACTCGACATGAGCCATCGCCGTAGGTGGGTCTTTCCTTGGTTTTCTATGCGTTGATGTTGTCGTTGCCACTAATGTTCCCGTTGCAGGGAGAGGTACCGGTTCTCCGATCGTTGTGAAGGTCGTGGCTGCCGGTAAGGTAACAGCTAGTGAGGAAGTGGAGACGTAGTGGGCTGTAGTAGAGTTCGGCCCAGCGGTTTGTGTTGGAGTGGGCTCGGGCCCTTGTGAAGTTGAGTTCGGCCCAGGTTCGCAGCCCCAATTGGGCTTGCTTGAACCTGGGTCTAGTTCCTCACTTTTGGGCTTGGGCGCAAAGTACCAAGCACATGTGAGGCACGTGGAACAACTAAAGATCAGCCTAGCTGTGTGCCTAGTACATGATTCGTGCCACTGCTTCTGCCCGTGCCTCGTGTGCTCTGTGGCATACCCAAAGGCGTGCCATGCATGCCAACTCACCTGCTAAATTTCGTGACTATGGTGCCCCTTAACATGTCTATTGGCATGCCTTGACCCGTGCCATCAAAGCGCCTCGTGTCAAGCACGTGGGTAGCACCCATCTCTTCCCCGACTCCAGCCATTGCAACCTATGACAAAACGAGTTTTCTCTCACCAATTATCGGCGTTGTAGACCCTATTCTAACCCCGCAAACCTCCCTACTGACTCCCACAACGGTTTCGACCACTCCAGTTGTCTCAAATTGTGAAAAATTTGGCATTTCTTCGCCCTTTTTTTCGTACCAAAAACCTAAAAGTTTCTCAATCGCAGAAGTGGGTTCGTCTTTGCTACCAAACAAATCGGCGAAACTCTACTCCTTAACTTTTTTGACTCGGGGTATTAGTTTTGGGGTGGTGTTGGTTTTCTTCGGTTGGACTTCATGATGATTAGAATCGTCAATAGGGTGAACTTCTCGCATCAAGGTCGCGACCCTATCGTGGGACTTTGATTGAGAACTTTTCAATACCTCTCTGTCTTCCCCACCCACAACATCAATCGCACGGTGACCCTCTCTCTCTCCGTCATCTCCTTGTAGTAATTCATCTTCAAGCCTACTCCATCGAATCTTATCGAATCATTCGTCACAACACCCGCCTCAATCTTCGCAATCCTTACGATTGCTAGTACATACATCTCAAACCTAGAATTAAACATAGCTCTGGTACCAATTGATAAAAAACTACTAACGCGGAAGCGATAGTAGGGCTATTATTATGGTTAGTACATGTCACCATATACTAATCTAGTCCCACACTGGGTAGGAATAGAAGTGGTATGTCACAATATACTATATCATACTCTCTATTTATATAGAAGATGGTCATTAACCTATTTCTATTCCTACCCAATGGGGAACTAAAGTAGTACATGGTGACATATACTACACTACACCATAATAATTGCCCTCCTGGCAATACTATCAAAGTGGATTTTACTAAAGCTATTAAAAACTTTTTCAAAAGTGGGAAAATGCTCAGATAGGTCAATGTTACTTCTATTAGCCCAGGTAAGGTATCATAGATGATCCCAAAATAAAGAGCCTTGAATACTTAAAGAAAAACACCTATACCTAACAAGATTAGATGAATACCTAAAATTGTGGTCATTTTATTTCTATCTTTCCATACATAGCCGAAAAAAGGAAAGGATTCTTCCAAAGTTTCAGGCCCAAGAGGCGAATGATAAATACCGCCAAAGCCCAATACTGCTGAGGAAATTAAGTGAAGTACTCCAGATACAAAGTATGAGAAGGTGTCTATAACTTCTCCACCAAGACCCACCCCCCAACTTAGAGTATAGCTAAATGGGGAAGTAAAATCAATCATTGTTCATACATGGGTTTCTCTGGTAGGAAATAAGCCACTTCAAAGAGGTTCATTGCCCCATCCCAGAATACGATTAATCCGGCATGGGATACGTGAGCCTTAAATAGTTTACTTGACAAATCGATAAGCCGGGCGTTCCCGGCCCACCAAACAAAATCGGTGGTTTCTTGGTCACGGCCGGCTAAAGCTAAAGTTCCATTAAAGAGCGTTTCCACGGGGTAGCCTCAGGGAATATAAGGTTTCATGAGGCTGATCCTGAGCCACCATCCAAGCACGAATACCTTCGTTTAAAAGAATATTTTTGGTGTAGAAAGTCTCAAATTCAGGATCTTTTGTTGTACGGATTTCCTGGGAAACGAAGTCATAAGCACATAGGTTCAGAGAGAGACAGACCGACTACTCCAAGAGCACTCATCCATAAACCGGTTACTGATACAAATAACATAAAGAAATGAAACCAACGTTTATTAAAAAAGGCAACCCCAAATATTTGGGACCAAAATTGGTTAGCGACGACCATTGAATAAGTCTTTTTAGCTTGAGTTGGATTAAAAGCACAGAATGTATTTGCACCATCACCATCCTCGAATAAAGTATTTTCTACGGTAGCACCATGAATAGCGCATAGCAGAGCAGCGCACATTACGCCAGCAACTCCCATCATATAAAAATGGTTTAACATCCAATTATGAAATCCTTGGAAGAAGAAGATGAATCAAAATATAGCTACTACACCAAAACTAAGTGCAAAAAACCCAACCAAATTGGCCTAGTGGATAAATTAGGAATACATAAACAAAAACTGCAATTGGGCCAGAGAATGCGATTGCATTATAAAGTCGCAATTGACCAGATCGAGCAAGTTCAAATTGATGTAACATGAAACCAATTAGTTCGAAAGCGCCATGGAGAGCAACAAAAGTCCAAAGACCACCTAATTGACACCAACGAGTAAAATCTCCTTGGGCTTCAGACCCCATAGTAGCAACAAAGAATGTGTTAAACTATTAGCAGGGGTAGAAACTGCGACAGTTAAGAAATTGTAGCCCTCCAAATAGGAACTAGCCAATTCATGAGTATACCATGAAGTTACAAAGGTTGTACCTGTGAACCAGCCTCCTAAAGCAAAATAGGCACAAGGAAAGAGCAATAGATCGGACCAACCTACAAAAACGAAACGGTATCTCTGTAACCAGTCATCCATAATATCAAATAAATCTTTTTCGTCTTTGGTAAATCTACCAAGAGCTAGTCATAGTGATCCTCCTATTCAACTACTTCAACCATTTCCGAACAACTCAGAGTATACTCAGGACATACGGTGTTGAATCATTTATGTATGTTTCCTTGTCTACTGTTCCTTCCAACGGGTTTCGAAAATAAAAAAAAATTCTTTCTAATTAGGCAATATATCGACCTGGGTAAATCCACGAGCTCAATTCTATTATTTCTTCATATTCTTAATAACCATATGAACTCTCAATTGTCTTTTGACTCGTCAATCAGATCAAATTTTTGAAATAACCATTCAAGGAACAGGGGGATCCCTTCTTTAGTCACCAGTTGCTCCTCAGATTTACCTCTTCCCCGGCTCCATCAACTAATCTTATTCTTACATCTTGTTCGTAATATTGAGAAAAGATTAATAAAAATCTTTATGGATTCTCCTAATTTATATGTATATTAAACTATTGCAGTAGCATATATGTATATAACTTATTAAACTCTTTTATTTTTGGGTTATTTTTTGTTATTGTCTTCCTTGTTATATTTCCTTTTCCTTCAGATGAATCGCAAACTATATAGTCTCTCTTGGTCTAACCAAAAAAGGTATGCTGCTACAATCCCATCTCTACCGAATTTTAATATCATAATAGCTAATATAGTAAGGATTCAATGGGTCAGGTCCACCTACTTTTTCTTTTGTTTATTTATTATCTTTACGTTGAATTTGGTTTGAATAATCAAAAGGTAGGAATAGTAGGTAATTTAAAGTTGGGAAAAGTTAGATAGAATCTTTATGTCCCTATTGAATAATTAAAAATGAAAATGAATAGAACTATAATTTGTACTAACATAATCTTTCTCCCAATAAGTTGGATAACTTATGATTATAATGAATAAATATTTAACTTTATACCTATACTATAATCTATTATTATGATAACTTATGATTATAATGAATAAATATTCAACTTTATACCTATACTATTTAAACTATTAAGTCGATTGCCCTTATAGTGTTTGTGGTTCGTCGTCCTTCATTTTGGTGGTCCCTCAGTCCAATAATAATGTGACACGTGTACTTTGTCTGTCTTGTTTTTAAATAGTTCTCCCTCCCTCAAGAGTTGCGACTCTTCAATATTCTCTCTACAGTTACTTTAACGCCAAATCTCTCTATCTTGAATATTAAGAATCATATAGGATTGGGAGTCCAACACTTCAACAGAAAAGGAGACAATCCTTCAAATGTCAAAACCTCTCCTCCGATAATTTTATTTTTCCTTTCTTTGTCCCTTCATTACTCTTCAACTCAGGAACGTGGAATCCTAATTTATCAACAAATATAGTCTCTCTCTCATGAATGTGATTTACAATAACCTAACTCTCATTCTAGATCACTGATTTTCTTAGTCTCAGTATGTCATGAGTCCTTACTGATTTTTCATCCGAGAATCATCAAAATTTAGTAAGTTTTTGTCAAACGAGTTCACAAAACCAAAAATGCACACATTATTGATTCCAACTTTTTTGTCAGATGTTTCCGATTCTTATAACTGTTTTGTTATTATGCAGATTGTTAGATAATTATTCGGATTGGTGATTATCCAGGTAACATCTTTCTGAGTTAAACAATGTTCGGATTGTGTTTTCTCAAACTGCCTTCCATTTGCTTTAACCTATAATTAAGGGGTTTTTTGTGAAAGTTAGAGAGGAAAACCCCATACCCCGTGAATAACACCAGCAAAAAGTATGACATGATGGGGACACAAGACCCTAAAAAAATTTAATAGGTTTGAAAAAGGGGGAAATTGCACGCCCGTAGGGCGTATAGCTACACTAGTAACCTATTATTATAAAAACTTATAATTTTTACGGATGGTTTTATTATTACAAATATCAAAAGTATCTCTATTTTTCGCTCCAACTCAGACTTGAGTTTTGTGGAAATGCCCCTTACCGGATTTGAACCGATGACTAATGCCTTACCATGGCGTTACTCTACCGCTGAGTTAAAAGGGCTTTCTTAATTCCGAAATGAGCCATTATGTACACATATATCTATATCTATGTATATAATACATACATAGGTATATGTGTGCATAGTGGCTCATTTCATAACAATTTTTTTTAGTAAATCTGGGATAAAAATAGTTTGTTATTATTATTTGGATATCTTATAACTATCACTACAATGAATTGTTTCAAGACTGACCCTAATTGAATTTATTCACCCTCATGAAAAAAAGATTCGCTTGATTGATACGAAATTCTACATAGATCTAAAACATTTTATATTTCATCGACTCGTGTGAGGAAGAGATTCCACTTGTACTCTGAAATCCTTTCTTAAAAAAACTTTCTAGCCTTTATAAATTCCCTATACTTGGTATGAAATAAAAATAAGCCTCTCTTCTTTCAATATCTTGTACATTATAATTATATTGGCAATTCCAAAAAACTGTTCATACTATGATCATAATCTGATAGTGATCAGGCGGGTATACCCCTCTCATCTAGTGGTTCAAGACATCTCTCTTTCAAGAAGGCAGCGGGGATTCGACTTCCCCTGGGAGTAGGGTACTACGAAACGAAGTTGATCATGGATTATCAATAAGTCTAGAATTTATTCTTCGTGGGTAGATGATCGAGTGGTTAATTGGGACGAACTGTAAATTCATTGGCAATATGTCTATGCAAGTTCAAACCTAACTCGGCCCAAAAATTCACCGATCCATCATGAGATGATATAATCAATTTGTCCTTCAACAACACCTGATACGTATGAATAAGAATAAAGAAAAAATATATATTTACCCCAATTTAGGGGTATTTGTTCCCACATATTCTTTTTTTTAATGATCTATAATGACTTCAGGATCTTGAAATGTCAAGAGAATAGTAAAAAAAAATCTTTTTTTAAAGGATTACATTTACTAGTAATCTGTGTCGTTCTCACTAAAGCCCATATCCATGTGGATAGTAATAGTAATATATTACTCGTGTATCTATTACAACTACAACTTCTATAAATAGAAATGGTATGAAAAAAATGCATGTCTGTTGCACGTCTTATTTCTCTGGGATTGTAATTCAATTGGTCAGAGCACCGCCGTGTTAAGGCGGAAGCGGCAAGTTCGAGCCCCGTCAGTCCCGACATAGGATCCGAATCCATCAATTTATCTCTTTATTTTCTATGAGAAGGAGAAGGAGACAAGGAGTAGGTTCCTTCTTCCCAGCGGGAGTCCCCTCTTTTCCTCCTATTTTAATTTGAAGAACCCTATCAAAGAAAGAACAAACTCTAAATATTTCTTGAAATATTGCATTTTTATACCAAGACCCCCCTTTTGTATTCCAAGAAAATTAGATACTAAAAAGCTAAAGTTTAGAACTTCATCCCTGCTTCTTTTTTCCGTTTCACTTCTACTATTTGGGCTTGTGAACAATGGAAGCGGAAGACATGTCAGATAATACTTCCTCATATAATTGTATAAGGAAGACGATAGAAAAGAAAGATTGGATTAGGATTTTGTATTTTATTTTTTATATGGATAAAAGATATTCCTATGTTATACTATTTAATTCTTGACGATGAATCTATTTAATAGATTAGATTTCGTTGTTCATGATATTGATCGGATTCAATATTATCGTATCGTCAATATCATCGAGATGCAATTAATCCCTTCGAATTTACAGGAGAAAGCTTTATTGTCTTTATGGGATTAGATCCCAAATTATTGTGAAAAATAAATATATATATATATATATATATATATATATATATTATGGAAGTAAATATTCTCGCAGTTATTGCTACTGCACTGTTTATTCTAGATCCTACTGCTTTTTTACTTATTATTTACGTAAAAACAGTTAGTCAAAATAATTAATTTGAATCAAGCTTGACTTCTTAGTTCTTCTCAATGATGAAAAAAATTAAAAGGATGAAAATTTCACGTCTTAAATGAAATGAGGGGACTATAATCTTTCTTTCTACCATACTATCTATTATTTTATTGTATAAAGTTAGTACTGTATTGGATTTTTATTTGTAATGATTCCGAGCAATCCGAGATAATTGAGTATCGACTTTTACTTTTACATCTTACGGTTCGAATTACTAGGTTCTTTTTTTTTCTTTTCATAATTTCCTAGATGGATCGCATACCCCAGGATCCATCAAAACAATCAATCTAATCTAATAAGAAATGAATTTTTTCTTTTTATCCAAGAGACTGAAACTTGTGCTTGACCCTCTTGTGTGCCCTAACCAATCTGCCTTCATTGAAGGTAGAAACATCTTAAACAACCTCCTTATTGTCCATGAACTCCTCAGAGATTACCATATAAATGACTCTCAAGCTAAATGCACCACTAAAATTAACCTCAGGAAAGCTTATGACCTTGTCAATTGGGATTTTATCCTAGCCATTCTTCAAGCCTTAAATTTTCCTCCTTCACTAATTGGATCAAATCCTGTATAACTACACCGTCCTACTCCATCTCTATCAATGGTTGTCATGAGGGTTACATTCAAGGTAAGGAGACTCTATCTCTCCGTACCTTTTTGTCTTAGTCATGGAAATATTTAACCTTCTTCTTGAAGCCAGGGTGGCTCAGAGCACCATTGAACTTCACCCAATATGTAAAGATCCAGTTTAACTAACCCTACTTTTGCAGATGACCTGTTGGTATTTTTCAAAGGAGATGTATTTTTGCCAGCTCCATCAAAGATAGCCTTTCTGTGTTTAAGAGCATTAGCCTTGAAGCAAATCATCTTAAATCTTCTCTTTACTGCTCTGGGATGAATAATTAAACTGAGCACCAAATCAGTAATGCCATTGGTTTCCAATTGGGGACCTTGCCTTTCAAGTATCTTGGTATGCCTCTAATTTCTACTAGGCTCAGGCACAAAGACTGTGGTCCTTTTATTGACAAACTGACAGACAATTTACTTATGGAAACACATCCACTTGTTTTATGCTGGAAGAATCCAATTACTGAAATCTGTCTTGTTCAGTCTACATTTTTGTTTTATTGAAAGACAAGCCGGTTTTATATAGGGATCCGTAACCCTGAATTTCCAACCCCATGGGGTTTCAAACCCACAACTCCTCTCTTGGTGGAGGGTCACAACCACTACTGAGCCAAGAACCCAATGGTTGTTCAGTCTACATGTATACTGGATTAGTATGTTCTTGCTCCCTAAATCTGTAATTCACACTGAAGAAACTATCTGCTCTAAGTTTCTGTGGCGGCCAAGACTCCACCAAAAGAAATATTCCCCTTTCATGGAATGAAGTGTGTATGCCTATTAGGGAGAGTGGTCTGGGTTTTAGAAGACTGGAGGTCGGAGAAAAAGGATCCCTGACAAGGTACTTGTGGAAAATAGCTTCTAATTGCTCCTGCTCTTGGATCAAATGGGTACAAAGCAACTACATCGAAGAGAAGTACTTTTTGACCATGAATACCCCTGCAAGCTGCTCTTGGGCCTGGTGGAAAGTGCACCTTCTTAGAGATGAAGCTGTGGGCTTCACTATACACGTCATCGGCAATGGCATTGATACTGCCATTTGGCATGACAACGGAATTCTCATACCTCACTTCCCTCAATCCCTCCTATATGATTCTTAGACTAATCTCAGAGCCTCCATGAGTAACCTCATCACAAATGGTACTTGGTTTATTCTCCCACACATTAGACTTAACCCTGGCCTGATATATGTGACCTCAACCATGAAATTGACTGGCTAGTTAATTTAAACAAAGATGAGCTATATTCCAGTATTATTAATGTTGCTTTTTGTGCTTTCATCTACGGATCTACCATATATGGCAAGTTAGAAACAATCTCATTTTTTAGAGGTCAGAATGTGAATGTTGCCTCCATTTTTATACTTATATGCTATGAGACAAGAAATAGAATATCTCTTATGGACAAGGTGAAGGATACAAGGTCTGCTAGGGAGGTTGCTGCTTCTTGGCATATATCACCAGCATTCTACATGCCTAAAGTGGTCTTCTGTTCTTGGACTCCTCCCATAATTCCCTGTGTGGCTTTGAACACTCATGATTCACTCACTGATACTGATGGCGGATATGGTGGTATTTTTAGAGGGTCTGAGGGCTCTTATTTGTTGACTTTCTGTGGGAAGGGTGAAATGGTCCACCTTCGCTAAAAAGACTAAAAAGAGTAAAAAGATAAAAAAGATCTAGGTCTGTGGTGTTCCAAAGGCTTCAAGCTATCGAAAGAGGCTTTGTGCTAAGGTTATCTAAGGGTCTCACTCACATTGCAGTAAGGACAGACTCAAAGATTGCAGTCACTTATATCAAGTTCAACAATACTCTATGCCTCCTGAATTCCATGTATTTGTTGAGGAGGATGCTAGGGGTAAGCAGTATCTTAGATTCTTAGGTTGTCTAACAAAAATAACATTGTAAGACCCAGTTTCCACCAAGGACACCCATTGGCCACTAAATCAGCGTTTGAAAAAGAAAATAAAAAACCTATATTTTCAAGTGTATTTAGAAACCTAGTAATCAAATCTAATATAGACTCCACTCGGTATCTTGGAAACATTCATGTACTTGTGTATGAAATACTTGTGTCTCCTTTAAACGTCTAAAATTCTAATGTACTTTTGCTTTTCCATGTTAAAAAAATCAACTTTTTACCTAAAAATGACACATTTTTGCACTTCATTAAGTATTATTTCGAATCTAAATTAGAGCCGTCATTATTTCGGATTAGATTACTTAAACCTACTGCACTGCATCGATATTATATTTATACCAAAAACCGAAATGCGAAAACTTTGACTAATCACATAAAAATTAGAAATTGAATGGTTATTGGTAAAATTGAAGTGTACCCAATATCAAGAACATGGCAAGGTCTTTGTACCGTCTTTTCGATAGCTTCGCGAAACGCTCTGTTTCTTCTTGAGTCATTGAGCATGTCGAGGTATGATGTTGAGGATAAAAGGGATTTGGGTGATTTCTCTGTATCGCCATCTTCTTCTTCTTCGACTACAACCACCCACTCTGAGTTGCCTGTTAACGGGTCGAGTTTCTGCTGGAGAATGTAGTGAGTTGACTCGGTGCTCATGGTTTGAGTGAGTGAGCTTGTTTTAAGGAGGAGACGAGAGTGAGGACTGAGGAAGGGTGCAATGCTGAACCATCTTCAGCAGTGCCTACTGCTGATACTTTGTGGTCGCGTCATATTTTTCAGTTCTAATATAGGATACTGGTATTCGTTTTGGTGCTTATCGGACGAGTTGCATAGGATGGACTACGGAGGCTTGGAGCTCGTGCAAGAGTTAAACAAGGAGTGTATAATTGTTATGGGATTTTTATTTAAAATTAGAGAAGGCGCATAATAACTTAAGGTTTTTGTGTTTTCTGTTTAGTGGGTTTTTAATCGCAATTTTTGAGGGAGGCACTATTGAAATAAGTTTGTATAGGTTTAGAGAGCTTAACTTTGATCTTGAGCACAACTTAGAAGAGGTTGGTGGAACATTTGTGTTGGTGTTTGTCTTTTACACTCTTATGTAGAGCTTTGAGGGATAGGTATTAGTGGGCAGGTAGAGGAACACTAAATTTTGTTATACAATTAATAGGTGTACTCAAACAAGTAAAGGAACGAAGATTTGATCATAATCAATAGCTCAGCGATTATAGACATTACCACTATCAAATCGTTGTCAAGCTGTTTGATCATAGCCAATAGCGACTATAAGCATTACCATTGCGCAAATGATGGCTTTGCTTTGCCCTTGTTGGGCACCCGAAGACTTACCCTACCTCACGTTAGCTCGTTGCAAATCACTCATTTTCTTTGTTTTTCTATTTATAACTAGGAAAGAAAGGTGTACGATTTCGTGAATTACTTCTGAATAATTTAAGAATACGATAAAAATGCACAAACATATGTATCTCCCTTCATTCTTCCTGTAGAATTCTCATTTTCCTCTTCACTGCCTTTTTTAAGTCTTCTTTCCATCCGAAGATGAGGTCAATGACAGTCTATCGACACTCTCAGCCTAAAAAGTAAAAGGTCATATTGTTTTTCCTTAACTTTCTTCTCCCTTCTCGGATTTTTCTCTGCCACCTCTTCCCCTCTGACCTTTCTCTCGGGTACTCTCACTCATTTTCTTCTCCATCCCTCTACCAAACCACTGGAGAAAGACAAAACACTAAAAACCTTTGACATTCCTTTGAGTAATAAGATTTTAGCGTGTTAGAATATCTCTAGGAGGGAGTTAAGTCCATTTGAAAACCACTTCCAAAAAGACTTGATCGTCGCCCAAAATGTTATTGAGATCCCAACAGAGGCCCAAGTCCCATTAAAAATAGACACCATGGTGTCAAATCCCCCCAAAAACATACATTTATGCCACTTATGGTGCCACACAAATTTAAATGCCCAGGATGAATACACGTAGACTACAATTAGGGTGTTAGAACAAAGATATTGTCACTACAAACTTTTTCTTTTTCAACACCACTTTGAATCGCTGGGAAATCCAATTTGATATTGTTAACGTGGAAATAGTATTGAGCAAGTGACTTGACCATCTGCTAATCTTGCTCTTAAGGCTCGGCTCTGCTTCGCTAGAAGGCTGTTGATAGTTGTTGTTGTGCCACTTTTGGGTATGGCTGCAAGTGGGATGGGTTAGGCGGGTTTAGAGGTATGCCCAATACCCAACCCATATATAAACTAAACAACCCAAACTTAAACCCAACCCAACCTTGGGTTAAGAAATTAAAACCCAAGCCCAAACCTAACCCGTGGGTTTGGGTGGGTTTTCGGGTTTACCCAAGCTACTTAAGTTTGTATTATAATCGACAGAATGAATGAAAACTTAAGCAATATCTAAGCAAAAATATTAGTTAATAAATAATAAAGTAGTCAAAATCTATAACTCTTGGCTAACATGTATATTGTTCCTCAAAATTTTTATAAAGTGTAAGGCGATACTATTATTTTTTATAAATTTTGTTAAATACTATATATAGTTGGGTTCGTATGTAACCCAAGCTCTTTACCCGAAACCCAACCCAATATTTTCGTGTTTATGTTAAGTCAACCCAAACCCGATCCAGAGTGCTAAATGTTCAATGTTTTGAAGTGTTGAATGTCGAATGCTAAAGTTAGAGCATCTCCAGGAAGGCTTGATTTTTTTTTGTTGAATACTTGAATTTTTCAAGTATTTGATCAACTTCTTTCAGCAAACCCGAATACTTGAATTTTAACTTAAACCGTCAGGCGCATAACCTTTAGGCGCCTGTAGGTTTTTTCTTATAAAAGATTGAGGCGTCGTGGTTTTAGTTTAGCCATGAGGCGTGCAACCCTTATGCACCTCATAGTCTGAGTTTTTGGCTCTCATAAACGGCTATAAATGGTTAGTTTTCTCCTTAACGACTATAATAGTGGCTAGTTTTTTTATTGCCTATATTTTGATCATTTTTCACATGAAAATTATCACAACACTTCCAAAATCTATTCTCTATTCTTAGTATTAAGACCCACTATGAGTAGTGTAGGAAAAGGAAAGGGAACTAGGCTAGTTCGTCTCTGTCTGTTTCCTCCGCTGCGCGCTATGCCCTTTCATAAGCAAAGCTAGAAGAGTTTCAAAAAAAGGGCTTTAGTAGTTGTAGTTTGGAGCAGAGCTGACGCGCATTCTAAGCTACGGTGATGTGAATAGGGGTGATGTGAATCGGTTTGCGCTTTGAACCGGGCAGCGGTGGAGAAAAAGCGAAGTTGAGAAGGATCCTTGAGGAAAGGCAAAGAGGATCCTTCTTTCAATCAGCCAATCAGCTTTCTTTCTGCGCTAGGTTCAAGCGTCTCCAGCACACCGGGGCTCCTTCCACTCTTCCACTATTGAGTTTCGCTCAACCTTGCCATTCATAAGAGCAAAAAAGCGTTGCCTAAACTACGGCTACAATTGTTGCTTTCTCTACGCGAAAACAAGCAAGAAAGGCGCCACAATAAGCTATCTTTTTTTTAAGTCAGTCACACCTACCTTCTTACCGCGCTATTCTTCGGTCCGGCACACGTCGACTAAGACTAATAACGTGTAAGTGTAGGCTAGAATAGGGATTCCTTGGGTAGTTTAGGGGCAGGGACACTCTTGCTTGGTTAGCGATGAGAAGAGCGAGATCTCCAAAAGAAACTGCGGCACATGCAAGATCTCCAAAATAAACTGCAGCACAGTAGTTTAGAGCGTACGCAAGTTTTCAAAAAAAGCACAAAAGAGTAGTTTAGAGGCCGAGCTAGCGGATGGGATGGTCTTGCCTTGATCAATTTCTTCTTCTTCAAGTCATGGATACCAAGACAATTTTTGAGTTCTTGAATGATTCTTCCACCGATAAAGATGCGATGTTATTAGACTCTTTGTCCTGTGACAACAATATCGCCGATGCAATCAAAGAGGAGACTATCCTCAATCAAATCAAAATCAATGACCTAGAAATGGAAGAATCTTTCGGTGGCCATAGGGGATGATCGGTTGTTGGGCATAGTGTTTTTGATCGCGAACGGGTACTTAGAAATCACCTACTCACGAGGGACTACTTCAATCAAAATACGATTATCAACGTTAACATTTTCGACGGAGATACCGCTAGAACCGAGGTATTTTCATCCATATTATGGATAAAATAGTAGCTAAAGATCATTATTTCGTGTGAAAATGAAATTGCACCAAACAACTTAGATTAACCCCACATCAAAAACTAACCGCTACATTTCGTATATTAGCATATGGGATGCACGCAGACAACGTGGATGAATATTGTTGAATGAGCGAGAGCACTGCAATCGAATGTCTTACTAAGTTTTGTAAGGCGGTTATTACTAACTTTAGGGAAGAGTTTTTAAGGTCCCCACCCCTAGATAATATCCAACGGTTGTTGTACGTTGCAGATAGTCGTGGATTTCCCGGCATGCTTGGTAGTTTAGATTCATACACTGGGAATGGAAGAATTATCCCAAAGCTTGGGCGGGACAATTTTTGGCATATAAGAAGAAACTGACTATCATATTAGAAGCGGTTGAGTCATACGACCTATGGATATGGCATGTGTTCTCTGGAATGCCGAGCTGCAATAACGATGTAAATGTGTTAGATCGGTCACATCTTTTCGATGATCTTATGAGATGTCAAAGCCCATCTTGTAAATTCACCATTAATAATGTTTCGTACAATATGGGCTACTACTTGGCGAATGAGATATACTCGAAGTGGTCAACTCTCATCCAAACAATACGTCACCCTCAAAACAAAATCGAGGCTCTATTTGTAAAGTTTCAAGGGATACCGTAAAGGGTCGAATGGTATTTCAGTGTGCTCCAACTTCAATTTGGAATAGTAAAAGGGACGGCACGAATGTGGTATCTAAAGAACCTTGATAAAATTATAAAGACGTGTATTATAATTCACAACATGATCGTTGAAAGTGAACGCGACTGCTACGAAGTAAGGATGAACGAAGGATTTTAACGAAATGGTACCTAACACGCTACAATATTTTATATTGAAGTACCAAATAATAACGGATAAGGTGAAGCATGAGTCTCTTCGAAAGAACATCGTTGCGCATTTATGGAATGTTCATGATTTCTACTTCACTGTAATTGCAATTTCTTCTTCAATGTAATATCAAACTCGTCTTTAAAGTAATTTTAATTTTATGCCCAATAAATCAAATTCAATTTTATGTTTTCAATATACCAATTTGAAGTTTTGTAACACATTTCTTAATCAAATTTATTTGATAATAATTAAGCAATACATAAGATGAAGCAAGCACATTACATAATTAAGCATTACAATGAAGGCTCTCAATATGGTATGGAGTCTTCTCCAACGTCTTCTTACCTATTGGGGTAAATTATATCGTACAGAGTCTCAAAAGGGAACGGTTCATTGTACATCTCGTACTATTTGTCTATTACAGATTAGAGATCAATGAGGGTGGGATCAAAAAATTTACCTCTCAAAGTAACTTGTTTTCGTGAATGGTGGAACTCGTTGCATTTTTCTTCAATTATAAGGAACCGGTGGTACAATTTCAAATGGGAGCGACTACACAAATTATATTTCTTGAATTCATCGTTCACCCAGTTCTAAAAGTGACCACGGACGATATCGAGACTCGACATTTCATCAATGCATTTCTTCCATACATTGGTGAGGGTGTTATCCGTTATCCAACCGAACATCCTTTGAGACATGTTGAGGAGTTAATTGAAATGTGAATATGTTAATGGAGGGAAGATGGTGAAGTAATTGGAGTTTTAATTTTTTAGGGAGAATGGAGGTGTTTTTGAGTGGTTTTTATGGTGTTGGGGGGAAGATGATGAAGTGAAAAAACAAAACTAGCCATTTATAGCCGTTGTGGGAATCAGACTTTCATGCGCATAAAGCGCATGCCAAGTTGTTTAAAATCAACAGGCGCATAAGTATTATGCGCTTGATAAGGAAATGTTTCAGGCACATAAAGGTTATGCGCCTAATCTCAAACTCAACATTCAAGCATCAGGCTTGAAATTCAAGTATTGAGGCAATAACTGGAGACTGAAAAGTGAAATAATCATATGTGATATGTATTTTTTCAAGTATTGAGGCAACTCTTGATGGTGCTCTTAAGGTGTTCTTTTTCTAATAAGTGTTGAATGTTGGTTGATGTCTTAAATACCCTTGTTATAAAATAATACAACATAAAACATAACCTTCTAAATAAAAGAACTTGAACTACGTCACCAACACCACCTCCACTTTCACCATAATTCACCCTCATCCATCATAGAACCTCCCTCCTCCACTACACACCCTACAAAAAGGAAACATACTACATAAACCCAAATACAACACGTCCAACCATACATATTCAATATTGATATAAACATAAAAAAAATGAGTCTCAAGCAAACATAACTCAAACCTAAACATAATCCAAACATTTGTCAACCAAGAAAAACAACATAGTCTCCATAATTATCCAAACATAAACATAAACATAAACCTAAACCATATGCATTCACAATAGCAAACTAACTATATGTGTTCACCAAATTAAAATCCAATTACAACAACAAACTAACCAAGTATCAACCATATGCATTCACAAAATATATAACAGTGATTAAACATTACAATTATATGCATTACAATATATAATAGTGATCAACCATATGGTAATAAGGTTACAAAAAATCTCAATCACAAAACCCCCAAAGAATACAAAATCTCAATCAAAATTTTAAAAATCACAATAACATAATAATCAAATTCAGGGTTTGATGGTTTCGTGAAGTTTCAAAGTGGGTGAGAGAGATAAATTAGGGAGGATTCATGGGGTTTTAACATTTTTGTGGAGAGAGAGAGAGATATTCATAGCATAAACAAAGAAAGGGGAAGAGAGATTCATGGCAGAGAAAAGAAAATTGAAGGGATATGGAGAGAGTACCGTAGGATAGAGGTTTACCTTTGAGTTGTACAAGGAAGAGAGAAGGGTAGAGTTGGAAGTGATGGGTGAATTATCTGCTGAAAAAAAATAAAAAATAAAAAACATCACCCATATGTTTGTTGCAAAGTGCTGGAAAAAAATGACAAATTAGCTGTTAGACCCTACATAATGACTAGGGGTGAGCAAAAAACCGAAGAAACCGATAAACCGAACCAAATCGATCCGAACCAAATAAAATTATTCGATTTTTAGGGTTTCGGTTCCTAAATTAAGGAACTGAAAAGATTCGGTTTCTCCATAAGAGGAACCAACAAAAATCGAACCGAGAATAAATATTATCAATAAATAAAACTCTAAATGTAGCTTAACCCTTCATTATTTTTTTATTTTTTTTTCATATATTAAAATGCTAAAATGTAGTATTATCAATTAAATATTTGACTTAAACAATAAATTTACAAATTTTGATGGAATGCAAACCGAGAAATCGAACCAAACCGATCTATTTTTTGGTTCAGTTTCAGTTCCTCCTATTTATTTCGGTTCGATTTATACTGTGGTCGGTTTCGGTTTTGATTTCTAATTTTAGGAACTGAAGTTTTTGGTTTTGGTTTTATACCAAAACAGACCCATGCTCACCCTTAATAATGACTATGAATTGGTTTAACCACCCTTATTGTATTTTTTAGCTTTTGGACCCTAAAAAGTTAAAAAATAATATAAATTGTCAAGAATGCCCTCCACTAACAATTCAAAACCACTATTTTCCCAATAAAAAAACCCCACTTAAACCTAAACCACTATTCTCAAAACTACTCATCCCAACCCGAAGTTACTCATCCCTAACTTAAAATCTCTCTCACTAATTGTAAATCGCTCATCTCCAAACCAAAATCAAATATCACTAACCTTTTTCTCCCAAAAAACTTTATTTCTCACTCTAGAATTACACTTAACGATGATTTTTAGTTCATAACTACAAACCCCACTTAATTATTATACAATTTACACCTTCATCTTCTCATTATCAACAGTAAACCTAACATTTTAATAGTATTCGGTTGCGAATGAGTGATTTTAAGAGTGTTGGGGAAGATGAAACATAAATGGTAAATTTAGTATTTTTAAAGAATCGATGAATTTTATGGTCTGAAAGCTAAAAAATACAATCAATAGGTGTTAAGACAAATTAATGATTATTAGGTAGGAATTTGCCGAAAAAATAGGTTCTTGTTTTTTGTAAAAAATTTTTTGAAAATTATGAGAATAAATACTACTTTTTGCCATCTTTACAAAATCGATACTAAAATTAACAAAATCGATAATGGTCTCATCTACTACCCCCTAGCTGCCACCCTATTCTCTAACATTAAATGTTGATGGGTAGTATAATCTGCTACAGTAATAAATTTACCAACTCACAAATATTACTCAACAAATGACAAAGCTATAACAAAACAATTACAAAGATATCCAAACGAATGTCAAAATTCGGGCAGAGAAAATGATAAATAATACATAAAATATGAGAAACTATCCTACTGGAGTTGTTGAGTAGTCTAATCTGCTATAGTAATAAGAGAGAAGATTTCCCCCGAAATACACTACCAACCTTAAAAATCAAAGATTCTTCTTCTTATTATTCTTCTTCAACAACAAAGCTTCTACAAAAATCAAAACTGATTCTCCTTGATGTACTGTTTGTATCCTTCATGTGCCAAGTCTTCCAACTATTATTCTGTATTCGCTAAAGTCTTCACACAGAGGTCATTGGGGAGGAAAAGATCGTTGTTATCATAGGTTATTCTCGTTGCCAAAGACCATTGTTATCCTTATCTTCGACCGTTGAAGTAATCGTTGCAATAAATATCATCTCTAACTCTGTATCCACCATCTTTCACTGTGTATCCGTATCATGATTTGAAGTTTTTTTTCTTAAGAAAAATACTATGCAAGACGATACAATTTGTACATAATCATTTTTCTTTGTCTTTTTAATCATTTGTCTTCTGCTACTTTATCATTTATCATTTTTCTTGTGTCATTTTTAGCATTTATTATCTGCTACAATATCATCGGAATTGTTCACTGATATTATTTATTTTGGGATTCCTATCATTTGTTTTAGGGATTACTGAAGTTGAGTTTTATATTATTTTTCTCATTTGTTTTTTGCTACTTTATCACCGGATTTCTTTATTTATATCATTTGTTTCAGGGATGAATGAAGTTTAGCTTTATACCATTGTTCATTTTGGTAGGGATATTGTACGTCCAAAGATCAGATCAACAGTTAGTTATGTTGGAGGAAGTACAAAACTTACCTCACTAAAAGCGCACTCGTCATACAAAGATTTTGTTACACTCCTTAAAGAAATAAGTAAAATCCATCGTGAGGAATGTAAGCTGTACAACTTCGTCCATGGTTGTGCATGCGTAATTTCATCAGTCCAGGACTTTACCATAATGATCAATATGCATAAAACCAATCCTGGTACACCCTTTCACATATAAATTGTTAATGAGCTTAGGGTACCTTCCCTGAACTCCCAGAACTTTATTTCTGATTTAGTTCTTCGGGTAAAGGGTTGTCCACCACCAAAGATACTGGTTCAGGTAAAGGGTTGTCCACCACCAAAGCGGGGGTACCTTTGCGTCATAACTCATTTCCTGATCCTGAACCTGAATACAGAGGTCACCCTGAAATAAATGGTAGAGGGCTTAATCTACGTAGGTTTGGACCTTTAGTGGATGATGATGATGATGATGATGTTCCTCAATCAAATGAATCCCTTGAAACTCTCCCTACTGATGTTCCTCCCTCAAATAAACCTAGTATTCATCAATCAAATGTTTATCTCACAAATAAACTTGTGTTAACTAATGTTCCTCAATCGAATGAACCTTTTCAAACTATCTCTACTGATGTTCCTCTCTCAAATAAGCCTTATATTTCTTAATCAAATAATCATCTCTCAAATGAACCTATGTTAACTAATGTTCCTCTTTCAAATGAACTTATGTTAACTAATGTTCCTCTTTCAATTGAACCCGAACCGATCATTGGACAAACTGAACCTTCAGTTAAGCTCGCATAATTTGTCATTTGTGAGGCATTTTTTAACATTTTTTTCAAACTAGTATCATCCTAAGAAGCATATTTCTCATTTGTTTAACTGAATTACGGTTTGAGTCACAGCCCGAACAGGTGAAAGATCTTATAGATTTTCGATTTAAATCTGCTGCATACACAGAAGATCTCTATAACTTCAGTAAAGAGTTTAACATTGGTAATCTATATTGAGATATGATTGAACTCAAGAATCACATATGAGCTTATGCAGTTGTAAACAAGTTCAATCTCGAGCACGTTCTGAGCAACAAATATAAAATTGTGGTACGTTATAAAGATCATAAATGCTCTTGGCAGATTTATGCGACAAAGTTGGTCGGTTCTGCTCTATTTAGAGTAAGTACTTATTGCTCCGTGCATACATGCATCCGAGTAGAAACTGAAGGTGGGAACGCGTATAAAGCAGCGTCTAGTAGATTGGCTGCTTCTATAATCAAGGAAAAGCTACAAAAATACTTAAACTACAAACCTTCCGAAATTATTGATGATATGCAAATTAATCACAATATTGATGTAACATACAGTCTTGTCTGGCGTACAAAAGAAAAAGCCCATGCAGAGGTATCATCACTTTATATGTCAATTATTCACCCATACAAGTAATTTGTATAATAACTTTTTATCATTTTATCGTATGCCATTTTTTCGACTCACTGTGTCATTTGTACTGTGATGTTTATCATTTGTCTGCTGCACAATTTCATTTGATATGCATAATTATTTCAGATGCGAGGCAGCTTTGAGAACGCATACCAACTACTTACGAACTATTTTTTGGAAGTGAGGTTGGTTGACCCGGATTTTGTATTTGACATACAAACTGCGAGTTTTAATTATATGAGATTCGCAAAGTATTTTTGGCGTTTTGGTCTTCCCAAAAAAACTTATAAACTATTGAGACCAGTTGTTGTGATTGACAGAACTTTTTAAAAGGCGAGATATTATGGGACTCTACTAACAACCATCGCTATTGACCCAAGCAATCATATTTTTCAACTTGCGTTTCCGATAACAGACTCGGAGACCAACGAAAGCTGGACATACTTCCTGGAGATGTTTAGGTCTAATTTTCACGGTTATGACACTAGATTCGTTATCATCTCTGACAGGAACGCTGGAATTATTAATATTGTACACAAATCATGTTGAGAGTTGGAATAATACTATTTTGAAAGTAAGAGATCTCCCTATCCAAGTGTTTATTGAGGAATTGCGTAGAATCTGTTCAGAAATGTTCTACACGTATAGGAAGAAAGTTGAGAAGAGTCAAGTTCGCTTAACGTCATGGGCTACGGATCACTGTGAGAGCATAAAGTTTGTGACAGATTTACTAACCTACAGGGTTCGTACATCACGTCACCATTTTCAGATGATTAGTTATGGCAGAACCGATTCTGTAAATATTAAAGATGGTACGTGTTCTTGTCGTTGGTGGCAAACGATGGGTATACCTTGTGAACACGGAGTACGTGCTCTCGGTCTTACTAATATTGATCCAACTACACATGTCTCTGAGTACTTCACAAATGATACATACAAGGCTGTTTATGAACCTATACGGATTCCTATAAGAGGAATTGAGCAGTATAAAATTTTAAAAACTGATCCATGTGTTCGTGCTTCTATTCTAGCAGTTTGAGTTGGTCGTCCTCACAAGCAAAGGAAGAGAAGGGAAAAAATGTCTGGTCTTGTCACCAAACTTAGATTTTGCAGTAGGTGTCAAAAAAATGGATACAATCGTCATTATTGTAAGCTTCTGCCAATCCCATCCGACGACAATACATGTCCGACAATGACACCGTCTTTTACGATGAGCACCGAGCCACCTGTCATCCCTGATGATGATATTGCAATCCGTTTGCACTAATGATTTTGGGTACTCTATGTATCATTTGTTTGTATGATCTTTATCGTCAGTGTTGTTAAAATCATCATTTGTCTAAATATAATTGTCATTTATTTAAAAAGAATTTCTCATTTGTTTGTTTCCATTATATCATAATTTACTGCTGAATTATCATTTGTGCACAAAGAATTTCTTATTTGTTTGTTTCTATTATATCATTGTTTGCTTCTGATCTGTCATTTGTGCAAGAAGAATTTCTCATTTGTTTGTTTCCATGATATCATTGTTTTCCTCGGAACTGTCATTTGTTCTTAAAGAATTTTGTATTTGTTGATATATTTTATATCATTGTTTGCTTCTGAACTGTCATTTGTCTGTAGAATTTATCTGTAGAATTTCTTATTTGTCTATAGAATTTTTATCATCAGTTTTGTTAAGTTCATCATTAAACTTGTCCCCCTTATATCATCATTATTTTCTTACATAACTGTGAGTGTTTTGTTTGCCACATATCAAATGAAAACCACTATTTAACAGCAAAAAACAAACGAAATAGTAAAAAACAAAACAAAACAGATGTTCATTCATACATATGGAAAGTACTAGTTACCACAAAAAACTAACAAACTAAACACCAAAAAAACTAGAACAAATGTTCACAACTCCTGATCACATTTTGGGCATTCCAGATCGCGCTCCAAAGCCTGGATCTTCTATTGGAGACACCAAATCTTATAAGATGACTCTTCCCACAGTTTCTTATGCTCATCCCGGTCTAACTTTACGGCACAAAGCTGATCTTCCAAGAAGCGCATATGGAACTTGAACTCTTTAAAACGCTGATCTCTCTTATCTATAACTTGATACAATTCATCCTGAATATAATCAAACACTCTTAATTTCTCCCTGAAGTCTTTGTAATGCTCTTTCAGCATTTGGGCCTTCTCACCAGAGATATCTTTCTCTATTAGACATAGTCTATTCAATTTGTAGAGACGTTGGTCACGCTGATCTTCCTGCATCCCTACCGACTCAAACGAATCGTATGGAGTATTCGAAGAGACATGACTGACTCGAGTGGAGTGGAGTGTGACATTTTTTTTGGGAACTTGAAAAGAGTTAACAAATGATAAATCATATCTAACAAATGATAAACCATAGTTAACAAATGAATAATTATTTTTTTAAGTACAAATATTATCTACTAACAAACAAACACAATTCATTGTATCAAATAACCAAATAGACCATTGGTAGTTAGCAAATGATAAATCATTGATAACAAATGATAAATCATATCTAACAAATGACAAACTATAGTTAACAAATGAATAATTATTTTTTTTAAGTACAAATGTTGTATACTAACAAATAAACACAATTCATTATATCAAATAACCAAATAGACTATTGATAGTTAACAAATAACAAATCATTGATAACAAATGACAAATCATATCTAACAAATGACAAACCATAGTTAACAAATGAAAAATTATTTTTTTAAGTACAAATGTTGTCTACTAACAAACAAATACAATTCATTATATCAAATAACTAAATAGACCATTGATAGTTAACAAATGACAAATTATAGATAGTAAATGATAAACCATAGTTAACAAATGAATAATTATTTTTTTAAGTACAAATATTGTCTATTAACAAACAAACACAATTTATTATATCAAATAACCAAATAGACCATTAATAGATAATAAAAGATAAATCATTGATAACAAATGATAAATCATATCTAACAAATGACAAATCTCATATAACAATGACAAGTCACAACTAACAAATGAATAATCGTGTTTTTAAGATCAAATGTTGTCTACTAGCAAAAAAAACATAATTTATTATATCAAATAACCAAATATACTATTGACTTACATCAAATGTTGTTTATCTACAAAACAAATAGATCAATTCTTCGTTCATGGTTTACAAATTATATATAACAAATGTCAAATCATAAAAGACGAATGACAAATAATAGATATCGAATGACAAATCATAGATGACAAATGACAAATAATATATAACCACAGGTAACAAATGCCAAATCCCAGATAACGAATGACAAATCATATATAAGAAATGACAAATTCATTATAAGTGGATGACATAATTCATAAAATGACATACATTCAACTAGACATACTGGATTCTGACTCCATTCTAACAAATAATAAATATGTCATATACCAATGACAAATAAGATATAACAAATAAGAAAGATCAATAAATAAATGATATTAATAACTGTTTATAACATTACAAAATTACATAAATTATATATTACAACAAAATACAGATCAAAGTTTTTAAATATCTCCTACGGCTCAACTCCCAGCCGTAATTGGTCATAATAAATTGCGTAACGACATTCATCACCGTCTATCAGATTTGGAAATTTCATTCCCCTTTAAATATTGTCTATAAAGACAAGCATATTGACCCCCGCAGTCATAACCATTTGGCTGTATTGGACATTTCCCAAAATGAGTTGTCCATTTGGAGTTTAGACTATAATTCTTTACTTTTGAACCAGTAGGTAGACTACTACGATTGGCAAAATCTCTTCATATCAATATTTTGGGGAGGATATTTGATAGTTGATCTTCAATATGCTGGTGTCCAGGAGATAACTTCTTCTTCTGTGCATTTGCAATTTTTGCATCCACCAGTGAATTGTAGATGCATATTTTTCTTCCCTTAATGGACCCAGTACAAAGGACCCACTTCATAGATGTAATTTGTTCCCAAATTAATTTCTTCTTCAATTCCACACTTGCTGGAGAGGACATATTACGAGTCCAGACATTGAAAGCCCTGCCAATATATTGACAAGAAAAGATATCCGCCAACGCAATCTTTTCTTTAGCTTCGCGGGCAAGATGTTGTGTATCAAAATATTGAATCAGAGCTTTAATATACACATCAATGACCTGAACAGAAAACAAAAATGACAAATTATATAACAAAAATAATAAAGTTCATTAATTCAAATAACAATAGCGTCAAAACAAATGATAAAGGTCAAGGAAAACAACTTCTATTTAAAGAAATGCCAAAGTACAACAATAAAAGGATAAACAATTTAAAAACAAATGGTAGAGACTCATGTACAAATGACAGTTTTATGAAAAAATGAAGTATATGATAGTGATAACCTAATAAATGACAGAGGAAAAGAAAGAAATAATATAAATACCTCGTTGTCCGACCATTCTTTTGGATGTAAGGTGTATAGAGTGTTAAGGCAAACAGTTTCTTCACCTATCCTCCTATAGGTACTCCTATTATCCTTTATAATTTCAGGAGATAATTCATCTTTCCTCAGTAACCAGACTTGGTCCACATGGTTTTTCTCATCTAGGGAGATGGGTCTTTGAATAAAAGATTCCAATAGCACTCCCGAAAGAAGCTCGTCAAGGTGAGCATGCAATAGGTTCATTTGACAAGCCATTTTGAAGGCTCTTTCATTATTATCTTCGTCAGTTAGTATATACCTCTTCTTTAAGGTGACATCCACTTCTAACTCCATTAAAACAAGCTAGAAAAGATATGTCAAAATAAGAAAATAAAATATAAATGTGCATATTACATAAGAATGAGTAATAAACCAGTTGTATGGTTTAAAAGTACTTCATACACTGGTCTGGTCAACAACAATTTCTTTTATTACTTATGCAAGGTCTAGTTTTTTTTGTCAATTTCCATCATTATCATCCTTGCCTTCAACCACCTTCTCTTTACTCTGTTCCACATCATCGTTACTCTCTTTAGTCTATAAATAAACATACTACAAATGATAAAAGTGATACAAGATATAGAAAAATAAATATAAGAAAATGAAAAGTTACTAACAAAGAAATGATAAGTTACCTGACTAGCTTCATCAACATCTTCCTCCTATTTACTTTATTCCACCTCCTTTTTACTCTCTTTAGTCTGTAAATAAACGGACTACAAATGATAAGAGTGAGACAAGATATAGTAAAATAAAAATAAAAATAAGAAGTCACCTGCAAACAAATAATAAGTTACCTGATAAGCTTCATCAACAACTTTCTCCTGGTTGAAGAATACTATATCAGTTTTTGCTACCTCTGCAACCACCATAGTATGTATAATAAAGGTTAAAGAAGAAACAAATTAAAATTAAAAAAATTGTATGGATAAGTAATGTTAATATTATGGATAGCTCAATAGAAACAAATATTAGTTGCAGTCAGGTAACTTGAGGTTACGTATCCTCTTCTTCAGTAAATACTTCATTAACATATTGCATATTTTTTTTCTATTATAATACACCAATACAGTTGGTTGTTCTGAATCCTCTTCTTCAACAACTTGAGGTTACTTTTCTTCATATTTAACTTTCTCCTCGCCATCTTTCTTAACATCATCAACTTTCTCATCACCATTCTTTTATCTGTAAAATAGGATATACATACTACGAATGGTAAAATTAGATGAACAAACAAAAGGGTAGCAACAAATATGATACATAGCTCAAAACAAATATTAGATAAATACCTCTTGAACTTCCTATTCTTTAGCAACTTGAGGTTGCTCTTCTTCAACAAATTTAACTTTCTCTTCGACATCTTTCTCATCATCATCATCTTTTTTGTCACCCTTCTTCCACTTCACATACAACAAATGAAATGAGCAAAAACTTCATAAGAAATGAAAGTTATGGAAAAGAGAATGACAAATACATCCTAACAAATGCTAAAATATTTTGAACAAATGACAGACTTCTGAACAAATAACAAAGTTCATAAAGTAAATGCCAATTTTTTGAAAAACAAATGTCAAATAAAATTATATAAATGATAAGAAATAGTAAATGGATGATACCTCTAGAAAACCACCACCATATTCAGACGGCATCATTCCAAATTTACTTCTTTTCCAACTTCAACATCATCATCTACCATTAAATCTTTTACCACATCTAATCCCTCTTTAGGCGCAACTTACTAAAGTAAATTTTCTGCAGTTGATTAAAATTTATCAAGTTTTTAAAATTCTGCCAGTCTCTTCCTTGGTGCTCTATTAGCCAAGCCCTTATTGAGGATCTTGGGGTCACGGCCCCACTCTACGAGCATCGATATTGTCCCCACTTAACCACTACGGATTTCCAGCAGTATGAGATTTTTATTCCTAAGAAAAGGCCTCGGTGACATATAGAGTGAAATATTAACTTAAGAACCATACACGTGACAGGATCTTAAGCGATGTGGGACTAAACTATTGGTGTTACCATCACCGCTAATGGGATAGGTATCTTTCCAATACCCGCTCAGTCGAGGTGTTACAATCCCCCCACCTTTAAGATCGAGCCGTCCCTGGCTCTGATACCATTTTATCACGACCCCACTCTACGGGCACCGATATTGTCCCCACTTAACCATTGCAGATCTCCTATAGTGTAAGATTTTTCTTTCTAAGAAAAGGCATCGGTGACATGTAGAGTAAAATCTTAACTTAAGGACCATACACCTTGGTGACATGTAGAGTAAAATTTTACCTTAAGAACCATACACCTGGTAGGATCTTAAACAATATGGCACTAAACTATTGTACTACCATCAGGTGCCTTTCCAATACCCGCTCAGCCGGGGTGTTACAGTCCCCCCACATTTAAGATCGAGTCGGGGACCCCGACTCTGACATTATCACGACCCCACTCTATGAGCACCAATTTTGTCCCCACTTAACCACTGTAGATCTCCTGTAGTGTGAGATTTTTCTTCCTAAGAAAAAGCCTCAGTTGTATGTAAAGTAAAATCTTAACTTAAGGACTATATACGTAGCAAGATCTTAAGCGATGTTGGACTAAACTATTGGTGCTACCGTCACCACTAATGGGCTAGGCACCTTTCTAATACCGGCTCAGCCGGGGTGTTATAATTTCCCAACCTTTAAGATCGAGCCATCCTTGGCTCTGATACCATTTTGTCACACCCCAAAATCCACTTTCTGATAGAAATCATAAAGCAAATCCTAAGGCATAACAAGTCGGGCATCCCAAGGATAAAACCCCACAGATGTAATATATTTATAAAGAAATTAATTACATCTACGTATACCAAAGCAAAATAGCGGAAATAATAAAATTATCGAATAAAATAAATAATATCCCCCACATCTAATAACACACTATAACTACTTTATAATACCAGTTGGTGTCGATGCTTAAAAACAACATTAATAATTGAACATCATCTCCTCAGTAAGTATTGCATCATTTATACATATATATATATATAATATTATATCACATTAGTATCTCTTTATTATCTCGGTCTGTCATGTTCAGTGACCGACAATAATTTTGTCACAACCCCACTCTACGAGCACCGATATTGTTCTCACTTAACCATTACGGATCTCCTACAGTGGGAGATTTTTCTTCCTTAGAAAATGCCTCGGTGACATGTAAAGTAAAATCTTAACTTGAGGACCATACACCTGGTAGGATCTTAAGCGATGTGGGACTAAACCATTGGTGCTACCTTCACCACTAATGGGCTAGGTATCTTTCTAATACCTGCTCAGTCAGGGTGTTAAAGTCCATCTACCTTTAAGATCAAGTCGTCCTTGACTCTGATACCATTTTTTCACGCCCCAAAATTCACTTTCTTATAAAAATCATAAAGTAAATTCTAAGGCATAACAAGTCGGGCATCCCATGTAGGGCTGTCAATAGACCGGATCGGGCCAAGATCATGATCGATCCTGACCCAATCCGTTAAGGAATACATCGATCTTGACCCGATCCATGATCCTAAAGGATCACTAATTTTGCGATCCTGACCCGATCCTTTAAGGATCTCGGTGATCCTTACCCGACCCGATCTGATCCGTTAAGCTTTGATTTTTAGCAAACAACATATAAGTTGAGAGTGAGTACAAACAAAAAGATGTATTATATTTGCAATTTTGCATATATTATATCCATGTAAAATATAGAGTTAGAGACTCATTTTGTACATAACCAAAATCTATGAGCTCTTAAAACATGGCAACAAATTCACAGGACTTTAAAATCTTGAGCATCCATAGGACTTCAAAATCATGTAACCTGTTTGTAAATAAAATCAAGTTGATTCTGACATCATTAGCACACAACATTAGATTCCAGTACATATACCATATTAAGGAAAAAAAGTTAGTTATGGTAGATTCCAGTACATATACCATTAACACACAATATTAGATTAATGAGGTATCTTGATTTACTACCAAATTGGTGTAGAAAGCCTACTTGAAACTATTTGCCATGTCCCAAAGCTAGATTCAAGTCACTCTTAAAGCCCAGTTGTCAGACCGTTTAATATTTGTATCATTCTTATTCTCAATGTAATAGTCAGTATAGAAATGATTTAAATATCATCATTTATATTGGTTTGTCTAGAAAAATTACAATCTAAGCTAAGAGGTGAGGGTGGTATAAATTACAATCAAAGCATCAAAGAGTTGCCAAACTGACCCCCTTATCTAACAATGATGGAATCAAAGAGCACCAATTAAGAGTATATGATATAATATTTGGTTATTTTCTTAGATTGCATATATTATTCTCTTTTATATATTAGCCATGATTGGCAGACTTCACAAATGATCATTTGTCCTAAATTTTTGAATATGCTTAAAGCCTTAAAAGGGATATATGATATAATATTTGGTAATTGCTATCAAAATAACTAACTTTCTATTTGTTTAACAGGTGATTTTGACATCATTAAGAGTATTCCTGGAGATCGGTGAAGCTCAGAAATTAGATATCATCAAGTTGTAAAGAACATAAAAGAATTTGAAGAACATATATCATCCAGATCTTATATCATCATCAATAGATATTATCATGCTATAAAGAACATAAAAGAAAAGTTCAAGTATCAATTAAACATAACATAAATCTGTCATTACCTTGTTTATTATCATAGCTCTTCCTCCGACATATCATCGTCTTCCTCGCTATCATCTAACTTAGGAGCTAAAACTTCCGGCATAATGTCTAAAATTTTATTAGCTGGGCATGAAGCAAAAACTGAAAAATATGAAGAATATAAGAATTAATTCAGAAACTTAAACTTAAACTTAAAATATAAATGAAAATAAAATAATAACACCCAACATACTTTGTGTGCTAGAAGTAAGGGTGCAACTTTTGTCCGAATTTCCAATTTTTTCCGATTTTGGAACACTATTTTACAGTTCCGATTTTCAAAAATTCGATTTCTAAATTTTTCCAAAAAAATTTGGATCGGAATCGGAACAGATTTTGCAGTTCCGAAATTCAGAATTTTCCAATTCGAATTTTTCGATCCGATTTCCGATTCGAATTTTCCAATCCGATAATTTCGAATATATTCAGATCCGATTTATTCCGAAAAATATTCCAAATATCCATTCGATCCGATTATTCCGAAAATTTATAAGTTAAACACTTAAACTTATATCTAAACTAGGGCTCCATTCTCCACTCCTCTTCCTCCAAAATACACCACTGACTCTTCTCCACTGATCTCCACCACCGACTCTTTGCCACTGCCTCCACCGACTCTTCTCCTCCAAAAATCAAAATTCATCCCTACCTCCACTTCACCATCGACTCTTCTCCACTGCCTCCACTCCACTGATCAGCAGTCCACTCCTCTGGAGATCGATTCACTTTGATTTGAAGTAGAATCTTGGGCGTACATATCCAGTATCCATCTCCACTGCCTCCACTTTGATTCGAAGAAGAATCTTTTAATCTTTGATTTTAAATCTCTACTGCCTCTGTACAGTAGTTTCATAGGTGACTCTCTCTCTCTCTAGGTTGGCAACATTATATCACAATTAAAAACAATATCTTGATTTGGGTTTGATTTCCGAATTATTCTGAAAATACATTCCAAAATTATTCCAAAAATATATTCCGAAATTATTCCAAAAATACATTCCAATTTTTTTTTTTGAATTATTCCGAATTCTAAAATTTCCGAATATTCCGAATTCGAAAATATTTATGCAGTTTCGAAAAAAATTGGATCGGATCAGAACAGATTTTCCAGCTCCAAAAAAAATTAGAAAAATTCTGACTAGGCTCATTTCCGATCCGATCCGATCCGAAAACAGGCCTAGCTAGAAGGCAGCCAATCTTGTGTGCAAATAAGTGCCCCAAGTGTCTCTGGAAGCAATAAGGAACGATATTTATTTAGAACCCTTCCTCCGGTGCTAAATGCTGACTATGAAGCAACAAAAGATATGGGAATAGAAAGAATGTCACGTGCTATCGCTGACAACGTCGGATACTTATGTTGATTTATCTTCCACAAATCTAATATTTGCATTTCATTATGTGAAAATATGGGTTCCTCGAGGTATTGTTCCAACTCCGACTTGTTAGCCATACAATCGAGACCCTCTTGCAAATACCAATTCTTAACCCTCTTAGATTTACTTGAATCTAGATTTATTGCATTCGATGATGCTCTTTTTCCACCATTACCACAAACACCTGATGACGAAGCATGAGAAGTACTCAGAGGTGATGTAGAATGTGAAGTGTATACTTTGTAAATATCCTCCAATGCGATACATACTTTTTCAACATGCAAGTTTACTTCACCATGGTATATAAGATTCTAGTAGTAATGTACAAATTTGATATTGAATCTGGGATCAAGGACAACGGCTACGACCAAAACCAAACTACAATAAGACCAATATTTTTTGAACTTCTCCATCATTGACGTTGCCATCATTTGTACTGTGATATTTGGGCTTTGAAGCCAATCCATCAAACATAAATGTATCTCACAAACCTCAGAGAAATAAATATTAAAAGTGGGATACTTGGTACCTGAAATGGCTTTTGTGGAATCATAAAAGACTTTCAAGCAATTACATATATCCTTCGCCTTTTCCCATTCTTCTACCGTGGGATTTACTTTGAAACCAATTTCCCGTTGGTTCAACTGAGCAAATGCTTCTTTAAACTCTAGTGCCCTTTCGATCATAAGGAACGTGGAGTTCCACCTCGTTAAAACATCAGTACAAATATCTTATTTTGATTTAATCTTCACCCAATTAATCGCATTTTTCCATTTTATCTTTTTTTGTGGTGTCTTTTTAACATAAATACAACTATCCCAGATCTTTCTAAAGGTATCTCCAAGAACAGCCAAACCATCCTTAACAATGAAATTGATAATGTGAGCCGTATAACGCACGTGAAAGATCTTCCCACCTAAAATCAAATGATTTCCTCGGTTAAGATTCATCTTTAAGTTTGCAATCATAGCATCATTCGAAGTGGCATTATCGAGGGTGATAGTGGTCAACTTTTGATAGATATTCCAATCGAGCAAACAGTTCATGACTACTTTTGATATATCTTCGCCTGTGTGATCGCCTTCCATCTTCACAAAACTCATAATTTTCTTCTTTAAGACCCAATCATTATCAACAAAATGTTCTGTCAAACACAAATATGCATCTTTAGTATGCTCAGAACTCCATAAGTCAGTGGTACAACTTATTCTTGATTGAAGCTTGTCTGAAAACATATACAACTTCTGTCTTTCTTGTTGGTAAATCACCATAACATCCGTCCTTAGTATATTCCGAGAGATAAGTTTGAATTGAGGTTGAAGATTGTTGACGAATGTTCAAAAAAACTCATGCTTCCAAGATCAGCACGACTTCACTTTACCAAATGGGCATTCATGTTTGATTATCATCCTTCTAAGATCAGCACGACTTCGTTCTTGATTAAACTTCCAAGCCTTCACTAAATGAGCATCATCATTTGGATTTATCGTATCTGTAATTAACGGTTGTCTTGCTTCATTATTTTTTTTAAGTTTGCATCTTTTCAAGTGATTTCTCAAATGTGAAGTCCCATTGCCTGGTGTCGCCCCCAAACTTCTATTGCAATGGTTACAAAAAACAACAACGGCGCCTTTTCTATTTAACTTCTTTTCAAAGTCCAGCCACACACTCGACCTACAAGCCCTTTGAAAAGGATTACTTTGTTCCTCAGTATCATGATCATCTATCATAATAGCATCATCCGGCGCGGGTGTAGTGCCAGACATGATTACGAATTTACGATTAATCCTACAACTTCAATAACTTAATCATTTAGCTTTCATTTGACTTTAATCAGAATTTGTTAATCCAAAGTAAAATTAAAGAAGTAAACAAATTACAGTTTGTAACTTCTGTAAGTTACAACTTACAAACTAAACAAATTACAAAATTCCAATGGCAAACAATATATTTGAAACTAAAATTATTCAATCATAAGCATATTAACTTCATTTTGTAACTTACAGAACACAACAGTTAGTAACTTCAGTTTGGGGATACAATTTTGTAATTTGGGGATAAAATTACAGAATTATAGAATTACAGAACACAACAGTTTGGGGATAAAATTATGTAATTCTATAATTTTGTTTGTAATTTCAGTTTGTAACTACCCCCTTTCATCTTCTCTCCCTCGTCTCACCGTCACTTTATTTCTACCATTAAAGCCATCATCGACCCACGATTAAAAGGAGAACTCTAAATCACTCTCCAGCCATCACCCATCAAAAGACATCTACATATCCTCAAATTAATCCCAAAAAAAAAGACCCAATCATTTTTCCTCCCACCACTACTAATGGGGAAACACAAATCAATGAAACAACCCCATTTGCATTCTACTATAGACAATCAGAATAGAATACCATAATCACACACAACACTACACATTGCACCAAAATGAGAATTTTTAAACACAAACAAACAATGAAGATGTACTAAAGTGAAGTTGGGGTAAGTTGTAATGGGTAATAAATGGTTTGCGGGTGTTTGATAGAAGGGAGAGAGAGTACCTGGGGTTGCTGTAGATGTTGAGCAAAGCGAGAGCTCTCTCTCCAGCTTTAACTCTAAGCTCCAATGGTGGACGAGAGAGAGAGAGAGACCTGGTTCCGCTCTGAGGGTAAACCAAAGCAAACCTAGGGATAATTATAGGATGAAGTTGGGGCGTTATGAGAATTAAGAATTTGAGATTGAGAGTTGAGAGATGAGAGCCCTAGTTTGATGAATACTAATCTATCATCTATGAATCATAATTTCATATTACTTAAAGTCTTAAATACCTTAACGGATTAGGTTTTTAACGGATCGGGTCAGGGTAAATCCTAACACGATCCGCCAACTAAAGGGTAGGATCATTAACGGATCGGGTCGTAGAAGATCAATTTTTTCGGATCCTGATCCTTTGTTAACAGATCGGATACCGGGTCAAATCCTACCCATTGACAGCCCTAATCTCACGGATGAAACCCCATAGATGTAATATATTTCTAAAGAAATTAACTGCATCTACTTATACTAAAGCAAAACAGCAGAAATAACTCAATTATCGAATAAAATAAATAATATTCTCAACAAAATATACTAACGAGAAAATAGATTACGACAATGAAATCTAAAATAAATATCATAAATACCCTACGACAGCTCATCAATATAATAAAACTTCAAAGAATCCCGAAATGATCAACCAAGCCTTACTAAGCAAAATCCTACCGTGCTCAACCTCCTATGAAAAAATATAGCGCACAGGGCGTCAATAAGCACAATTATTGCCGGTTACTGAACATGGCAGACTAAGTTAATAAAGAGATACTAATGTGATATAATATTCTATATATATGTATAAATGATGCAATGCTTACTGAGAAGATGAGGTTCAATTATTAATGTTGTTTTTAAGCGTCGATGCCAATCGGTATTATAAAGTAGTTATAGTGTGTTATTAGATCTGGGGGATAACTAACAGATGATGTACTCAGGGTTACTTGTAATTCAGTGGGACCACACTCTCGTACCCTTATGTCTTCAACAGAAGCGTATCCCTTATTGTCGAGTTAGGGATTGGCGGATTCCTTTTTAGTGAGCTAGAAATTAGCGAAGGAATCGCCAGATCAAGGTGATCAAGGATTTTTAACCTATAGGTCTAAAGCCTGATTTATTTTTACTTTCAGGGATCTAAGCCCACGAGATGCTCGCATAGCATGCAGGCGAGAAGTAACAAAGAAATAATTTAGGGACTTACAACCTGGGATACTGATAAACAGTTACCAAATATTTTATTTAGGGACTCGAACCCAAGGACCCTGACAATATAGCCATACTGTGTACATGACTCTAAGTTATTATATGCATGAATGATTTAAGAGATCGACACTCAATCAAAATGACCTATATGTCTTTGCTCTATAGGCTATCATATGATTGGCGATCTTATGCTCAACAGCCTTTCTACCCTCACAAGTATAAGAGTGGGGACTCTGCCAATATTAAATATTTTATCTATTAATGATCTATCTATCCTAACAATGTGATGATTATATTAAAAGAAGTTCAAATCAACCTAGTCAAGTTAAGCAACACACTATTAGCTCAAAGAATTTAATTTAGTAATTCATAGTAGACTAGTCTGCTTACTTACTAAATATGAGTCTTACATCCATTAAGTACCCAAGTTATAAAGATGACCTCTAGATGGTTATAATGGTCTAGTTTTGACTATGGTTAAAAGATTTCAGTCCCAATTTTAGACATGAGTTCTCTTTGTTAAGTTAACACTTGCCTACATGATAAGAGTATAGTTATATATCCTGCTGATTCTTCATAATATCCACTAGTTAATTTATGTCTAAGATAAGCTATATAAAGGAATTAATACCTTGAATTCAGATGCTAAACCATACACCAACAATAAGACTTTCACTCATAACTATGGGGAAATGCTATAATCTGATTTATCATTTAGTTATTCCTAATCATAAGTATTTAACAATACAAATCAGCAACCCAACTCTTGATCTAATACACAAGCAAACCTATCATCATAATTATAATAAGTTGTATGATAAAACTAAGAACAATACTTTTATAAATCAGCCTACCTAGTTTTCATGTTCTAGGTAATCAAGAAGAAGATTTAAGGTTTAAGCCATATACTATCATGTGCAATAATTGATATACTAGTCAATAATCATGAGTAATACTCTCTACTGTGTATCGATTTGTTGTTCAATAAAGGGGAATAACTGTACTTGCTTGAATTGGAAACCAATGTAATATACTCAGAAAGAAACCGCCCGAAACTAATATAATAGACACCAACGATGAAGTCAGTGAAAGTAGAACACCTTCAGTTCTCTCTCCTGGATTCTCCCTCCCTCTGAAGAAGGTTAAGGTAGGTTGAGGAAATCTGATTTTAACTTCCTTGGCTTCTAATTGGAAATGGGGAAAAGGTTTGGTTTGTTTCTCTCTCTAGAATGTAAGGAGAAGAGATGGGTTTAGGAATTTAGGGTTGGGGTTTTGTTTTCCTCTCTCTAGATTTTGTATTTGGTAAAGGAGAAGAAAGGTTGAAAGAGAAGAATAAGGAGGAGGAGATGGAGTAAAGGGAGGGAAGTTATGATGGTGGGTTGAATGGGCTTTACAACTCAAACTTAAACTCAAAAAGATTATGATAGGCTACTACAAGGAGCAAGTTAATATCTAGTAGCCACCAGTGTGTAAAGCACACTAACTAAAAGATTAACCAAAGATAAGAAGAAGAAAAAATGGGGTGCTACACTTGGGGATTAAGGTTTTCAATTGGATCAGTGGGACATGATCCAATTGTTCATCAGTGAGATCTTCCATCTTCGTACCTTCAACTTTTTTCTTCAGGGGTACATATGTTTCTTTTGCCTTCTTGTTCTTCTTGTTGGCATTAGTCTTCCTCTGCCTTTCTCCCTTACCTTTTTTCTTCTCTTTAATCTTTTTTTTTTTTTTCTGGAGGTCTCTTTGCCAGGTTCTCGACTCCACCTTCTTCCTTTTCCCATCCTCTTTTTCATTACCTTCTTCTTCCCGCTTGCGTTTTGTAGTTTTCTCAGGAGTAGAGAATTGGTACTACCCAAGGATTAGAGTATCTCAAAGTGGTAGAGTATTGTCTCTAATAGTAGACATCGAAATTCATTCCAACATTTTACCATGGTTATGCAACATTTTACCATGGTCATCCAACTTCAGCAACATTTTATCATGCTCCTCCAATTGGGAGCATACCCTAACCTCTATAGCTCTGATCTCAGTGGCAGAAGAATTACTACCTACTGCAGGTGCACCGACTATAGGTACACTGACTGCAGGTGGCTCGATTGTAGGCGCAGTGCCGATTGCGGGTGCTTCGATGTGATTTCTCTAAAATATTCAAGCAGATGACGATGTAAAAGGGCAACTTAGAAATGACAAAAAAGTTTAATAATGATAATATGCAACTTAATAATGACCGAGAAAAATTAAACAAATGATAAGAAGAGGATACAAAATGTCAAACCTAAGCAAATAAAATGATACAAAACCTAAATTAAATGGCAATGAAGCAATAAAATGAATTAAAATCATACAAAGAATGGAAGATTACCATGGCCTCTTGCGCAAGTTTTTGTTTTATGTCTGTCTTGTAATAGCCAAATTCCATAGCTCGATACGATTAGAAATTAGTTATCACACTAATAATCCTGTAACAATATGATAATGGAAAGCAAGAAATTGAAACATATGTTTTTAGCGTGGAAAACCTCTGAATAGGTAAAAAACCACAACCTCGTGTGGAGGATTTTTATAAAAATTTCTTTATAGCTTTGAGTGGATATATTTATTACAAGTAATCTCTAGAATATAGAAATGCCTTTGATCTCGTAAAAAAGAAGTTTTAGTAATTTTTATAGTCCCTGTCTCTTCTGGAACTTCTCATTCTTATAGGATTTTCCCACAACTCTTCGTCGTGCTGGAGCACGTCTCCCAAATAATATTGTTAGTGGCGGTTGACTGAATAACTGACGAGTTCGTGGGAGACAGGTGTATTTGACTGAATAACGTTTCCTGGGTTTAGCTCGATATAGTTTCTTATGTAGTTCGTGGGGTTGGCTAAAATGTTTGACTGGGATGTTGTGTGCTGACATCGTATAAACCTGAGATGGAGGTAATTCGAACTGAGTGAGATCGATTACAAATGAGGTCGAGGAATAATCCCCTATAATCGCCCCCTCGCAACCGAAGTCACAGGTGGCTTTGGTTGGGAGAGAACATATAAAAAATTGTAATTTCAAAAAGAAGCAATGATGGCGCTTGACTGGGTGGAAGTTGCGTGGTTTTGGGAAGTGATGGGTATTAAATGATGGTGCGGATATATGTGACGGTTTGAGTTTGAATAGTCACGTCCGTAACAAATGACAACGCTTGGGAAAACCTACCTGCACAATAAAGTTAGGGTTATATAAATAGTACCTTTACCACCTTGTTTGGGTAAATTCTTGCATGCGTAATGCTCTCTGAAATGGTGAAAATACGGAGTATGGTTCTTGAAGAGATAATTGCGTTTGAAGCACAGCGGTTGAAGTTGAAGTACTTTGGTGATCATTATCTGGAAATGGCGATCCCAACGCCTGTTCCTCCGACGTATCGAGGCTTGTCGGGAGAGGAAGCGGTTGAAGTTGAGGAAGATTTCTACTGGAAGTGGAGATTTCATGTCTTCGTCTTGACGGGCGAGGAACGTTGGCCTGTCTCCGTACCCTTGCGGAAGACAAGGTTATGGGTCCATATGCCGGGAAAGGTGTATCTGCGGGGCAGATGTACTGATTTTCTGTGGTGTCAGGGATTCTAAGGTCGGGTCATCTTCATCTCTACCAACTCTGCGGTGGTGGTGGTTATAAAAGAGGCGGTGATGGCAGTGGAAGAGGAAAACTGGTAGGAAGATTCTGCTGATGCATTTCTATCCTGTTTTTGTGCTTTGAAGATCTTTCCATCTTGTTTTGTGAGAGCACACTGAGTCTACTGCTCAGATAATCCTCGCCTGGAGTTTGACTGTGCTTCATTCGAGCCATGTGAGGAGGACTTTTTATTGGTTCCACTACTTTCTTCGCGTCAGGGTGAAAAATTACTAAAGTAAGAAGAACTGGAAAAGTTGACGCCTCGCTGTGCCTGGTCGACCTGTAGCTTTGAACAAACAGGGAAAACTTATTATCTGTAAAGTTACTGAAGTTTAGTGCCGGTCGGATAACATGCTGTTGTATTCCTATGTGAAAACTTGTTATTTATAAATCGTGGTTTGAATAATATGAATAAAAATTGATTCTCACAAATTTTGTGTATAAAATCTTTTTTGATTTAATCTGAAATGTGTTAGTTAAGTATCTTTTTGATAAGTGCTAAAACGAAATTTTTGAATTGTGATGAATAAAAGATTTATGTTTTAACAGGAAATGAAATCGGAATTGTAGATATATGTTAATTCGATCTTTTTTAAGGTCGGTAGAGATACTATGCATAAGGTCGATTGTACTACTGAGGGGATAAGTTATAATAAGTGAGTCTCAGATCTTGGGTTTCTATTACGCGATACTAGGTAACATCTGAGTGAAAGAAGTAAGTGATTGGAAAATCTTATAAATACTGATAGGATGACCTACAAAAGCTCAGGTGAAGGTTAGGATGGTGCGAACTCGATCTCAGAGGATTTGTCATGCCGCTGAAGGTCGACTAGCCATAAAAATTGCTGAGGTGCGGGAGAGAATTTTTGGCTCACTCGGTTATGATGCTGAGTTACCGATGAGGGTGTGCCAACTCGAAGGGTTTGATATCAGGAGTATAAAACTTGAGTATGCTCGTTGCTTCTATGAGTCATTCTTTCATGCATTTACAAGGGATCCGACAGAACGACAAAGGGTTGTGGGTCTGATTGTTGAAGTGGAGATCGATTTTGAAGATATGAGGACTGGTGAATGATGCATGTTGCTAAATTTTTTATGATCGTGATGGATACTGTTTAGATGTTCTTATGAATAAGCTAAATGTTGGAATGCAACAGAAATTATATAAGTCAATTGGATCCTCAATAGGGAGGATCTGTTTTGAAATTGTTAAGTAAGCAATTTGAATAAATTTGAATACTTGTATGATTTTGAAAATAATGTCAATCACTATAAGTATGATAAACAAGTTCTGTGAAACAAAAATATGCGAGTGCAGAAGCTTCTAGTTTTGTTTTGTATAAAAAATAATATATAGCTCTGACATCTCATAGTACAAATCATTATGAGTGAGGGGACGTTGAGGAAAGATATGGAAAGAGGGTAACAAAACACGTTAATAAATGGGGAGAGTTGTTATGGTGGAAAAGTGGTTTCAACAAAAAGGTACAAGGCGTTTGACATGGAGAGTAGGACGCCTCGGTTCTGGAATCGAGGACGGTTCGTACGAGGGGCAATAAATGCCAGCCGCATGAGAGAAAAAAGATAAATAGTTCTTCTTCATCTCCAAACAATCATTTTACCACAAAAGACTTGGAGAGCAAACAGAGAGAAAGGCGAAAGATCAGAGGAATAAATCAAGAGTTTTTTGAATACGATAAACGGTTAAAGAGGGCAAAAGGTTTGGGATCTCTTAGGTGGGAATACAGAAGTGTTGTGAGGAGAAAGCTTGACTCTTCAATCGAGTCGTATCCTGATATTGAAGGTTAGCTGAGATATGCTTGCAATATACTTTGAAATTTTATAGTGTGAATATATGCGTTATGCGTTACTTTTTATCAGAGATATACGTTAAATATATAGAGATATGCGTATATATAGATGAAAGAATGATAAATACTTTAACCTGTATGTAGGTCGAGCGTGAGAGGCATCTGCGTAGGTCGAAATAATCCTGTAGAGTCTAATTAAGATGGGTAGGCCATCTGTTAATGAGGTTTCGACCTTCGGTAGGACGAACGAGTCTGATAGCGAAGGGGAGGGAGGATTGGAACAATTTCCAGGTTTCCCTGGTCAGTTGGTGTCTTATCCTCTGGGTTTTGATGCTTTCAGAGAATTTTGTAAAGCCAAGGGGGCTATAGGAGGTAAGTGGGGTAAATGTGTAGAGTTTGCCAATAGGCAGTTTAGGGGATGTACGGTAGCGGAGGGCGAGGAATATTTTTACCTTTTGGCAGATTTGGAAGCAGAAAAACGAGATAGTGGTATAGACGAATCGATTTCATTAGAATATTTTGATAAAGATACCCGGAGTGAACTTTTGGAGGGTTTTTTGTGTTACCTATCTCAATTAGAGTATGGGTTGTGCCTCCCCCTCACCAATTTGGCGAAGGGGGCAATGAATGCAATTGGGGCATGTCCCGTTCAAATGAACGGGAATATGTGAGAGGTCATAACTGTATGTGACCATCTGAATGATAGGTGGGAAAGGGAGAACAAAGTGAGGAGGATAACCCCTGAGGACATTCTGTAGTTTTATGGGGTAAAGAATTTTAAGGCTAGTGGGGGGTCGTACTTCTGTGCGAGTGCTACTAGGCATCGTTTTTTCGATCTGAATTCAGTAGGTTGAACATGGAATGACAACATCATATGGGTGAAGGGTAATTGTATTTAAAGAGATGATAAGGAATTTATAGACCTCTGATTTAGATCTGTAAAGCAAAGTAAGTAAAAACATGCATAGATAGAATTATCATTAGTTTCTATGAAAAGTATAGTTGATAGAAAAATGTGTTTATTGCAGGTGTGAAGTCTACAGTAGAAAGGAAAGAGTCTCTGTTGGACGAGGCCGCAGAGGAGGGGACTGAACTCGAACTGGTCTTGGGGGAACTCAGCCTGAGTAGAAATAAGAGAGTCGAATGTATGTCAAAAAAGGTTACAAAGGCTCAGTCTGCTAGGTCGATAGCAGGTGTTGACGAAGGAATGAGGCAAACAAGTGGGGATGAGGTTTGAGCAAAGACTCCTAGGTCGGGCAGCTCGGCTCAACCGAACCTCACGACGAGCAAGATATCCCACAAGTTTTCGAAGAGACAGATAAAAAAGGTTATGCCGGCCTCTGGTATCATAGTCAGTGGTGAGGTTGCGCAAGGGAAAAGGATGAGGGTTGAGCCTTTGGGGGGCTAAGGAGAGAAGGTCACTGAGGTGCGATATGCTTCAGTGGATGACCTCAAAAAGGTCGAGGAAAGGGCTAAGTTAGCGATTCTACAAGGGAAGGAAGATACGAGCCAGATGGTAAGTTTATATTATGAGATAGAAATGTTTAATATTCTCGAGCTAGTAACTGAGCTCGATATGATTTTTGCAGGTTGCTCGCCTTGTCAAGGGGATTTGGCTCGGCATAGAAGAACAGGAGTTCGAGCTAAAAAAGGCAAAGAACGAACTGGAGAAAACCTGGCTCAAGCTAAGACTTACGCCCTGAAAGAAGTCAAGCAGCTGAAGGCCGCTCATACCGTGGCGATCAACCAGTTGCAGGTCGAGGCAAAGGCTAATTTTGTAGAGGCGGCTGAGAAGTATGATAGACTAGGTTGTTACCTGATGCTGAAGGGCTACTCTCAGGAGAAGGTGGAGGCCATTAAGGCTGACACCTATGCCGAGGAAGAAGAGGATGAACCAGGATTACTGGGAGTTATGGACGGTTTGGATGGTTTCTCCCCTCAAACAGGGCTTGATAGCCAAGGGGACGATGTGGAGCTCCCTAAAGATGGGAATAAGAAGGTAGGGTAGACGTTTGTTTTTTGAATATTTGTAAGTTGTAAACTTTTGTGGGGGAAAGGAACTGCTGCATGTTGACTTTATTTATAAATCTTTTGTAGGTAGTTAAAGAGATGATTATCAGGATAAATGACTTAAAATCTGGACTTGCCAGGGAAATAGAGATCTCAAAGGCCCTGTTGTCTGCATAAGCGAAGTTGCAGGTTTGATTTGAAATAGATTGCTCAACCTTCGTGTTATACCATCGCTAAGTTAAGTAAATAGGGTAGAAATGCATAGCAAAAATCTAACGCTATTAATACTAAGTAGGATATCAAAACTGTGTACCTTGTATGCCAAAAGAGTATTAGTGAATTGTTCACTTGAGAATGGTCCTTAAATGTTTTAATATGAAAGTATTTGGGACCCAGACGCCCAGAACCCAAGTATTCTCTCAAAATGTTATATGTGTTTGTAGAAATGATACTTTCTGAATCGAACTGTACTAAAATGTCGTTAAATGTGTCAGGCCGAATTGGTTGCATCTTAAGCACATGAGGATCACGCACTCATGTGCAATCAGGAATTTGCGGAGCAGTTCAATAAGATGAAGGAGGCAAATGAGAACTCAGAGGATCAGTTCGTAAAAGCACACTTCAGACTATAGAAGTTGAATCAGGTCATCTCTGATATGACTTGTCAGGTCGAGGAGAAAGATTCTGGGATTAAGAAGGGATTAGAGGATTTATTCAAGGAGACAAAGCGTGCTGAGAATCTTCAACGTCAGGTCGATCTGTTGGCTGCAAAGGGTAAGCAGGCGGATATGGCTCAATATCGTATCCAGGCGTTAGAACGAACTGAGGAATTGTGTCGATCTGAACTTAATAGCTGCAATATCGAGCTGGAGTGAATGAGACCAAAATTTATTAAAAAAGATGACGAGTTGAGGGTAGCTCGAGAGAACCTATTGTCACCGGAGGCTGCAGCTAAGCATTTGCAGACAGTCCTCCCTACCAAAGATATGGAATTCCGACAAATACAACGCAGGTGTGATGGCTTAAACGAGAGAGTCGCTCAACTTAAAGCTGAACGGGATCACGCCATTACTCGTGCCAAGAAAGCTGAGGCTAGAGAGCGCTCTGGGGGAAGTAGAAATGTGAATAAGGCTCCTCGAGTTCAAGGGGACGTCATTAGTCTCTCAGATCGCATTAGAGAACTAGAAGGTGATGTATCTCGAATTTAGGGGCACTTTCAGAGGGGAAATGTAGACCTGAGGGAATGTCAGCATAAGCTGGATGCTACTCTTATTAGGGAGAAAGTTTTGGAGGGGGAGATAAAAGCCAAGGAGTCATTACTGAGGAGAAAGGATAATTTATTGAAGGATCTGCTTGCGAGAGAGGAGTAGGAAGCTGAACTTCGGATGTTTCGTGCTCGGGTAGTATAACCACAAGCCAAGAACTTGGCTGAGTCAGAGCAGTACATTGCCAAATTGAAAAAATACATCATTCGCCACGATAAGATTGATGAAGATAGAAACGCTTGGAAGGACACTTATGTCAGTGTAAAGGCGCGTTACGAGAGGTCGAAGGCTAGGTTCGCAAAAGCAGTAATACCTGATGTGTCTCGATCTAATTTGTTAATGGTGACTGTTGCATATTTTGTATAAGAAGTAAAAAGGCTTGAGTTAGAATGAGATACCTTGCTCAAAACTCTGTCAGATAAAGGATGCACCTGTGGAGCGGAGATAGATCGAGGCAACTATTTGAGCGCCATGGAGACCCAATTGGGCCCTTGAACTGCTGACTTAGTAGAACGAGGTAGGGCTTCTGTGGCCCACAAACTAAAAGATAGACCTCTTGATGATGTGGGGGAGAGCATTGCTGACACTCCGCCGGTAGAAAATAATCTTTTGTAATATGATTTTAACCTGAAAATATGTAAAAATATTACAGACACATTGTTATATATGAAAGCTTGTATGACCATTGCTTTATCATGTGTCTAGCAGGATCCTTGATATAAAACAAATTTTTACATTCGTTCTAATCGCAGAAATGTAGAGGGGTTGCTAGACCAAGTGTTAACCATTTCCCAGGCTTATAGAAATGTCGCAGACATATTAAAATAAATGAAAGCTAGTATGACATTTGCCTTATCATATGCCTGGTTGTGTCTTACATGTGAGGCAAGCTTTTACACTGGTCATAATCGCAGAGCTGCAGAGATTCAGCTAAACCAAGTTGTATGTTCGATCCAACCTACCGTTGTAGACCAAACAAGTTGTAAAAGATGAAGACTAGTATCACCTATGTCTTATCTCTTGCTCGGCTCTTTGAAGTTGAACAAGTTTTACACTTGCCTTCCTCGCAGATATGTAGAGATTCAGCTGAACCAAGTTGTATGCTCGATCCAGCCTACTGGTGTAGACCAAACAAGTTATAAGAGATGAAGACTAGTATTACCTATGTTTTATCTTTTGCTTGGCTCTTTGAAGTTGGACAAGTTTTTACACTTGCCTCCCTTATCGATATATATTGGCAGAAGCCAACGAAATTCCTTGATCGAACTTAAAGAATGTGGATTGCAAGCTAGTATTATCTATGCTTAAATCTGTGGAATGTGAATGATTTTTTTGTGAAGAGATTGACACGATATAAAAAAAACTTTCATTGATAAGTTTAGAATTTGCATTGGATAGAAATAAAAATCTCACTTTTGGAATTAATAACAAACAGCGAAACATGAAAATAAAGTAGTGAGGCAACTAACGATAGTATCTCTTCAGTCGCCTAGTGTTCCAAGGATTCAAAATGGGGATTCCCTCTTCTGTCATGAGATAGTATGATCCCAGGCCTGAGAGACCTGTGATAATAAATGGACCCTCCCAATTGTCGGCTAATTTTCTAGCGTGAGGTTGTTTGTGATGTTGAGGAATTTTCCGTAGGACGAGATCTTTGATTTGGAAGGTGCAGCTCCTGACTCGGTTATTGTAAGACCTAGCTAGCATATGATGGTATTGACCTAGGTTAACGATGGCGCGTTCCCCGATTTCATCTATCATATTGAGGTTGCAAGCCAATTCGAACTCATTTTCCTTGTCAGTTAGCGCATGATCCCAAACTGGATGATGGTATTCAGAAGGAATAACTGCCTCAGTACCATAAGCAAGGAGGAACGGGGTACAACCATGGACTGTCAGGGAGTAGTTCGATACGCCCACAGGACGTGGGGTAGTTTACGAACCCAATTGCCTTTTTTTTGTGAGTGAAGTCATTTCTTGAGTCCATCCACGATGGTTTTGTTGGTGATTTTGACTTGTCCATTGCCTTGAGGATAGTATGGATTTGATGGTGAATGGATGATATTGTGGTGATTTCGAAAGGTTACAACCTTTTCTCCCATGAATAGGGGCCTGTTATCGATACGAATTAGGCGGGGGCACCCGAATCGAGTGATTATGTGGTTTCAAATAAAAGAGATGACCTCTTCTTCTCTGGTTCGATATAGTGGATTTGCTTCTACCCATTTTGTAAAGTAATCGGTAGCTACGAGTAGGTGGCGGCGATTACCTGAAGAGTTAGAGAATTTGTCGACGAGGTCTAGCGCTCATCTTTTGAATGGCTAGAAAACTTTGCTTGTATGGAGCTCAAGCTCGGGGACGCGTATCATATTTCCATGTCTTTGGCAAGTATCACATCTGTGGGAATATTCCTTTGCTTGCTTGCATATGCCAGGCCAGAATACTCCTTGAGTTATCGCTCTGTTTGCTAATGACCTACCTGCGGCGTGGGAACCACAAGTTCCTTCATGTAATTCATGAAGCAGCTCATCTACTTTTGATTTCGAGAGGCACTTGAGGTAAGTCCATGTAACAGATAGACGGTAAAGCATTCTGTTCTGAGTAATATAATGTTTCGAGTTGTTGATCAGCTGTCTGCATTCTTTCAGATTTGTTGAAAGTGGTCTGTTGCATTTATTATCGACACCGAGGTAATCTAAGAAAGGCTTTTGCCAATTGTCATTTCCCCCTTTATCGCCCCCAGTATTGATCGTGCATACTGATATGTGATCAATACTGGGGGTTGAAATGATTTCCATCAGGAGATATCGAGCTTTTGTACCCATGACCCCGGCTAGATACGCCAAGAAATTAGCGTGTATGTTCTCTCCACGATGAAGATATTCGAGAGTCGCTTTCATGAACTTACTCATCCTATCTGCAACGAGAGCCGCGTATTCGATCATCTTCCCATTCTTCTTGTACTGCTCAAAATAATGATGAACGATGAGTAATGAATCTGTGTAAACTGAGAGTTCATCGAGCTCAAGAGCGAGGTCGAGTCCGTGAATAAGAGCTTCATATTTGGTAACATTATTTGACGCCTCGAAGTTCAGGCGGATTGATTTCTTAATTTTGTCATTTGAAGGGATAATCAAAATAATCCTGATTCCTGACCCTGCGGGTCCTGTTGATCCGTCGATGAGAAGTCTCCACCCTGACGTGGTGATCCAGTCAGCTCGTTCGTCGAATAGCTTGGGAGGTGGATTATCTGGTGTGCTTTCAGTAAGGTCTGGATCGTGCTCCTCCCACTTGGGATCTTCTACTAGAAAGTCTGCGAGGAAATCGGCAACGGCCTGACCTTTCTTTGAGTGACACTGTTCGAACTTTATATCATGTTTGACCAAGCAGACTGACCACTGTTTTACTCGTCGTGACTTCTCTTTTTTGGATGGAACCTCTCGAAGTGGGTACTTCGTCATCACTTTGGCAGAATGCGCTTGGAAGTAGTGTTTGAGTTTCTGCGAAGTATAAACAAGGGTGAGAAGAAGTTTCTCAATTTTAGAGTACCTTGTTTCTGCTGGTGTAAGTGTTTTACTAATGAAAAAAAAATGGTTTCTCAATTTTCCCTACCAAATGAATGAGAACCGAGCTGAGAGAAGTGTTGGTAACTGCTAGGTAGATAATAAGTTCCTCATTACCTACTGGGGTGCTCATTATGGGAGACCTCCCCAAATAGATTTTGAGATCCTGAAAAGCTGCTTCACATTTTGGTGTCCATGTGACTTCCACGGTTGGCTGGACCTGTCCTCTTTTGGTACATCCTTGGAGTAACAGGAATAGCCAATAGTAGCGGTCTAATGATTTGGAAACAAAAGGGTTGATCGCGGTAATTTTGCCAATAAGTTTTTGGACGTCTTTCGTTGTCTTTGGAGAAGGCATGTTGAGGAGAGCGCAGATTTGATCTAGGTCTGCTTCAATCCCTTTCTTGCTGATGAGATGGCCTAGGAAGCGGCCAGAATGTACTCCAAATTGATATTTATCTGGGTCGAGATGCATTCTATAAGATCGAAGGATGTTGAATATTGTGTTGAGATCTGAGTGGTGATTTTCTGAATGTATGTTTTTCTACAAGAGATCATCGATGTAGACTTCAACGATTTTTCCAAGGTGAGCTTTAAACATAGCAGTCATCAATCGTTGGTATGTGGCCCCTGCATTCTTGAACCCGAAGAACATGACTTTATAGCAATAAAGGCCACTTTCGGTGATGAATGTTGTCTTCTCTCGATCTTCTTCAAGAAGGGGTATTTGGTTTTATCCTAAGGCTGCGTCCATCATAGATAGGAGGTTGTGGCCTGTAGTAGAGTTGAGGATCTAATGAATGTTGGGAAGAGGGAAATTGTCTTTTGGGGTGTGTTTATTTAGATATGTAAAATCTACACAAACGCGAACATTTCCGTTCTTCTTGGGGACAACGACAATGTTAGATATCCAGTCTGGGTACTTGGCTTCTCGAATGAATCCCGCTTTGATCAATTTCTCGATCTCTCTGTTAACTTCATGTCGAAGATGTGGTGAGAGTCGTCGTTGTTTCATTTTGACTACTGGGGCGTTGATGGCGAGCTTATGGCAAGCCATAGCTGGATCGACTCTGGGCATTTCTTTGAAAGACCAAGCAAAAACGTCTCGATTGAGTTACAGGAACTAGATGAGAGCGTCTTTCTCGTGTTGAACCAACTTAGTTCCGATGAATGTGCCTCTGCTAGGCCCATCAATGTTGACGTATTTTATGGGTTCTTCTGTAAGTGGTTAGTCGCCGAGGTGATCCATCTTCTGTAATTGCTATGCGAAAAATTTGCCTGAAGTATTAAGGATAGCTGAGACAGTATTTTCATAATCTCAGGAAAGTTTCTGGCTTCCTCAGATCTCGAAATACCGTTGTCGTGCTTGATGTGGAGTGTTTGATGATAAGTGGAAGCGATCGTTTCCATGTTATGTATCCAGCAGCGGCCCATAATTCCAAAATAACGAGACTTGACATTGATGACGTAGAAAATAACGTCGATAGTGGCTGGCCCTGCGGTAATAGGTAAGATAATCTTGCCTACTCATTCTTCTCAGGAGCCGTTAAATCTGTAGATATTGGTGTCGCTCTGAATGACTTGGTCAGCCAATCCCATCTGGTCGATAGTACTCTGAAAAATAATTTCAATACCACTTCCAGTATCGATCATCATTGTGTGCATGACAAACTGCTTCATCTTGACCATAATGACTAACGCATCATGATGTAGAAATTTGACATGACTAGTATCGCAATCCTCGAAAGAGATTCCCAGCCTACGATTGCTTGACTCGGGAAGAAGTTTGGCTTCTTTGTCTTGAGGTGTGAGATCACAGCATTCGAATAGCCTTCTTCTCTTCGATCAGATGGAATTGTCGATCTGGTTGATTTTGATCATGTTGCTGAGGCGCATGTAGTAGAGATGGTTCTCCTCAGCCATGTCATTGACCTGAACAACCTCGAGTTGTTTCTTATGGTTGTCATCCTGGTATGACTTCAGGTTGACGATGTATTCGAGCATCCGCCCTTCCTTAAAAATGAGCTCGAGCATCCGCTGTATAGCAAAAGAATTTGTCAGTAGAATGGTGATTTATCTTATGGTGCAAGCAAAACGACCGACCCGCAATGGGCTCCAGTGGTCAAGAGACGTGCTAGAGCGTGTCCTTCAATAGCAGTGGAAAAAGTGCGGAGACGCGGACGTTCAGCTTTGGGAGTACGAGTTTGTTCTGCGGACCACTTCTCTGAGGGTATTCAGCATTTCCCTTGGTGCGTTTATGATCCCCTTGTTCCTCCTTAGGCTCGCTGGTCCATTCGGTAGGTGGAGGTTTGGTGGAGTCGACAGACTTAGTAGAATTTTGTCGTTCAGAGATCATCCTCTATAAGTCGACGTAACCGTTAACTTTGGTGATCATCTCCTCTAACGTCGTAGGTTTGTTAAGGAATAGGTACTCCTTGGCTTTACAATTGAGTTGGAGAGCATTGGTAAATGCGGTCACAGCTATCTTTTGGTCGAGGTTATCTACCTTTCGTACAAGCTCCTATAATTTCTTTGAAAAATATTTGAGCTTCTCCCCTTGTGACTGCTTAAGACCTATTAGAGAATACAAATTCTCCTCTTTGTCTCTGTTGTGGGCATATATTTTAATGAACTGTTTCTGCAGCTACTCGAGCGTGTAGATAGAATCTTCAGGAAGAGAGTGGAACGATCGGAGTGGTTCTTCTTGTAAACTTGTAGTGAACAGTCGACAGAGAATGTGGTTGAGATTGGAATGCAACCCCAATGAATCGCGGTATTGCTGGATATGCTCCTTCGGGTCTGTACCTTTGTATTTGTGAATTTGGGGAGTATGGAAACCTTACGGTATTTCCATATCGAATAGTTATTTGGCAATCGGACTTCCTTGTAACGTTGTGGTGTTGCTGGTAGTACCCAAAACTTGTGCCTCGATCAGCTCCTTAATCCGTTATTCCATATGTTCTTTTGTGACATAATGACTTGTTGGCTGAGCGGTTGGACGCCCTGGGAGGGGATGATGTGTCCCCGTACCTTCACTCAAATGGTCTCGTGCTGGAACCTGATGGGGAGGTTGCTGGTCTTCCTCATGGTGATTGGGAATCTGGTGACCCCGACTGATTTCTAATTGGACTTCTCCTCCTAAATGGATAGAGGGTTGCGGCCCATGTGGTAAATTTTTGGAGATTGCTTTACTGGTGACCCCCCTTTATCCCAACATTTCTCTTGCCGAGATGCGGGAGGTCTCTGGAAGTTGATCGTGGCCTCTGACAGAAGGGGCCCGCTGGGTATTTTACAGATCCCCGAGTACAGTCTGGATCGTTATTATTTGATCTTCATATCGTTTGAGCGCTGTCAAACAAGCTTGTCGTTTTGCATCGAGCTCCTTCTCTTGGAGCTCGCAATCTTTTGTTAATTGAAGTTCAAGCTCGACGCGTTTTTTTGCTTCGGCATGGAGATTCGCCCGTAACTCGGTGTATTGTCCTGGATCCACAGAAATTTCAAGCTGAGTTCCTGCGGCATGTTGTCTAGAAGAAATCATAGTTAAAAATTGTAATGAAAGGCTGCATTAAGATACCGTGGATATGCAATCTTTCCCACAGACGATGCCAAATATAATGGTCAAATTCTGTAGCTCGATACGATTAGGAATTAGCTATCACACCAATGATCCTGTAACAATATGATAATGGAAAGAAAGAAATTGAAACATCTATTTTTAGCGTGGAAAACCTCTGAATTGCTAAAAAACCACGACCACGTGTGGAAGATTTTTGTAAAAGTCTATTTATAGCTTTGAGTGGATATCTTTATTACAAGTAATCTCTAGAATATAGAAATACCTTTGATCTCGTAAAAAAGAAGTTTGAGTAATTTTGCTGGTCCCTGTCTCTTTTGGAACTTCTCCTTTTTATAGGCTTTTCCCACAGCTCTTCGTCGTACAGGAGCACGTCTCCCGAATAATGTGGTTAGTGGCGGTTGACTAAATAACTGACGAGTTCATGGGAGATAGGTGTCTTTGACTGAATAACGTTTCTCGGGTTTAGCTCGATGTAGTTTCTTATGTAGTTCATGGGGCTGGTTAGAATGTTTGACTGGGATGTTGTGTGCTGACATTGCGAGAACCTGAGATGGAGGTAATTCGAACTGAGTAAGATCGATTACGAGTGAGGTTGATGAATAATCCCCTACAGGTCTCAGACGGCTTCATAGCTATTACCAGCAATTTGGGGTTAGCAAAAAACTTTTTAAAAATCATAATTTGGTAACGCTTAAAGGATGTCATCCTCCATCCCTGTAGCTCCTCAATTCTTGGAAACTTTAGGCTAGGAATAGAAAGGAATGCCCATATCATCAACACCCAGGTACATCCATGCAGTGATAAAGCTTTATCCGATTTTTTATCAGCGGCTGATCGATAATTGGCAAACTTCACTATTTGACTCCACAAGAAATTATAAACTTGCTCACCCCAGGGGAATCTGTTGAACTGATGTAGATCATCTACCAGATCAACATACTTCACCCCAACTTTTCTCCCCTTGTTCGAGAGGAGAAAAAATGGTATAACTTTCAACAAATTTAATCAAAGAACATCGTCTGTAAAACAAAATCACATACGACTAAAAATTAGAATGGGTAAAAAATGATAAATAATACACAATGTAATGATAAGAACCTCAGCAAATAATGACCCAAAAATTGCAAATACAATGAAGAACGATGATAAAGTAGACATAACAAATGACAAATTAGAACGTTACCATGATGTCTTTCCAATTTTGCCAGTGTTAAAGCACCGTCAATTTCCTTTAACCCATATGTATTCTTCTTCTTGGGGAATCGCCTCATTCTGAAATTTGTCATATGCTTAGGATCAACAAATAAGAACTCATTTGCAATAGGAAAGAGACGTAGCCCCAAAATCAGGCAAACATGAATGGGTTTTATCTGAATTATCGTCCCCATAAATTAAAACTTCATATTACCGAGATTACGATCGAATATTTCTACAACAATTGTCCACATCTTTGTTATTGGATCAATCAGCAATAAGGGTGCAAAGCAGGTAGTACGATAAACACCCTTCTTCTCTTCAGGGCTGCAAATATTTTGTTAAGTCCCATACCTGTACATCGAGAGGTGTAATTTTTAGCATTGGAAGTGCCCTTCTTGGCTCCACGCCCCTGTATTTCGTTCTCCTCATCAACTTGCTCATTCACTTCTTTATCAGACTTCATTGTGAAAGAAAAATAAAAAATAGACTTTAATCAAACACCTGGTAGGTAGTAGTCACACATATGATTTGCCACAGATATAACACTGAAATCATACACACACACACACACACACACACGATGGGTAGTGTAATAGCTTATTTCTTACCTTGGACTTAAAGCTTCATCCTCGACCTCGTCAGCATACAAGAAATACTGCTAAAGTCATATTCAATATTCCTCAGTTCGAGTCATTGCTTTCGACCTCCATGTCTGCAGTTTGATGTACGCAAGTGTACAGTCATCAATAGAGCCGTTGTACAGCAACAGAGGTCAGGATGTTACATCATCTGGTCAAAGAACATCTTACATCTACTTTGTAACGTCCACCATTAAGAATATTAATGGTCGTCAAATGATCATATGATGAGACCTATAAATAGAACCAGAGAACTACAGATTAAGGAGACGCAATTTGATATAGAAGAATCCCTACTCTTAAACTCTATAAATGCAGAGTGTTCATTGTAATAGCTAACATTCTCAATAACATCTCTCTCTTTCTAAAATCCTCAAGAGAGGTCGTGGTGTTTTAACCTATTCAAAGGATTTTTGCGCTAAACTTTTGTATTAGTTATTATTAGCATTCTGATTACATATGGTGTAAAGGCTAAGTCTGGATCCCAAAATTAGGCTATTACATTTGGCACCGTCTGTGGGAACCAAAGTTCTCAAACCCATTATCTTAGAAACTGTTGATCATCTCCTTTCAGAATGTAACCTCCAGGTCAAAGCACGCCAATAGTTCAAGCAGAAGGAAATACCGCGCTAGTAGATCTGCGGGCCACCTTAAATTTTGAAACAGAAAGACGTGCTGCTTTGGAGCAACAGTACAGGACGCACTGAAGGTTCTACAGGGTCAGCAAGTCGCCGCCCATAAGAACAAAGCCGTGTAACCTGAAGGCTCATGAATTTCCATTCACGACAGAATAGAACCTCCTCCGAAAGGCAATCACGTAGAAGGTGCACTTTGATCTGACCATCATTAATAGGAAATGGATCCCATCCCGATCCAGGAGGCCCACTAGGAAATAAATGGCGGCCCAGCGGGACTTAAACATATTGAAAATCTACCTCGAAGAGTTCGAGTCCCAACAAAAGAACGTCTAAGTGAAGGGAGTGGCAGCCATAATCCTGGAGAGGGACGCGTCACCCGCCCGACCATCGCAGCTCCATAATATATGACCCAGGAATATGTCGAGAGACGAATCAAAGAAATGCTCGAATCCCAGACTCTGACTAAAGGAATCCACAACAGATTATAAAAGAGCTTGATCGTATAGGAGCTATTGGATGGCGAGGTCCCCACCGAGTTCCATACTCCAAAGATCCGCAAATACAAAGGAATAGATCTAGTGGAGCACGTTCAAGAGTTCCAGGATGCTTTAGGCCTACATTCCACATCCAACCAAATTCTCTGCAAGATTTTCCCTACCAGCTTGTCTGGAGAACCTCTGCGATGGTTCCACACACTACCTAAAGGATCCATCACAACTTTTGAGCAGCTGCGAGAACTCTTCGTCAAGAATTACTCGCACAATAGAGATAAAGAAGAAAATTTATACTCCCTCTTCAGCCTTAAGCAGATATCATGCGAGAAGCTTGAGACGTTCACTAAGAAGCTCTTGAAGTTAGCTCGAAAAATAGATCGACTCGACCAGAAGATACCATTTTGGCTTTCACCAATGTGCTACTTGTTGATGAAAGGGCATAGGAATACCTCGTCCTCAACAAACCAACAACTCCGAAAGACATGATCGAAAATGTCAACGGTTATATCGACCAAGAAAGAATGGTGTCTGATAGACAGAAATCCCATAAGTCAACATTAACAGCTCAAGATTAGTCAATAAGCCGGGACTTTAATCGTACTGCCGATCGGGGAGGAGACAGGAAACAAAAAAAATCTAATGATAGGCAACCTTGAAAGGGGAATAACTTACCCAAGTCCTGCCTTCCAAAGATGAATGCGACCATAGCCAGAATTTATCCTATACTTCATAAGGAACGTTTCTTCCATAATACACAATATCTCTGACCCATTGAGAACAAACCATATTGCATTCACCACAAGGTCAGAGTTCATGAAACAGAACACCGCTTTGCCTTACAGTAGTTGTTAGAGTATATCTTCGCTGACGGACGAATGCATAAGTACATTGTAGACGTCGAAAGCTACAAGAATGGGAGTTACAAACTTCTTACAGATGTCGTACAAGTCGAAAAGCTGACAGGAGAGAAATACTTATACCATATATCGCTCTATCACTTTGTTGAGACTCAGATCGTCAACCAATCAAATAGAACTAAGAGAAGATGGGTCAACCAATGTCACGACCTGTCCATGAAAGATAAAGAAGCTCATTTACTTCCCGTTTTCAGCTCTCAACGAACAGGAATTTCTTTTGACGATTGTGATATTCGTCATATCAATTATCCTTACCATGATGCTTTGGTGATCATGCTAAAATTATGAAATATGGTACTTCACACGATGATGATCGATATTGGGTGTACTATCAAATTACTTTTTTAAAGCATAATTGATCAGATGGGACTGGCTGATAAAGTACAGTCCAGTGACATTGATACCTGTGGATTCAATGGATCTAAAGAAGAACGTATAGGAAAAATCATACTTTCTATCGCGGCAGGACCTGTGACACTCGACGTTGTCTTTTATGTTATTAATATGAAATCCCGTTATTTAATGGGGCGTTGTTGGTTACACAATATGTGGGGTATTCCATCTACCTATAATTTGGCGTTGTGATTTGAGTAGAATGACGGCGTATACGAGATCAAAGGAAGTCAGAAGCTCGCTCAAGCATGTAAAAATTATGTCGTCATTGTTCCAGAATCCTCAGAGCCATAGATCGCATAGCAATTACAGAAAATAATAGGAAAAGTTACAAAAAGCTATACAACAAACTTTTCAAAAAACCATCTGCCAAGCGTAGAAATAACAAAATACGCCAAAATCAGTGATAAAAAGCGAAGAACATACATTGGCACGCTTTTGCCAACAACAGAACGAGATGTCCTTATTCCGTTCCTCAAAGATAACAGTGATATATTTACTTGGACATTTCACGAAATGCTGGCTATTGATCTGAATCTAGCTTGCCACAAGCTTAATTTAAAGGACACAGCTGAAGCTGTCAAATAGAAGCAGAGGACCTTAGTGCCGAGACTCCGAGAAGAAGTAAATAAAAAGATCGACAAACTTATCGAAATTGGCTTTATCATAAAAGTCAATTACCCAGAGTGAATCTTAAATATTATGGTAGTCCCAAAGAAGAACGGCAAGATCAGAGTGTGCGTAGATTTCACAGACCTCGACAAACATACTCTAAAGGACAGTTTTCCACTTTTTATTATTAACCATCTGCTCGATTCTACTATGGGACACAAACTTTTGTCCATGAGGGATGCCGCATCAGGAAACAATTAGATACTTATGCTACTTGATGACCAGGAGAGGATAACTTTCATTACAGAACATGGCTTATACTGTTATAAGGTCATGCCTTTCGGTCTCAAGAATGCTGCAGCAGCTTATCAACGGTTGATGACATAAATATTCAAAGATTATCTCGGAAAAATGATGGAAGTCTACATTGATGATATGTTGTGTAAAAGCCTTAAAAAGGAACACCATATTACAGACTTGCGCACTACTTTCGAAATCCTCTATTCCTACAAGATGAGACTCAACCCAGAAAAGTGTCAGTTCGGGGTCTAGTCAGGAAAGTTCTTTGGATATTTAATCAGCAAGAGAGGTATAGAAGTTGATCTGGATAGTATTTGCACTCTACTGTCTATGCCTTAACTCTTGGGACATTTAAACAAATACGATAATTTTATTAACTCTTGACAAATATATATGTCGAGAATAATATAAGATTAACCACATATATATATATATCCGACGTTTGTTTACTGTGGTGCATATATGTTGGTAATATGTTTTTTTCACGTAGTGATTTGAATGTTGTTACAACCAATTTAATATACTTAACAATAAAAAAAGTTGTTCAATCACATAAAAACTTACAAGCAATTCTAGAATGAATTAGAGTTGGAAATTGGAAAACTTATGAGCAAATCTAAGAAGAACAAATCAGCAAATCCAAAAGTAACAAAAGAGATAAATAAAACTTAGCAATCTAAGAGAACCAATAGAAATCAGTAATCTAAGAGCACCAAAAGAAATCAGCAATCGAAGAGCAACAACAGATGGAAGAGCACCAACAGATAACAATAAAGATTTTTATTTATTTAATATTTATGAAAGAACGCATAAATTTTAAAAACAAAACCTATTTGATATTTCATTCAAACCCCAATTGGAGAAAAAAAATTACCAATTTGAAATCTGAAAATTGGGGTTTATAAGTAAAATAAGATGAAAGAGAGGGTCGAAGTAATAATGTTTATTAATTTACTTATGAAAATTGAGGTTCGTGAAAGGTTGAGCTTGGCATCATTGATTGATAGATGAAAAAAAAATTGGGCTTTAGGTTCAAGGTTTCTGATCGGGTATTGGGGTTTTGCGTAGCCGCAAAGAGTTATGTAGAAAGATTGGGTTTGGAATGTGTGAAAGAGATTTGAGTTAAAACTGTGTTTTCATTAGTGTTTTTGTACAACAGTCCCTAAAATTAATCTATTAGAGACGACCATGTCTTGAAGTCCCTAAACTTATACAATTAGGGACGATCAGGCTAAACAGTCCCTAAACTTATACTATTAAGGACGGGGTGATTATATCTGTCCCATAAACAAAAATATAAGAGACTAACTCAAAACCACCCCAAATGTTTAGTTATCAGAGACAAATTTTAATCTGTCTCTAATATCTGGTCTCCAATAATCATTTTTTTTGCAGTGATACTCTGACACCTAGTCTTATTACTAGGGTCTTTAAAATAGGTCAACTCTTTTTGTTTTCAAACTAATAACCCCATTTCCTCATCATTCTTTAGTACTTCATCCATTTATATTTTTATCTTAGCATATCTACATTGAAGATCAAATAGATCTTTAAAAGTTTTCTCTGAATTCAACTTAAAATTCCTTGTCTCATATTCAGTTTTCTTAAGTGCATGTTGAATACGAGCAATGGAATCCCTCGCTCTACTCAACGATCTCTCCAGTTTGGAGTTTGTTTTTCTCAACCGCTCTATATCCTACACAGAGTACAAATATGTTGTTATCATACATACATCCAAAACAAAAATGTTTCAAATAATCACTCAAACTTCAACAGATACAGAGTACTATCACTTCGGTATCACAGGAACTATATCTAATCAAAATCAAAATACCACAGAAGGATTATAGATTCTTGTTGAGCTCTACCTCAGATGGAGGATCTAATGTTTTTTCAGCTGCTCGGACTGGTTAAGTACTCTCTGGTGGAAACTCTGACACCTTCTCGGGAGAAACACCAGCGTCCGCCATCACTTCCTCCGGAGCCTCTGAAGGGAACTTTATCTCCTTATACCTTCCGACCCGGCCTAGCTCCACATCAGCTGGACTCAATCCAAAATCATAATAGGATTGGATGAAGTGATTTTGTTCCACTTTAAGGGCTTCAACCGATCTCGACATCACATCATCATGGGCCACCAGATCTGATTATTTTGTTGTAAGTTCTTCAACCGCTTTAGCCTCTTCAGCTCTCTGTTCCCTCTCCAGCTTTGAGCTCCTTTACACGAGCTGATTGGTCTTCGAACTTCTTCAAGCGAGCAGATTGAACTTCAAACCTCGTTGTAAGAGCCCCGCACTCCTGGCTCTTCTATTCCAAACACTTTTTTGCCCCCTTCAGCGGTATTGAGAGTTGTCAGTACAAGCATACAGAGTCAAAATCCGCACAACATTTTTCAATCCAAATACAAAAATAATTAAGGACTTAAAAATAAGGGTACCACAAAAGTACGTTCATAATACTCTGCATCGAGCTGCTCCGAATCCATCATATCCATCGAGCAGTATTTCAGCTCCAGCTCTGCCATCTTAGCCAAGGCATGAGGTTTAGTTTGGGAACTACCCTCTTCCTCATGCCTTTTTTTTTCAGCGAGGACTTCTCGACCTTAACAGGAGCAACTTCAACATTCTCAGCCACATCGCCAGATATAGACTTTGGGATATTTTGTGCCGTTGTCGCCCCCCCAGTGACAGCGGTACTCTGTCGAGCTGGCCTCACGAGCCGCAAAACATTTTGCTTGGTACTCTAAAATATAGAAGGTGGCATACTAAGAATATCAGCAATAGTCAAGACAATTTTTCCCTAAGCCATAGCTCGTTTCTCCTAAGCTCGCTGAACCTTAAGAACTGCAAAATCTACCTTTTTGTCTCTACGGATACCCAACTCACTAAGTACCTATTTTAGCTCGTCTGGATCTCGAGCAACACATTCGAACAAATTAGTTTTATCCGGCGTTGATAAAGGCTTGGGCTCTACCAAAACAAAGAACACAACATTAAGTAACAGATCGAAGACAAGTATAGTTTATTTGAAGATTGGTCAACAATACTTACTCAAATTATAATATCTATGGTTCAGTTTGAGCACCGGTTCATCTGGAACCTGCATACAGTTACCCTCTACCCACACAAGGTGGTCTTTCCATAGTCTACCTGCAGATTCAAAATCAAAAAATTTCGGCCTAGCTGATTCACTATACAGGTAACCACTACTTCGACTTTCGACATATTTCCATTTATAAAACTTCATCACATCTTCAGCTTCGAACTACTTCGCAATCCCTTCCTTCCCCCTTTTTTTATTCAGTACCTCACATACCCTCATCATTTCATAAACATTCCTATCTAACTAGACAGGGTAACACTGTAACACATTCATAACCCCTTTCTAAAAAAAGGTCAAAGGAATTCTAAGGTTATATACGACCTGATTCAAAAAACATAAAAACCCATCCCTCGAGCCTAATAGCCCGAGACCATTATAATATGTGAGAGTAACCACCTTACCAATCCCTCTATCCTTCTTCCACTTCACCAAGCATGAGACTTGGTAGTAGATAGACTTCTCCCCTTTATCGAGGATATATGCCCTAAACCATAAACCTTGCTCATCCACATACCCTCCCCATTCTCCTTACATTTTTTTTTATATTTCAAGTATTTTTTCCCTACATTTATCCCCTTGGGTATATTACAAGGACTTTTTTCCTCTCTGATCTATCCTCTATTTCTATCACCTCCTCAGCCTTACTGGGTTTCCCACCCTTTATGCTTCTCTCACCACTATTTATAATTTCTTCCATCACACTACACTCGCCCCCACCCCTCCCCGATGATGATGTTTCCTCGGAACTGGACAATACTACAAATTTACTAGTGGGAATACTAAGTTTATACCACATATCAAACCTATAATATACAAAAATATATTTTTTGTCATTTTCTCTACAGTACATACAGACAAAATAAACCCACCTTCAACCTAGTCAGCACGTCTATTTTATAAATTCCCAAAACAAAAACAAAAATCAATCATTTCAAATTTCTACCTTCTTCCCCAAATACATATTTTTTCCTTCTAACAATCTATTTATATACCTAAACTCATATTCCCCATTTTAACTCAAATACCCCCAAAACCCCTACATTATCAGATACACATATCAAACAGATTACTACAAATATCATACAGATTACTAAACAAATTAACCGGATAGAGTTTTATATTACCAACCTGTACTTGAAGAACAACAATCATCTGCTTTACCCAGACGTCTTTTCGAGAATGAACGCTCCCATCACTTCCCAAACAGTTTTCTATCACCTGATAAAAATTTATGTCTCAAATCACACTCAGCACTCAAACGTTTCCTCTCCTTGGAAATAAGATTGACACAATTTTTTTCTCTTTGAAACTGTAGATAATTTATGAGGGATAGAGAGACGCGCTTTTATACTCTCCATCGTTTTGTAAAACGACGGCTCCTTCTGACATGTGTTAGCCATCCCTACTGTCTCTGCAGGTACGTATTTTAAGTTACAGGCATCATCATGATTTCTGTGATAACATCTACCGTCATCACGTTTATCCCTATTGTCTGCCATTACACTATTTTGTACCTCTTCCTCGAACACAGTACAAACAACCAATCACCTTACTTTAATACCCTGCCAAGATTGTACAACTTTCCTAAAATAGATTACTATTCAAAATCCGAAGATATCAATACAGCTGTTAAAATCCTACAGCTGTCTCCCACAATATCCGTACACAAAGATTAAAACATAATACTTTATTTTTATTCAATCAGATCGAGATGTCACATTCGTTTATCCTCTCAAGATCCCTTATCTTACATTTATTCAAACCCAACCACAGAATACTCAAAAACATATTACTTATTACGAGCTCTAAGGCTTCGAGCTTACCGAACTCCCCAGTTACATTTAAAATAGCCTCGATGATGTGCTTCCCTAGACATAATGATCTCCCCTCTTATTGCCCTAGGGCTGACAATGGGTCGGGTTTGGGGCGGGTGGGGTAGTTCCATATCCATACCTGCCAAATTACCCTACCCCCAAACCCGCCCCATTACCATTTAACTTAAATGGGGAATACCCAAACCCACCCCGTTTAAATTTGCTTATACCCAGACCCGCCCCATCACCCGTTTAACACCCGTTTATCTTTATCCTAAATGGAGATCCCCAAACCCACCCCACAGCCCCGCCCCATTTATGAAATTTTATAAAAAAAATCAAAAATCATTTGTACAGGAAAAAAAACTAAATCAAATGCACAAACACACAAGAAAAGCTAACAAAAATTAATATAGTTAAGTTTTAAAGTTATTACTTAACATCACAACAAAATATAGAGTATCTTCGATGTTCCTCACAACTCAAAACTTAAGAGATTTATCATTTACATCGTTATAGATTATTAGCCTTTCTTCTGCAATGAGATCAAATGCCAAGCTACTCCCACAAAACCCTGTGCCTATGAAAAGTTGGGGTACTTCTTCATGCTTCTTTTCATTTGCATATAAGAAACAAATAGTAAAATAAGTTGGAGTACTTCATGTTTCTTACAAGTGATATTTGAAGTCATATTAAAGTGATATTTGAAGTCATATTAAAACTATGATTCCTAGATGTGATAGTTGAAGTCATTGAGGATGTATTGAACCGTACTTGTTATGCATTACATATCTTGATGTAAGTGTAATTTTAACCATGTCTACTTTTATCATGCAGTCTCACTATGCCCGTCCAGCATCATCTGTAGATACACTAACAGATGCACTAATAGTTCTACAGATGCCCTATAAAGTTAATAGATAACAGATAACAGATAACTGTGGTTCCTATTTACAGATGACAGATAACAGATGCACTAATAGTTTTATAGATGACCTAGTTCAAGAATGCAAATGGATAATAGTGGCAGATAACAGATGACAGATGGATACCAATCCATTTACAGATGGATACTTCCAATCCATTTACAGTTAACAGATGCACTAAGTAACACAAACTGTTATCCATTTACAGTTAATACTTCCAATCCATTTACAGTTAACAGATGCACTTCTAGCTGAAATGCAAATATGAAATATATAGCATACACACATACCAAGTAATACATACCAAGTAACACATACCAAGTAATACAGATGGATAACAGTGGCAGATAACAGCTCCTTGTAAGCAGTTCCTAGTCTTCAAGAAGCAGTTCCTCTATGGATGGATTACTGAGGCTGCACACAAAGCATCACGTTATAGAATCTGGTTTCAGAAGCTGGTAGAAAAAATATATGCAAAACAAGAGCCTATAACATTAAATGGTAGAAAAAATATATACAAAAAAATAACCTATAACATTAAAAAAATTCCCCTAACCTCCTCCTTTAACATTTTACAACAGCAGGTGGCAAGGAACTATGGTCAAATAGAATTTCTCAAACAGAACTGAAAAAAATAATATATATATATATATGCACTCTTGTTTAAGACATGAAGAGATATCTTGTGCCGACACCTTCTCAAGAGCTAGCCGTTATGCAAATTGATTCCTATAATCAATATTCAATAATTATTTCCAATAATTAGATTTCATTATTATATCAAAATGCAATAACAAATATTAACAATCCATTAAATATTATTTACCTCACTTGCATCCATGTCTTCATTCACTGTGGATCTCATAAATTTTGTTGGCAAAGAAGGATCTAGCCCATAACAAAACAAAACACAACTCAATATAAATAAATAAATAATCACTATAAATATTTAAATAATAACATTTTATTACCTCTAATTTTAACCTATAACCAATTTTGAGCACACATTAAAGCTTCTAATATCTTTGGATGTAGGCTACTACGATGTGGGCTAATAAATCTGCCACTAGTACTAAAAGCAGACTCTAAAGCAACGGTAGATACTGGAATGGCCAAAACATCTCTAGCAATGTCATGCAAGGTTGGGTATTTTCTTCTATTTGTTTTCCACCAAGTCAATATGTCAAAGTTATCACTCCTAGGTATGACAGGCTTCTCAAAATAAAAGTCTAACGTTGATTTCATAGTCTGGGTAGTGGTTCTACTAGAAACGAATAAGTCAAATCTCTTCAAGTAGTCATTCTTTTTACATTGACTCGGCTGCAATTGAGAAGATGCTTCACTTGAAGATTCGCCTCTAACATTACTCAAACTCAATTGATACCCTTCCAACAAGTTAAAACATAATGTCCGGATTTTATTAATTTCACTTGCCCATTTGTCTTCATAAATAAGTGGAAAGTAAAACACAATCAACTTCAACTTAAATCTTGGGTCCATGATTGTTGCTACTACCATTATCTTATGAATACCATTCCAATACATCTCAAACTTCAAGATCATACTTGTCCCCATCAATTTGACAGCTTCATAGCTAGATGTAAGCCATTCATAAATCGAAATCTTAATTTCACAAATCTTTGGGAAAAACATATTAGCTGTAGGATATCTTGTTCCCAAAAATAATTCAGTTACTTCAAAAAATAATTGTATCCTATCACAAATTTTAGCTGCTAACAGCCAATCTTCTTCATATGGCAAACATTTGTATTGTGTCTCACATTGCTTCAAACGAGGAAACACATCTTTATACTCCAAAACCGTTCGAAGCATCAGGTAGGTAGAGTTCCACCTAGTTTTGCAATCAAGCGCTAATTTTTTTGTACACGAAATATGTAATTGACGGGCCGCCTCAGTAAATTTTTCATCTCTTTTAGGGGTCGTACTCCAGTAAGCAACGCTATCACGTATTCTCTCAATTCCCGTACCAATTACATCCAAACCATCTTTCACAATTAAATTCAGAATATGTGCGTAGCAACGCATATGAAAAACATCCCCTCGTAACAATAATGTATCCAATGAGAACTTATCTAAGAGGATGTTTATCATAGCATCATTGGTAGTGCAATTATCTACTGTTAAAGTAGATAATTTGTGATCTATATTCCAATCTAGTATACATTCCATCAATGCATCCGCAAGCACTTCCGATGTATGAGGACATGGTACGCATATGAATCTAAAATAAAGAAAAATAGTATATATTAAATAGAAAAATTGATTTAGAATTAGCTTAAAATAAACATTAAACATGTTTAGAAATTACCTCAGAATATGGCTTTGCAACATCCAAGAGCTATCAATAAAATGTTCTGTAACAGCCATAAATCCACGCTTCTGATAATTTGCAGTCCACATATCCCTGGTGATAGCAATTTTACTTTTGTTATTCTCCAGCAATGATATTGTTTTGACCTTCTCGAATTCATATATTTTCAGGATGTCATTCTTGAACGTATTTCACGAAACAACTTTGAACAACGGTTGGAGAGCCTTGCTATACTCCCTAAATCCACGGTGTTCAATAATAGAAAGTGGATACTCGTGAAGAATAATCATTTTTACAAGTGCGGTCCTCGTATATTGTTAATCAAATGTGTAAGTATTCACCACAACACTACCATCACTCATCATAGAAGGACTCACCATTGACTGCCTAATGTCCTTTTGAGTACGCCCAAAACAGATTTTTACATGATCATGTAAATGTGACGTTCTAGCATTAGTATCCCCTGCAAATAACTTACTGCAATGGTTACATTCAGTCTTCATTATCCCATTTACATATTTCTTTTGAAGTGATTCCATACAACAGATGTACACTTCCTTTTTCTAGGTTGTACCAAATCCACATCAATAACTGGAGTTCCACTTGATTATGTTTGTGCCTCGATTGCGGGGGCTTGGGAATTATTTGTAACGGGACCCCTGGTATTATCATTAACCTTAATAGGAGTAGATGCTTTCTTACCAAACATACTTTGGATACTTCCAGACATATTTTACCTATGAAAAATGAGAACAAATTCCAAAGTAAATATGAGCAAAAAACTTACTGATTAAGCCATAACAAATACAATTAAGCCATAATAATTACTAATTAAGCAAAAATGAGAACTGTTATTCATCCTTTTAATGCGAATAAGCTAAGTATGGGTCCCCATTTCACCAAACATTTCCAAAGCCATTCAAAATCTAAATATTCAATTACAATTCCAAATACATACAGAATCACAGATGCAGTCAACAGTTTCCAACCAAATATTATATGCCTAAACCAAAACTTACCGATTGAACAAATTCTACATTTGAACAAATTGAGGAATTTGTATATTGGTATCTAAAGTAAACTTACCGATTGAACAAATTAAGGAATTTTGTAATTTCAGGAGATACCAATATACAAATTAAGAACAAATTGAGCATCATTGGAATTGCCTTTTCTTGGTGGTATTACCTTTTAGTGTGTAGTGTGTAATGTATCTTAGTATTACCTTTTTCTTATTATTGTATACATCATTCTAATTTGTAGATTCAGTTTAACAAAGAACATAAAATCCCTATAATTTAACTTCAAAAGCAACACAACCCCAAGACGCCCTTAAGCTAAAGGGACGGAGAGGCTCAAACTAACCATCCACCATAAACCCCAGTTAAGAAGTACAAAAGCTAAGATACAAATCCCCACCACAGGCATTAAAATCCAAATGTTTTTAGCAAAACCACCAATTCCCCTGATTCCCAAAACTATAATATACCATAGTCTTTGTAATTAATTATCAAAAAGACTTTTTATCATAGAAAAATCATAAAAAAATGCACGAATTTAAAACAAAGGTAAACTAAGCACTTCCCTTCCACAAGATCTCAACATCAAATTAAAGAAGATGAGAAGAAAACAATAAAAAACATTGATCATAGTCATATCCACGATAGCGATAATCATAACAAAACAATAATATAAATAAATAGTATAATACTAATGGCATGTAATTTAATTCAAACTACGACTTTTATTATATGAAAAAAAAAATTACACAAGAATGGAAATATATAAATTCATCAGTAAAACAAAGCTTACCTCGAAAACCAATCTCGCCGCAGAAACCAGATCAACAACAACTCCTGCAATTATAACCAAGAAACATCAAATGCCAGAACCAACAACTAAATGAGAAAAAAGAAACAATGTTCAAATCAAAAGTATCAAAGTGAAAGTATCCCTCAAATTTCAAAACAACAAAAATAATACATAAAAACTTTGAAGCTTAATCACCAAAATTATAATAACACAAGACACCAAACTCAAATCAAACCAAAACCCACTCCTGAAATCTATCAAACAACTATACCCAGACTCTAAAAATTTGCAGTTAAACTATAGAGATTTGCAGCTAAACAACAGTTTTAGGTTGAAAACTTACCTATTGAACAAATTCTACAATTCCCAATTAATATAAACAAATTCCAGATCAAAAACTTACCGATTGAACAAATTCCACAATTAGGTTAAAATGAAGCCACAATTAGGTGATGGACTGCCAAGTGATGGACTGTCGAGTGAAGAGGACTCAGAGGAGTGATGGAATTGGGCTGACGACTGCAGAGTGAAGAGGGCTCAGAGGAGTGATGGACTGCCGACTGAAAAGTGAAGAGGAGAGTTGAACTGCTGAAGAAGACTCAGAGGAGAGGAGTCGAGGAGAAGAGAGGACTGAGGACTGAGGACTGAGGAGTGTCTTCACAAATCAAAAAATTAGGTTTAAGTTGTTGTAAGGGTATTCCAGTAATATTATGTATAACTGGGTAGGGTAGCGGGCCCCCATTTATTTTAGTCTAAAACTAGACCCGCCCTAATTAATAAATGGGTTTTTTTTACCAAACCCGCCCCATACCCGTTATTGTCTTACCAAACCCGCCTCATTAAGGGAGGGGCGGGTTAAATTGCTTGCCCTACGCTGCCCTGACATCCTCTTCAACGATCTTCTCACATGCGAGTTGTCGAACAGTCAGTTCCCACACCGTGGCACTCAATAATGACCTCCAAAACACATTGGACCAGAAAAATCGGTCATACTCTGCACCCTTCCCTTCTTCATCAAGTCCAGTCAGATTCAACGGTTATTCTGGTAATATGGCATCGAAAGGAAGTCGGCAAAAATACTATTCACAAAGTTCAACAACCTTGATATGAAAGTGACCATCTACTGCCAGATGAGCACATTGAGAATGAGTCCTCACCATGGATAAACTCACCACCTCCACAACAAAATTATCCCTATAGAAGATGCAAACCAAAATAGCCAAGATTCATAATTTTATAGCCGCCAGGAAGATCTTTACAAATATTACCCTACTAATTTGGACAAAGGATATATTCTTCAAAGAAAGTTCACGGAACAACATAATATCAACATCAAATGTAGAATATTGTGACAGGTCATTCTTTCCATAGTATGAAATATCTCCTCCGATTTTGTACGAGAAAATATACAAAGGGGCAACGTACAAGATCACGCAAATCCAGTAGTAGCACCTATAGATCAATGTCCACCCTTTCTCACAGTTCAGAAAACTCTGTCACCCAGTTGGAGTACACAGATCACATAAAACAATATCTAACCCTATCTTACCCCATGATATCTAACTTCTATTTTACAAATAGTAAACTACACATACAAGTTTGTGACAAAGAATCATGACCTCAGAACGAAGTTATTTCATTAATTCGAAATTTCCTTTACAGGATACTTTACAGATAACAAAATATCCCCAATAGTTACAACATATTATATCACAAAGTTACAGTTCGAATTACTTTTCAGGAATCAGCAGAGAAGATGAAGAAAAACTGAAGTAACTTCCAAACCCTGATCCCATGCTGCAAGATCTGGGAAACAGTCAGAACTAGAAGTCGCAGATGAAAGATCTTCTTCATAGACAAAATTTATGGTACATAGAAGAAAATGATCCCCTGCATCCTCCCACCTCTTCCATCATAACCCCCATCTCGCATTTTAGAGACAGACGGAAGGTCCTACCTTTTAGAAATAACCTATTCACTAGCAGGATACCGACGAGGCTCCCTCAGATGAACGCCTGCCGCTTCATCTTAAGTTGTAATAGCCTCATCATCCAGCAAATGAAGCCTATTTCGGTGATCCACCTCAGATGTCAGCAGATAGTAAAACTGCACCATCTGATAATAATTATCACCCGCCTCCATCACTTCTTCATATGACATATGGTGATAGGTAGACAACACAAGAATCGGTGTCAGCAAATACGGAGGTTGGTATCCAAAGTATCGGATACGTAATTCCTCCATCTTTCTACGAATCCTAGACTCCCGAGATTGGTTCCTGGTAGTCACCATACTCTTAACAGTCAAGAATGGAGAAGAAGAGAGTCTGAGATGAAGACTTGGTTCCCCACTCTCGCTTCCAAATACCTTTTATACTATGATCAACATTTAAAACAGACTCTTCAGATTCCCAAAGACAGAAGGATTTCCCATGCCAATAAACATTGACTAGAACAATTAGTTCTCGAAAACCCAAAAGGCACAAACAAGATACGTATGAATATGTATTGGAAATGATTCCCAAATTTTAGCTATATCATTAATGATACTTTTTAACCAACACCACTTGCCTGCAAGGTTTCTCGTACTGCTAGCTAAGAGAGAAACTGTTCCATGACTCAAAATCGCTTTTGGCGTCAAAAAGTAGATGAACTCCTGTGAACCGCAAGTGATACCTAACCATAAACGATGAGAAATAGTAACAAAATTGGTGAAAGAGTCTGCCTTCTTATAAATATAAAATCTGGTCCAAGGTAGGACAAAATGTACTAAAACAAATGACAAGTAGTTCATGAGACGGTGGCAATGTCAGCCTTCCGCGTACACATGGCTTGATATGATAGTTTTAAATGAGTTAAAGAATTTTTTATAATTTTTTATTACACTGGATGTGATATTCGTACTTGTGGAGCCCAAAAACAAGTGGTTGTCTACTGTAATATTGTAACTTTAGTAGGGGGAAATCTAGTTTTTCCTCTTGCCAGTATCGATTTTGGAATTTATAGTTCTTTAGGTCTGATTTTGTAAAGATGGCTAAAATTAGTATTTATTCTCATAATTTTCGGAAAAAAAAACACAAACCAACTACGGAGAATAAATACTAGTTTTTGCCATTTTTACAAAATTGATACTTTGGCAAGTCTATTTCAAAATCGATACTAAAATTAACAAATCGATAATGGTCTCACCTACTACCCCCAAGCTGTCACCCTATTCTCTAACATTAAATGTTGATGGGTAGTATAATATGCTACAATAATAAATCTACCAACTCACAAAGATTACTCAACAAATAACAAAGTTATACCAAAACCATTACAAAGATATACACATCAAATGCCAAAGTTCTCGCATAAAAAATGATAAATAATGCAGAAAAAAAGTAGAAACTATCCCACTGGAGTTGTTGAGTAGTCTAATCTGCTACAATAATAAGAACACTAATAAGAGGGAAGATTCCCCCCTAAATACACTACCAACCTTAAAAATCAAAGTTTTTTTTTTCATCTTCTTCTTCTACAAGACTACAACAAAGCTTATACAAAAATCAAAGTAGATTCTCCTTGATGTACTGTTTGTCTCTTTCATGTGCCAAGTCTTCCAACTATCGTTATGCATTCGCTAAAGTTCTCACACAAAGGTCATTGGGGAGGAAAAGATCTCTGTTATCATAGGTTATTCTCGTTGCCAAAGACCGTTATTATCCTTATCTTCGACCGTTGAAGTAATCATTGCAGTAAATATCATCTCTAACTCTGTATCCACCATCTCTCACTGTGTATCCGCATCATTATTTAAAGCTTTTTTTCTTAAGAAAAATGTTATGGAAGACGATACAATTTGTGCATAATCATTTTTCTTTGGCATTTTAATCATTTGTCTTCTGCTACTTTAACATTTGTCATTTTTCTTGTGTCATTTTTAGCATTTATTATTTACTACTATATCACAAGAATTATTCATTGATATCATTTATTTTGGGATTCCTATCATTTGTTTTAGGGATTGCTAAAGTTGAGTTTTATATTATTTTTCTCTTCTTTTTTTGCTACTTTATCACCGAATTTATTTATTTATATAATTTGTTTTAGGGATGAATGGAGTTCAGTTTTATACCATTATTCATTTTGGTGGGAATATCGTACGTCCAAATATTGGATCAACCGTTAGATATGTTGGAGGAAGTACAAAACTTACCTCATTAAGAGCGCATTCGTCATACGAAGATTTTGTTGCACTCCTTAAAGAGATAAGCGAAATCCGCCGTGAGGACTGTAGGCTGTTCAACTTCGTCCATGGTTGTGCATGAACAATTTCATCGGTCCAGGACTTTACCGTAATGATCAATATGCATAAAACTAATCCCGGCACACCCTTTCACATATGGATTGTTAATGAGCTTAGGGTACCTTCCCAGAACTCCTAGAACTTTATTTCTAATTTCTGTTTTTCGGGTAAAGGGTTGTTCACCACCAAAGATACTAGTTTAGGTAGAGGCTTGTCCACCACCAAAGCGGGGGGACCTTTGCGACATAACTCTTTTCCTGATCTTGAACCTGAATACATGGGTTACCCTGAAACAAATGGCAAAGGGATTGATCTACGTAAGTTTGGACCTTTAGTGGATGATGATGATGTTCCTCACTCAAATGAATCTTTCAAAACTATCCGTACTGATGTTTCTCCCTCAAATGAACCTAGTATTCCTCAATCAAATGTTCATCTCTCAAATGAACCTGTGTTAACTAATGTTCCTCAATCAAATGAACATTTTCAAACTATCCCTACTGATGTTCATCTCTCAAATGAACCTTGTATTTCTCAATCAAATATTCATCTCTCAAATGAACCTATGTTAACTAATGTTCCTCCTTCAAATAAACCTATGTTAACTAATGTTTTTCTTTCAATTGAACCCGAACCTATCATTGGACAAACTGAAACTTCAGGTAAGTTTGCAAAATTTGTCATTTGTGTACGATATTTTAACATTTCTTATCCAATTTCTATCATGCTAAGTAGAATATTTATCATTTGTTCAGCTAAATTTCAGTTTGAGCCACAGCCCGAACAGGTGAAAGATCTCCTGGACTCTCGGTTCAAATCTCCTGCATATACGGAGGATCCTTATGACTTTAGTAAATAGTTTAACATTGGTGATCTATATCGAGATTGAATTGAACTCAAGAATCACATAAGAGCTTATGCAGTTGTAAACAAGTTCAATCTCGAACACATTCTGAGAAACGAATATAAAATCGTGTTACGTTGCAAAAGTCATAAATGATTTTGGCATATTTATGCCATAAGGTTGCTCGGTTCTGCCCTATTTAGAGTAAATACTTATTACTTTGTGCATACATGCATCCGAGTAGAAACTGAAGGTGGGAACGCGTATAAGGTAGCGTCTAGTAGATGGGTTGCTTCTATAATCAAGCAAAAACTCTGAAAAGACCCAAACTACAAACCTTCAAGAATTATTGATGATATACAAATTTATCACAATATTGATGTAACATACAATCTTGCCTAGCGTACGAAAGAAAAAGCCTATGCTGAGGTATCATCACTTTCTATGTCATTTGTTCCCCAGTCATTTGTACAACAATGTTTATCATTTTATCGTTTGTCATTTTGTCGACTCATTGTGTCATTTGTACTATGATGTTTATCATTTTTCTGCTACACAATATCATTTGATCTACGTAATTATTTCATATGCGAGGCAGCTTTGAGCACACATACCAACTACTTACGAGCTACTTTGTGGAAGTGAGGTTGGTTGACCCAAATTTTGTATTTGACATACAAACTACGAGTTGTAAGGATAAAAGATTCATAAGGTACTTTGGTCCCCCCCAAAAAACATATAAGCTATTGAGACCAGTTGTTGTGATTGACAGAACTTTTTTAAATGGGAGATATCGTGGGACTCTACTAACAGCCATCGCCATTGACCCAAATAATCATATTTTTCTACTTGTATTTTCGATAACAGACTCGGAGACCACCGAAATTTGGACATACTGCTTGGAGATGTTTGGGGATAATTTTTACGATTATGATATTAGATTTGTTGTCATCTCTGACAGGAACCCCAAAATTATTAATGTTGTACCCAAGGTGTTTCTATTTGCAATCCATACGTTTTTTGCCTTCCACATATCGAACATCGCATTTAGGATGGCAGCAGAGGCCCTAACCAACATTAATTTTGATAAACACATGAATAGAGATCTAGTGGGTCTCCAATACATACTAGGTATTCCCAAAGAAATATGGTCTAATCTATACATTCCAATGAGTAGGTACATTATCACTATGTATTGCTCAACTTATCATTTGTTATATAAAAAATAGTCATTATAACTCCATTTACATTCTTATTTACAGTTGTATGATTCCATTTGTCATCTTTTTATGCTCATTTAGTTTTTGATTTCAATGGTTTGTCATTTGTTCAGATACGGAGTCGTTTACACAAATCATATCGAGAGTTGGAATAATATTATTTTAAAAGTAAGAGATCTCCATATCTATGTGTTTATTGAGGAATTGCGTAGAATCTGTTCAGAAATTTCCTACACGTATATGAAAGAAGCTGAGAAGAGTCAAGCTCGCTTAACACCATGGGCTACGGATCACTGTGAGAGCAAAAAATTTATGGCAGATTCACTAACCTGCAGGGTTCGTACATCACATCACCATTTTCAGATGACTAGTTATGACAGAACCGATTCTATAAATATTGAAGATGGTACTTGTTCTTGTCGTTGGTGGCTAACGATGGGTATACCTTGTGAACACTGAGTACACGCTCTAGGTCTTGCTAATATTGATCCAACTACACGTGTCTCTGAGTACTTCACAAATAATACATACAAGGTTGTTTATGAACCTATATGGATTCCTATAAGAGGAATTGAGCAGTGGAAAATTCTAAAAACTAATCCACGTGTTCGTGCTCCTATTCCAACAGTTCGAGCCGGTCGTCCTCTCACGCAAAGGAAGAAAAGGGAAAAAATATTTGGTCTTATTACCAAACTAAGATTTTACAGTAGGTGTTGAAAAATGGACACAATCGTCATTCTTGTAAGCTTCTGCCAATCCCATCCGACGATAATACACGTCCGACAATGGCACCGTCTTTTACGATGAGCACTGAACCACCTGTTATCCAAGATGAAGATATTGTAATCAGTTTACACTGATGATTTTGGGTACTCTATGTATCATTTGTTTGTATGATTTGTATCGTCAGTGTTGTGAAAATTCATCATTTGTCTAAATGTAACTGTCATTTGTTAAAAAAGAATTTCTCATGTCTTTTTCCATTATATAATTATTTAACACCGAACTGTCATTTGTTCACAATGAATTTCTCATTTGTTTGTTTGTATGATATCATTATTTGCTTCTGAAGTGCCATTTGTGGACGAATACTTTCTCATTGGTTTATTTCTATGATATCATTGTTTGCCTCTAAAGTGTCATTTGTGCACGAAGACTTTCTCATTTGTTTGTTTACATGATATTATTGTTTTCTTCAAAATTGTCATTTGTTCTCAAAGAATTTCGTATTTGTTGGTTTCTATTATATCATCGGGTACCAAGAATTTTTTATTATTTGTTAAATTTTTATCTTCAGTTTTGTTAAGTTCGTCATTAAACTTGTCCCCCCCCCCCCTATATCATCATTATTTTCTTGCAGAACTGTGATTGTTTTGTTTGCCACATATCAAATGGAAACCTCCACTTAACAACAAAAAGCAAATAAAATAACACCAAACAAAACATATTTTCATTCATACAAAGGCAAAATACTAGTTACCACAAAAAGCGAACAAACGAAAAATTTTAAAAAAACAAAGTTCACAACTCCTGATCACGTTCCGCGCATTCCAGATCGCGCTCAAAAGCCTGGATCTTTTGCTCGAGACAACTAATCTTAGAAGCCACCTCTTCCCACAATTATTTGTGTTCATCCCAGTCTAACTTTACGGTGCAAAGCTGATCTTCTAAGAAGCGCATATGGAACTTGAACTCTTCAAAACGCTGATATCTCTTTGCTATAAATTGATACAGTTTATCCCGAATTACATCGAACGCTCCTAATTTCTCCCTGAAGTATTTATAATGCTCTTTCAACATTTGTGTCTTCTCACCGGAGACATCCTTCTCCATTAGGCATAGTTTATTCAGTTTGTAGAGACTTTGGTCACGCTGATCTTCCTGTATCTCTACCGACTCAAACCAATCGTATGGAGTGTTCGAACAAACATGGCTAACTTGAGTGGAGTGCGACATTTTTCTCTAGAAGTTAAAAAGAGTTTAGGGTTTAGGGTTTGAATAGTTGAAGAGTTGAGAATAGTTTATTTGAGATTAAGGCTTTTATAAGAGGAGTTTAATACATTGGGAAGGGACGAGTGTCAGGGATTACCCAATGTTTAGGGTAAAAGTTATTATTACTTCAGTTTGGCGCCGTCGTTTCTTGTTGTACACGTAAGTAATATGCGTATTTAAACTGAGTTGTCTAATCAATTATCATTACTTGTCACATCAATTTGTCATATGTTAAAGATAAGTTTGCATTTGTTTTAATGTTATATATCATTATCTATTTCCTGAACTATCATTGTTTAATGATAATTTATCATTTGTTTGTTGAAATATTATTATTGTTCAAAGAGTCTTTATCATTGGTTTGGTTCCCTTATATCATTTATTTCTTATAGAACTTCCCTTATATAACTATTTGAAAGCAAAAAACTGAAACGAAACAAAACAAATATTCATACAAGGGAAACAATAAAAACAACAACAACAAAAACTAAAAACAACACAAATGTTCATAAGTCCTCACTTGAGGAATTCTGATCACGTTCTATAACCATGATCTTCTACTTGAGAGAGCTAATTTTACAGGCCGACTCCTCCCATAGTTTCTTGTCCTCAACCCGGTCCAACTTTAGAGTGCAGAGCTGATCTTCTAAGAAGCGGATATAGAACTTGAACCCTTCAGAATTCTCTCTTTTCTTTTTTATAATTTTATCCAGTTCTTCATCCATTTTATCGAGTTCTCCTAATTTCTCCTTGAACTCTTCGTAATGTTCTTTCAGCAGTTGCGCCTTTTCACCGGTGATATCCTTCTCCATTAGGCAAATTGTATTCAATGTGAAGAGACGTTTATCAGCCTGATCTTTCTCAATCCCTACCGCCTCAAACCAATCTTGAGGAATACTAGAAGAGGCATGGCTAAATCGAGTAGAGTGGGAGTGCGACATTTCTTGAAAAGTTTTAAAAAGTTAAGGGTTAGAGCTTCAGTTTAAGGTTTTGTTATACTTGGGAGAATTAAGACTTTGAATCACGCGTGGCAGGGTTTAGGGCTTAGTATTTATAGTGGCGGGAACCACATGGATATTTTGGTTAGATAACTTATTATAAACGTAATCAAAGTTGACTTTAAGAATGACTTTTCACATCATCTGTAAAGACAAGAATCTGTCGACTTTAAAGCGGGGGCTATGGCATTTGTTGTGACAAAGGGTATCATCGTAATGTGTTAATTTTCATTTTATTATAAATAGCTTGTCATAACCTTAAACTACAGAACCTGTACACTTGCTTCCAGTTCTCAAGCATTACATACTTCTCTACCAACGATACATTCCATTATAATTTATTGGTGTGGTAAAAATTGTAATCTTCGTCTCTCACGCACAAGCCTCAACCCTAACCGTTGGTTCTGTCAATGTGCTCGCAAAATTGGTGGGTGTGGTTTATGGGCGTGGGTAGATGAGGTGAAAATGTGCGATTATTGTCTCATTTACAGAGTCTCTAAACTGACTGATAAGAGATTCTACCATTGTCCACAATACCATTGTCAGTTCAAAACTTGGTTTCGAAAATCCTCTATGCCCAATGATTCTAAAAGGCCACAATCGTCAATGGCGAAAGACATCACAAATTTTGGCCAATGGAACAATCATATCCTCGATACTATTTCATCTAAAACTTACACTCAACTAAGAATCTCGGAGGTCTGAATGGAGATGCTGCAAGACTTTTTGTCCAAGTTAAAATCTTTAGATCTTAACAAGTATAGAAATATGTAGGAGTAAAGTGCAATATTCTTTATCTTCAGTGACATTAATTTCTGGATTAGAATGTTAAACTCTTAAGGATCAAATGTTAAATACTATATAACAAATTACAAGATTTTAATAATAACATGCAATTTATGGATTGTAAAAGACAAACACCTTAAAACAAATGACAGATAAATAATTGCTGGATGATATATAACAAATTCCTTCATTTCCAATGTGTTTGGTCCGCATTAAATACTACTGTGTTTGAATTCATTCTGACATTGGGATTTGGAACTCAGTATTAAATACTGTTATGGTTTGCAGTGCTATAGTATAAATATTGATGTGGTTTATTCGGCAAGTACTTATTTATTCATTATTTAATCTTGTACAACTATTGTGTATCTGCTCTGTGAAGAAGATGGTAACCACCATATGCCAAGCATACAAGGCTAGGGTTCTTGCCAAGATGCAAGAGCTGCGGCTTCGATACTTTGGGACCCAGTCCCTTGAACTTCCTACTCCCATTCCAGTACGTCCTACCATCCATGGGATAACATATGAACAGGTGGAAGATGCGGATAATGATTATTATCAAATGTTTTGCTTTTACTATATGGTGACGTCGGATTAGAGAAAGAGAATTGGTCTGCGTCTTCTGGCAGAGGATGTTGTTATAGCGGCGGATAAAGCGGCTGGTATACGTTCAATGATATCTTGTCGTTACCTTGAGTAGGATCAGAGGAAGAGATGGTGGTAGTGGTGGGGGTTACGGAGGAGGAGACGGTAGTGGTGGTAGGGGAGACAAGCCACCGCCACCACCTCCGAGTGCATAAACTGATGTAAATTAATATAATATAAATTGAGATTTATAACAATATTCAAGCTAATGAAAGTTTCTTTTTTTGTGCCTAATGAGTATTATAATTTTAAAGTAAATAAATCTAATCTTAGCATCCTGAAGATGAAGATGATGTCAAATCATAGATAACAAATGAGAAGTAATCTATAACATATGATAAATCAATAATTATAAATGATAAATGACAAATCATAGTTGACAAATGACAAATCTCATATAACAAATGGCAAGTAATACATAAAACAGATGACAAATCATTCATAATAAATAACAAATTATTGATAACAAATGACAAATGACAAATCATATATAACAAATGACGAATGACAAATCGTAGTTGACAAATGACAAATAATTTATATAACACATGGAAAATCATTGATAACAGATGATAAATCATATATAACAAATGAATAATTGAGTTTTTAAGTACAATTGTTGTTTACTTACAACATTTGTATTATGTTTGTATGATAGTAGACAACATTTGTACTTTAAAAAATGATTTGTCATTTATTGACTATGATTTGTCATTTGTTATTAATGATTTGTCATTTGTTAACAAACAATGGTCAATTTGGTTCTTTAAACATTTGTATTATGTTTGTATGATAGTAGACAATATTTGTACTTAAAAAACGATTTGCCATTTGTTAACTAACATGGAAATAATTTGAACTATTTCCGTGTACTCCTAAATTTTTTGTTAACAGATTATCAAGTTTCCAGATTGTTCCAACGTATTTTAAATTATCTTCTCTATGAGATAGAATCATTCTCGTACAGTTTGAAGCTAAACCTTGTACCATTTTTTCAAACTTTGAATCTTCTATTATGGCGTTTGAAACCTTTCCAATAAAGTATATTTCTACCCATAAGTTATTTGTATTTTTTAACATATTATATCCTTTTGTTTGTACTAATATTTTTATCTTTTCTAAAAATTTGTTTATTGTTACTGTATAGTTTGGGCTACAGGCTATCATGCGTTTTGTTTCTGACATATCTAATTCTGCATTTGCTATAATTATTTTTTGAAAATTTGTATGTCTTTCATTAATTATTGTTATATGTGCCTTAGCACTAGTTCCTACTTTTATCTTGTTTGTAACAGATATTACTCAGTCCTAAATGCATTTGTGAGAAGTTATTTTTAAGAAGTTTTTCTTTTGACACTCTGGTTATTAAATTAAGTTTTAAATCATTATCTTCTAATACACTACAATCATGTAAAGATTTAAACATGTAAGTAGCTTCTCTACGGTTGAAGAATGTTTTATTTTTACCATATAGTAACTCTGGTTTAAGTTGTTGAAGACTCTGTTTAAAGTTTTCATCAGATAACAGTTGTTCTAATCTAGTTTTGGACAGTTCACTTTTAAATTTAAAAAGTTGTTTTCCTCTATTTAATATTTTCATTTAAAATTTAAAATTATGATTATTATTAGTTATATTTTGAAATATTTGTTTTGTTTTGGATGAAGAACTAGTTATAATAGATTGTTTTGATTCTAAGTAAAATAGATTTGATTCTATGTTTTGAATGTTATAGTGTAATTTAATTAAGTTCTCGTTCCACTGGCTAAGGTATATTTCTGTTTGTTTGAGATTGTTTTTAATGTAATCGAAATTTCTATTCCAGTAATCAAAAAAATTATTTAAATAATTTTTTAGTTTTATAAAATTTTCTTCAAAATTTTGAAAACCAATATTCTAAGTTTCAAATGTTTTTTCAAATTTATTATTCCAATCTTTGAAACCTATTTCCCACTGGTTAAGTTCTATATTTATTCGGTTTCATATTTCTATTATAGGTTCTAAACCTTGTTTTTTAATTTCAGATATTTCGTTTGGTAAAGCCTGATTTTGATTATAAATTAAATTTGTGTTTCTTAATATTTTTTCCAATAAAATTATTAAAAAACTATATTTTTTGCTAGAAAGTCCGTAGTCTGTTAAAATATTTATATTATTATCAATGAGTTGATTATATATAAGTCTGGCTTGAGCATACGATGGATTATTACTTTCTAAAAAGTTTTGTAAGTGGATTCGTTTATAACTATTCTGCTAAAATCAAGTTCGTTATTACTTACCATAATAAATTTTCATTAAATGTTTATTTGTTTTTGATAATTCAGTTTCTATCTTTTCAATAGTTCTTTCTAAAGTTTTTATTTCGTTAATTTCTTTAAAACTATTTTCTTTGATTGTCTTAAATATATCTTCTAATAATTTATTAGTGTAACTTAGGTTTTTACTTATTTGAGTATTACCAGATTGTTCGATTAATTTGTTAAGTTTTTCTAAGTTTATTTTTTGTTTTGTGATAAATTACAAATTAAATCAACTATGGTGTTTAGTTGTTCAAAGCTTTCTACGTTTGAATTACTATGTAATCTGTGATTAAAGTTTTCTTTAAAACAACAAGTTATTTTACTTTTATCTAAAGTTGGTTTTTTACAAAGATTGTAATTTTTAGGTTTGATTTCAAGGTCTAAATATTCAAGAGATTTACTCATAAAATAAATAAGGATTTACGTATTAAAATTAACTAAGTCTCATGAATTTTTAGGAATGAACAATGCTCTGATACCAATATACAGGGGTCTTTTACAAACAAAAGCAAGCAAAAGATAAAAAGTTTATACAGTAAAACAGTTAAAATTTTATTTACTGCTACAGTGAACAATAAAAATTTTGTCGGTGACACAAAATTTAAAACATTTCAGAAAAAATTACCTTATTAGATTTAATTTACTAAGCCACTGAAATTCCCTAAAGTGCACAAAAGGTTATACGGGAAACCACAAGGTGTGACGGTCAACCTGAAAGGCTTTAAAACAGATAATTATTTTCTAAACAAGTCTTAAATTTTAAAGTCATCATCATCATATTTTTTTTATTTTTTTTACACACAGATCATGCGTGCTTCATGAGATTAGCTAAGTTTAATACTACCTCTATCTTAAAAATTAAATTCAAACAGAGGGATACATGAATAAAGGTTGTATTGATAGAAGGTTTGAATTTACAAAGTCGTTGCGCAAGAACTCATATAAGAACTTGAAGAACACGTGAACTTACAGACTTTTACAAACTCAATTTCTTTTTTCTCTCGCTCTCTACTTCTCTCCTCCTTAAACTCTATACATGACTGCCATATATAGGCAAATAACTCTAGACTTCAACTTGTTTCAAATCCGCAATGTTTTCTCGGGTGCTCATTGGGCCCCATCGACAGAAAACTATTGAAAATAAAATAAAGTAAATGACTCACACAAAATGCTCATTGCACATGGGTGGCAACATTTGTGGGGTATTTCGATCATCAGACAAAAATACGTTGAAAGTAAAATAATGACTCATGACCACTAATGGGCCCACTTAACATTATTATAACTCAGTAGTTTATCATTGCTGTTTATCTTAATACGTCATGGATGACGTATTTAGTCTTATCATTGTTTCTCAATCAATGACTTGCTGTTTATCTTAATACGTCATGGATGACGTATTTAGTCTCTCATTGTTTCCCAATCAATGTCGTCGTTTTGGCTTTCGCCAGGAAGGCAATCCATGGTGAACTGGTCTTGGATTGCTTCTAACTCTTGCGTTATGCTGATTTCTTCAAGGGAAATGTCAATGGTGACATATGGCACGATTTTTTCTGTGATCACGTCATAACCATAATAGCGAGCAGTTCCTGTTTGAGCATTAAGTTTGAAATGATTCTTTGTTTCCATAATTTTTTGAGTTTGATGGATTCTCCAGTTTTGATAGTGTTGTTCAGTAACTTGTTCAGTTTCTTCAATCATTTGGTACCAGGAGAGCCAATAGTTGCTGATGAAGAAATTATATTGAGCAGGGGAAAACTGAGTTTCACCAATCCATACTGGAGGAACTGTTACTACATCATCTTGAACAGTAGTTTCAGGAGTGAGAACAAAATGATTTGTGGTTCGGACTAAAAAATGTTCTTCTCCTAAGGCTTGTTTTAAGTTATTATGTCCTTTTATCCCTTTGAAACGAAAACTTTTGATAAATCCAAAGTCTAAAAGTAGACCAAAAGTTAAACCAAAGTTTTTAAGGAACCAATAACTTGAATCAGGAAAACGGTTTATTTTGAACATGTCAAGGTCCAAGTGAAGAAGACAGATTGAATGGTTAAAAGGATAGTTTGGATGAGGACAAGGGTTATGGCGAGGGTTTAGACATTCCAAAGTTATAATTCTTTCAAAACCTGGTTGTTCGATTGTTTGAATTAATCTTGCAACTTCTAACCAAACAGAGAATTTTTGTTGGTTTTTCTTCTCAAGAATGATGGTTTGGACTTCCTCTGGGAGAATGGTTTTCATGATCTTTATGGTTTCTTTCTGAAGTTTAGGAGAAAAAGGAATGAGTTTAGGAGAGAATGAAAAGGCTGAAGAGTGCCCAATATTTTTAATTGTATGTGAACTATGTTTCTTCTTGAAGTCTAGGACTTGTTTTCCTTTTGTTTCGCGGGCCTGTTGTCTTTCCGCTTCTAAATCCTTAAAAGTCGCATCATACTTATGTTTTAGAGTTTGAAAATGTTTCATAAGCACTTCATTTCCCTTTTTTTGAAGTTCCTCGCCATCTTTGTTTGTTTCTAATGCTAAATGTTTGTTTAAATCATTGGTAGCGATAGAGTTATTAAAAAAAATTCAAAATGATTTGCTTTTCCTTCAAAATAACTAGCTTCTTCTTCAAAATGGCTGGTTTTTTCTTCGAGATGTTTTAGCCATAAATTTAAAGCAGTTATGGAGTAAAAAAAAACTCCAGGTACTTTCTGGTTTTGAAAATGTTGTTTGTAACTAAATATGTTATGCAACAAAATAAAACTTTGGGGAGAAAGGTTTCCTTTAATAGTATTAAATCTCAAGTTTTCTGCGTAAGGAACAGTTATCCTTATGTTACCAAACATTATAGTTTTTGTTGTCTTGAAGTTTAGAAAATTGTTTTGTTTATTACTACTGTTTGAATTTGGGGATGAAGAAGACGATGATCCAGTAAACATGTTTCTTCCCTGCATTGCTGCAAAGTAAAAATTATACAAAAAAAAATCTACTTAGAAAATCAGCAAGTAAATTATATTTTCCCCTTATATGCACTATATTTGGTTTTAATCCTCTATTTATAAAGCAATCAATAAAATTTGTCCATCTTCTATTATTTGAAGTCGTAGCAGTTTTTGTTTCAAAAGTATTTTTAATATTATTGGCATCTGTTCTTAATTCAAAAATTTTGTTTGTTAAAAATAGTTCAAAAAATTTATAGTATTAATTATTCCCAATATTTCTAAATCTGTTGATGATAGTTTCTTTTGTGCTTCGTTAAAGTTACCACTACAGTATCTACATAGTTTTTCATCTTCGTAACTATTTCTATTTTTTGCTTTTAATATTCCTCCCCAACCATCTTTTGAGGCGTCAGTCTCAGCAATTTTATAGTCTGATTCGAATGGTAGATTTAATGGTTGTAAAGTTTGAACTACTCGTTTTATATCTTCTTTATTGAAATATTTGTTAACCTTAGTACTAGTTTTACTATATAAAGGTCCGACAAGTTTTGCTAAGTTAGAAATAAAGTTTATTGCATAATTTAATATTCAAAGAAAAGCTTGAAGTTTCTTAGTTTTTTTTATTTTATCAGGAAATTCTAAAATCTTTTTAACTATATGTTCTTGTAATTCAATTTTTCCTCCTTTTATGTATAGGCCTAAATATTCTATGTCTAGTTTACATAGTTCCATTTTCTTTGTACTAATTGCTATACCGTTACCAATTAATGCAGTTAAAATAAATTTTAAATATTTTTTATGATTTTCTAAAGAATCAGAGAAAACTAGTATATCATCTATGTATACTAAATAGAAATTAGAATATGTTTTGAAAATATTATCCATTTTTCGTTGAAAGATTTGTGGAGCGTTTTAAGTCCAAATGGCACTACTAACCATTTATAATGACCTTCAGGACAAGTAAAAGTTGTCCAAGGTATACTTGTTTCTAACATTTTTAATTGCCAAAATCCACTTTTGCAATCGAATTTTGAAAATAGAGTTTTATCTTGAATGTTGTTTATTAACATGTGTTTATTAGGGATTTTGTATCCGTCATCTATAGTATTGCCATTTAATCGTTTATAGTTTATTGCCATTGTAGTTTTTCCTCGTTTTATTTCACTATTGTTTCTTATCATAAAAGAGGCTGATCTATGAGGGCTGTTTAATTTTTTTATTAATTTTATTGTTAATAATTCTTCTATTTGTATTGTAAACTCTTTCTGATCTTCTATATTATATGCTAGATCTTTGGTTCTTATGGTTAGGTTGTCATCTTTGAGTTTAATTTCTGCATAAATTTTATTTATATCCCAATGTTGTAAAGGGTTTTGATTTACTAAAAATAATTCACTTGTTTCTGCTAATTGAATGATTTTCTGTATTTCTAAATCATCATCTAACGTTAGTGGTAGTTTAATTGTTTCAATATTATTTGTTAAACTATTAATTATATCTTCTATATTTCTTTCTTCCTCTTCAAACTTACTTTGTTTATTTATTTCATCTTGTTTTTCTAGAGGCTTTGTTATTAATGAATAAAAATTATAAGGGTTTATTGAAAATTTTACATTAAATGCATTGGGTATGAAAGTTATTGTTTGTGGAGTTAATTGTATCATAACAAATGTATTAATAAAATTTAAACCTAAAATCAAATCATGTTGAGTATTGAATTCGTTTTGATTTACAACATAAGTCATGGGTAAAGTATATCTTATTTTGTTTAAATATATAGGTACATTTGTTATATATTTATCTAATGTTTTATAAGAATTATCACCTAAGCTGACTCTATTCTTTCCGTCATTTTTTACTATGTTTGGTGGTACTACATTTTTTATCATGCATTTTGATACACCAGTATCAAAGAGTGCTTTAAAAGGTAATCTCTAAGTGCTTTCAAATTATAATTCTACAACTATTAATAACATATTTAAATCTTGTATCATGCAACATCTTTCTATTGTCTCAATCATGTTACATTATTCCGAAATTTCGATTTTACTCGAGGTTTCTGGTTTTTCGTCCATCCCGTTTAAAATAAAAATTTCTAGTTCTATTTAAATCTTTTCTTGTTCTAATTGTTTTAATTTTTCTTTTAATTATAAAATTTTGCTCTATTTAACTTCACTGTATAATTTTACTTTTTTATACATAAAACAATTAAAACAACAAATGTTACGGCAGTTTTTACAATTTACAATATTTTTTTGATACGTGTGACAATGTTTACAATATTTTTTTTTATTTTGTTTTGTATAAACATTACAAGTTTTACTTCTTCTTTAACTTCTATTATTGAGTATATATAATCTGTTTCTGATTCAGAATCGGTTGTATCTAATTCTAAATTTTGGAATTTTTCATTTATTTCTATATCACTGTCAGTTTGGATATTATACACACTTGATTTACTATCATCACAATCAGAATTTAGGCAATATATATGATCATTGTAATCTAAATCTAAATTTTCAATTATTTGTTTTGCTTTTTGTTTGTCTTTTTCAGGACATTTATATATATTATGACCTGGTTGCCTACATATATAACATGTATAGTCTTTCTTTGGTTTGTTTTTAAAGTCTTTATTGTTATTATTTTTCTTAAAATTAAAACGTTTGAATTTTCTTTTATGAAATCTTTTAAGTTTTTTAGATTTATAGATTTTATAGTTTTTATATTTTTTTCGTTAATGTTTAGGGTATTTCTTACTTCTTTTATTTCTTTCTTTATGTATATTTTTTGATCCAAAATATGTTGGTGGCATTATTGTTTTACAAAAACTATAATTAATTTTTTTTCCTATTTTTATTGATATTCTTTGTATTCTTTATGTTTTAAACATTCAAGTTTTAATTCTTGTATGACAAAATTTATTCTATCTCCTATAGTTTCATTAATATTGTTTCCCTCTTCATTTTTCCATTTTTCATATATCCGTTTTTCTATAGTTCCAGGTATTTTGGTTAAATATAAATCTAAATAATGCGAGTTATTAAAATCTTCAGTTTTTATTAAATTTTCTACAAATTTTGTATTGTAATCATGAATATATATTAAATCTTCTAAATATAGATTATTTAAAGTTCTTACTGCTTCTAATTTTTGTTCTTCTTTTTGTTTATCATTTTTTACTCCTAAAAATTGTGTTGACGAAAAGTTTATAAAGTCATATGCACTTCCTGCTAATAACAAATTATATTGTTGTTCGTCGGTGTCACTAAATTTTGAAATTTGTTGTTTACACCATTTGTTTGTAAAACCATTAGTTGTTGAAACATAGTATTCTAATCTACTTTCATTGTTTACAAAATCAATTTTATATGTTGTTCGTATTAAATCATTTGCCCACAATTCTATTAATTTAGACCATTGATTTTGAGGTTTATCATCTAAATTTAATCTAGAACCATTATAGGGTAAACATTCTAATTCAATTGTAGGGTAATCCTTTTTTCTATTAAATTTTCTTTTATATCGATAAGTTGTTTCTGGAAGAATATTTATTTCATCGTTTATAGCATAAGCTTGATCTTTTTCATCTTCTGAATAGCTTTCAGGTTTTTCAATTTCTTCTATGAATTGTTTTGTCAACTAAGGTTTTATATTTTCATAAGATATGTTTTTACATATTTCTATTTCATTTATAGATTCTCCCAAATATCTATCAGAGTCTAGAATTGTTTCAAATAATTCATTATTTGTTTCTGTATCATCTAAATATTGTTCTGCAAGTTTTGCTATATCTTCACTAAATTGTTTATTATCTAATTTTTCTATCCATTTTATGTGCTCGTCTATTTAAGTTATTACACTAAATTGATCTATTTTGTCTGTTAATTCTTCTATGTCATTATCATTGTTTTCAACTATGTTTGCTATAGATTTATAATCAGTATATCTTATACTGCACCTTGCTTTATAAAAAAAAAAATTTGAACTATTTTCGTGTACTCCTAAATTTTTTGTTAAAAGATTATCAAGTTTCCAGATTGTTCCAGCGTGTTTTAAACTATCATCTCTATGAGGTAGAATCATTCTCGTACAGTTTGAAGCTAAGACAACATTTGTACTTTAAAAAATGATTTATCATTTGTTGACTATGATTTGTCATTTGTTATCAATAATTTGTCATTTGTTAACTAACAATGGTCAATTTGCTTTTTTAAATATTTGTATTGTGTTTGTATGATAGCAAACAATATTTGTACTTAAAAAACGATTTGTCATTTGTTAACTAACAATAGTCTATTTGGTTCTTTAAACATTTGTATTGTGTTTGTATGATAATAGACAACAGAGTCAACAAATGAACCAAATAGACCATTGATAGTTAACAAATGACAAATCATTAGTAACAAATAACAAATCATAGTCAACAAATGACAAATCATTTTGTTAAGTACAAATGTTGTCTACTATCATACAAACACAATACAAATATTCAAAGAACCAAATAGACCATTGATAGTTAACAAATGACAAATCATTGGTAACAAATGACAAATGATAGTCAACAAATGACAAATTGTTTTTTTAAATACAAATGTTGTCGACTATCATACAAACACAATACAAATGTTCAAAGAACCAAATAGACCATTGATAGTTAACAAATGACAAATCATAGTCAACAAATGACAAATTGTTTTTTTAAGTACAAATATTATCTACTATCATACAAACACAATACAAATGTTCAAATAACCAAATCGACCATTGATAGTTAACAAATGACAAATCATAGTCAACAAATGACAAATTATTTTTTTAAGTACAAATATTGTCTACTATCATATAAACATAATACACATGTTCAAAGAAGCAAATAAACCATTGATAGTTAATAAATGACAAATCATACATAACAAATGACAAATCATAGTCAACAAATGCCAAATCATATATAACAAATGACAAATCATAGTTAACAAATGCCAAATCATAGTTAACAAATGCCAAATCATATATAACAAATGAAAAATCTAGTATAACAAATGAATAATTGTGTTTTTAAGAACATATGTTGTCTACTTAAAAACAATCACAATTCATTTGAACCAAATCGACCATTCACTTACATCAAATACTGTATATTTACAAAACAAATAATACACAACGAATGATATATCATAGATAGCAAATGACAAATCTCTGATAACAAATGCCAAACAATACACAACGAATGATATATCATAGATAACAAATGCCAAATCTCTGATAACAAATGCCAAACAATACACAACGAATGATATATCATAGATAACAAATGACAAATCTCTGATAACAAATATTAAATAATATACAACGAATGATATATCATAGATAACAAATGACAAATCTCTGATAACAAATGCCAAATCGTATATAACAATAATATATCTCCGATAACAAATGTCAAATCATATATAACAAATGACAAATCTATGATAACAAATACCAAATCATACATAAGAAATGAAAAATTAATAATAATTCAACTATATACAGACTAGCCATTTAAACAAATATGTAGTATACGAATGGCAAAGAAGATATAACAAATGAGAAATATTATATAAATGAATGATATTACTTGCTTATAACTTTACAAAATTACAGAAATTATACATTACAATAAAATGGATGTCAAAGTTTCTAAATCTCCTCTGGTTCAACACCCAGCCTCAATATGTCATAAGCAAATGTGTAACAACATTCATTACCGTCTATCAGATCTAGAAATTTTATTCCCCTTAGGAGATTGTCCATAAAGACAAGCATATATACCCCGTAGTCATAACAATTTGGCTGTATTGGACATTTCCCAAAACGAGTTATCCATTTCGAGTTTAAACCATAATCCTTTACCTCTGAACCAGTAGGTGGACTACTACGATCGGCAAAATCTCTCCATATAAACATTTTCGGGAAGATCGTAGATATCTGATCTTTAATAAGTTGGTGTCTAGGAGATAACTTATTTTTCTTCTGTGCATTTGTAATTTTCTCATCCACCATTAAATTGTAGATGTATATTTTTCTTGCCTTAAAGAACACAGCACAAAGGACCCAGTGGTTGTCATTGATATTCCAAGGAATGAGTATTAATTTTGAATTGACCACTTTCAAATCTACTTGATGGATACAATTAGAAACTGTACGATCCCATTACATAGATGTAATTTGTTCCCAAATTGATTTCTTCTTCAATTCTACACCTTCTTGAGAGGACATATTACGAGTCCAGACATTGAAAACCCTGCCAATATATTGGTAGGCAAAGATATCCGTCAGTACAATCCTTTCTTTATCTGGGAGGGTACAATGTTGTGTGTTAAAATATTGAATCAGAGCTTTAATGTACACATCAATGACCTGAACAGGAAAAAAAAAAACAAGTTAGATAGCAAAAATAATAAAGTTCAATATTACAAATGACAACAAAGGCAAAACTAATGATAAAGTGCAAACGAATAAATGACAGACAATTTGAAAACAAATGGTAGAGACTCTTGTACAAATGACATAAGAAAATAAATAAATAATATAAATACATCATTGTTCAACCATTGTTTTGGATATAGGGTGTAGAGAGCGTTAAGGCAAACAGTTTTTCACCTATCATCATATAGGTACTCTTGTTGTCATTCTTAGCTTCAAGAGATAATTTATCTTTCTTCAGTGACCAGACTTGGTCCACCTGGTTTTTTTCATCTTGGGAGATGGGTCTTTGAATAAAAGATTCCAATAACACTCCCGGAAGAAGCTCGTCAAGGTGAGCATGCAATTGGTTAATTCGACAAGTCATTTTGAAGGCTCTTTCATTAATTTCATCCTTAGTTAGTGCACGTATCTTCTTTAAGGTGACATCCACTTCTGACTCCATTAAAACAAGCTATAACATATATGTCAAAATAAAAAAATAAAATATAAATGTGTTTATTACATGAGATTGAGTAATAAACCAGTTGTTTGGTTTAAAAGTACTTCATACATTAGTCTGGTCAACAACTATTTCTTTTATTACTTGCTCAGGGTCTGGTTTATTCTGTGAATTTCTATCATCATCATCATCTTTATTTTGTTCTACCTCCTCTTTACTATCTTTACTTTGTAAATAAATAGACTACAAATGATAAGAGTGATATAAGATATGGGAAAATAAATAGAAGAAAATGAGAAGTTACCTGACTAGCTTCACCAGCATCTTCCTCTTGGTAGGAGATTTCTACTTCAGTTTGTGCAACCTCTATAGTCTATTCCTCGACAGATACAATAGTCGTTTGGTCTACACTAGCCTGTAAATAAATAGACTACAAATGATAAGAGTTATACAAGATATGGGAAAATAAAAGAAGAAAATGAGAAGTTACCAGCAAAGAATAAATAAGTTACCTGAATAACTTTATCTTTAGTTTTTTCAACCTCCAGAGTCTGTTCCTCGATAGATACAATAGTTGTTTGGTCAGCACTAGCCTGTAAATAAGCAGACTACAAATGATAAGAATGATACACGATATGGTAAAACAAAAGAAGAAAATAAGAAGTCAACAACAAACAAATGATAAGTTACCTGATAAGCTTTACCAATAACTTCCTCCTGGTTAAAGAATACTATATCAATTTTTGCTACCTGTGCAACCACCATAGTCTGTACAACAAGGGTTAAAGAATAAAAAAATTAAAAAAAATGATATGGATAACTCAATACAAACAAATATTAGTAACTTGAGGTTATGAATCCTCTTATTCAGACAATACCTTATTGGCATGTTGTACATTTTTTTCCATTATAATACACCACTACAGTTGGTGGTTCTGAATCCTTTTCTTCAGAAACTTGAGGTTGCTCTTTTTCAGATTTAACATTCTACTCGACATCTTTCTTATCATCATTATATTTTTCGTCACCATTCTTCCACTTCACATACAACAAATAAAATGAACAAAGACATCAGAAAAAATGAAAGTTCTGGAAAAGAGAATAACAAAGACAACATCACAAATGCCAAAAACATTCTGAACAAATGACAGACTTCTGAAGAAATGACAAATTATATAAAGTAAATGCCAATATTTTGAAAAACAAATGTCAAATAATATCATATAAATGATAACAAGTAGTAAACAAATGATAAGAAGTAGTAAACAAATGATACCTTTAGAAGACCACCACCATATTTAGACGATATCGCTTACAAATTCACTTCAACATCATCATCTACCATTAAATCTTCTACCACATCCAATCTCTATCCAGGCGCAACTTGCTAAAGAAAATTTTCTACAGTTGATTGAATATTCTCAAGTTCTGGGAATTCTGCCTGTCTCTTCTTTGGCACTCTATTAACCAAGCCCTTCTTGGGGATCTTGGGGATTAAGGTTTTCAATTGGATTAATGGGACATGATCAAATTGTTCATCAGTGAAAGCTTCTTTTTTTGTGCTTTCAACCTTTTTCTTCAATGGCACATCAGGTTTTTTAGTTTTCTTGTTCTTCTTGTTGGCATTTGACTTTTTTTGCCATTCTCCCTTACATTTTTTCTTCTCTTCAATCTTTTAATTTTTTTGTTGGTCTCTTTACCAGGTTCTCGACTCCGCCTTCTTCATTTTCCCATCTTCTTTCTCATTACCTTCTTCTCACTTGCGTTTCACGGTTTTCTCAAGAGTAAAGAACTGGTACTACCCAAGGAGTGAAGTATCTCCAAGTAGTTGAGTACTGTCTCCCACTGTAGACATCAAAATTTGTTCCAACATTTTACCATGGTTATGCAATATTTTGTCATGCTCCTCCAACTAGAAGCATACCCTAACCACTACAGCTCCAATCTCCGTGGTAGAAGAACTGCTACCTATTGCAGGTGTACCAATTGCAGGTACTTTGATTTAATTTATCTAAAATATTCAAACAGATGACGATGACAAAGGGCACCTTAGAAATGATAGAAAATACTCTAACAATGATAATAGACATATAACAAATAATATAAAAGGACTTCATAGTAACAAAAAAATCAAACAAATGACGAAAAGATAATAAGAAATGCCAAATCTAAACAAATAAAATAATACAAAACATTAATTAAATGGAAAGGAAGCAATAAAATGAATCAATCATACACAGATTACCATGGCCTCTTGCACAAGACGTTGCGGCATGTCAGTCTCAGACGGCTTTATAGCTATTATCAACAATTTGGGGTTAGCAAAAAACTTTTTAAGCGTCATAATTTGGCGACGCTTAAAGGATGTCATCATTTATCCTTGTAGCTTATGGAACAAATACATGGATTCCTCAATTCTTGGAAACTTTAGGCTAGGAATAGAAAGGAAAGTTTATATCATCAACACCCATGTACATCTGTGCAGTAATAAAACTTGATCGAATTTTTTACCAGCGCCCGATCGATAATGGGCAAACTCTACTATTTGACTCCACAATATATTATAGACTTGCTCACCCTAGGAAAATCTGTTGAACTGATCTAGATCATCTACCAGATCAACATACTTTACCCAAACGTTTATCTCCTTGTTCAGGAGGAGAAGGGATAATATAATTTTTAATAAATTTAATCGAAGAATGTCTTATTTAAAATGAAATAACATAATGTAATGATAAGAACCTTAGAATAAAATAAGCCAAAAATGACAAATACAATACAAATATTGGAGGGGTGAAAAATACAATGAAGAACGATGATAAAGAAGACAAAACAAATGACAAATTAGAGCCTTACCCTGATGTCTTTCTAATTTTGCCTGTTTTAAAGCATCATCAATTTCTTTCAACCCATATGCATTATTCTTCTTGGGGAATCGCCTTATTCTAAAATTTGTCATATGCTCAGGATCAACAAATAAGAACTCATTTGTAATAGGAGAGACACGTAGCCCCAAAATCAGGCAAACATGAATGGGTTTCATCTGAATTATCGTCTCCTTAAATTGGAACTTCATATCACCGAGATGACGATCGAATATTTCCACAACCATCGTCGACATCGTCGCTATTGGATTAATCAGCAGTAAGGGCACAAAGTAGGTGGCACGAATAACACCCTTCTCTTCTTCAGACAGAGTTGTAAACATTTTGTGAAGTCCCAAACCTGTACACCGAGAGGTATAATTTTTAGCATTCGAGGTGCCCTTCTTGGCTCCACCCTCATGTGTTTGGTTCTCCTCGTCAACTTGTCAGACTTTATTGTGGAAGAAGAAGAAAAAAAAATAGACTTTGATCAAACACCTGGTAGGCAGTAGTCACACAAATGATTTGCCACTGATATGGCACTGAAATCGCACACACACACACGATGAGTATAATCACGACAATTTTGAGAAATGATTTGTGCGACTGGGACGGTTTTTACGGTTGTCAATCATATACACAATTTGTAGAAATGGGACGGTTTTTACAGTCTTTGCAGTGGTCAAGTAAAAAGAAAGTGTTTGAGGGATGGGGATGGTTTTTGGCGCCAAAAGGCAGACGAACTCGGGTGAATCGTACGTGTTACCTAAGCTTAAATAACAGTAAACAAATGCCAAATAATATAACTGATGGTGACAGAGTCTGCATGAGCCAATATAACTGATGTTTAAACGCATGACAAATTAGTTTTAACAAATGACAACAAATGCATGTAATGGTGACAAGGTCTGCCTTACACGTCTTAAAATAGTAATGACATGTGCAGATCGAGGAACGATTAAAATTGGACACGTGGCGTGATAATAATATTTTTAAATGATTTAATTTATTATTATTATTAATTACGAAGTGACATTCGAACTAGTAGAGCCCACAGCCTTACATATTGCCTTACATGTGGAGCTCACGGCCTAGAAACCTACTTTAATATTCAAGTAGTTGATATTTTTGGAACAAATGGCAAAGTTGTATAAAATAAATGATAAAGAAGACTGAACAAATGGGAAAATTATATAACACAAATAACAACAAGCTTTTACCAAATGACATAAATGTCTAAAAGAATGCCAGAGTTGAACTAAATAAATGACATATTTTGGTTTGCAGCAGCCGCGTAGACGATTTGTCATCGTTTGTTCTACGAGTTGAGTAGAGTACCATCTACAGGACTTACGAGTACCATTATTTCCTCCATGCCCAATGAGTAGAGTACTAGTCTTTAATCAAACACTTAGTAGGCAGTAGTCACACAAACGGTTTGTGACAAATAATTGGGACAGTTTTTGCGGTTGAGTAAGAAGAAGAAATTGTTTGATGAATCGGGATCGCTTTTGGCTCCAAAAACCAGACGAACTCCTGTGAACCGTAGGTGATACCTAACCATAAACGATGAGAAATAATAATATAATTGGTGAAAGAGTCAGCCTTCTTATAAATAATAAATATGTTCAAAGGTAGGACAAAATGTACTAAAACAAATGACAAGTAGTTCACGAGAAGGTGACAATGTCAGCCTTCCTCGTATATTTGGCTTGATATAATAGTTTTAAATGAGTTAAATAATTTTTTATAATTTTTTATTACGGCGGATGTAACATTTGTACTTATGGAGCCCAAAAACAGGTGGTGGTTTGCTGTAATATTGCAACTTTATAGTTTTTCCTCTTGTCATTATCGATTTTAGAATTTATTATTCCCAGAGTCTGATTTTGTAAAGATGGCAATAACTAGTATTTATTATCATAATTTCCGAACCAACTATTGAATTTCATTATTGCTGATTTTTTTTATTTTTTATTTTTTATTTTTTATTTTTGAAGTGAAACAAACCCTACCTAAGCTACTTGGAGATGGTTCTCCTCTTATACATCTAAGCGTATCTTTAGGCTCTACAAGGTCTGAAACGGAAACACTCCCTCTCCTCCTCACTTACTCGTCAGCATACAACTATCTTGACTGTTGCAGGAATCTCCACTCCACGTAGGATCCCCGTCCTCCATTTACGCACTTTGTCAGTTCCTCCCAAACTCCATTAAAATTAGAGAGGGAGAGAACCCTCGAGAGAGAGATGAAGAAGTCATCGATGGATTCAAAGCAACTCATAGATTCTCTCACATCTCACATTGCTCTCTACCACGCATCATCATCATCATCAGCTCCATCAAACCCTAGAACCCAATTACTCAAATGGTTCAAATCCCTAACAATTCCTCAACGCCAATCACACCTCACAATCTACGATCCCAAATTCACCCTAATCATCCTCCAAATGCAAACCAAAACCCTCAAACACGGCCCCTCACGCTTTATCGTCCTCCCCGATATCCCCTCGGATGATAACCCCTCTCTCCCAAGCATCTGCTTTCGAAGATCCGAGGGGCTTTTAGTTAGGGCCAGCGCTTCAAACAACTCGGAACTGGCGATTCATCATGCCGTGAGGTTGTTTAATTCGGGCGAAGGGGAGCAGAATGATTGTGTGACAGTTTCGGAGGAGTTTGTTAGTGATGTGGACCGGTTTGTGAAGGTGATGGATGGGGTGTCGAATGGGGAGTTTTTGAGAGGGGAAGATAGTTCGTTGGGGTCGGAATGGGAGGAGTTGCCATGGTTGAAAGCAATGGGGTATTATGGAGTGGAGGCGTTTGTGGCGAATAAGTTGGAGTTGGCGTTGAGGTTGGCATGGTTGAGTTATAATGGGGCGAAGAAAAGGGGGGTGAAGCTGAAAGAGAAAGTTAATGTTGCTGGTATAGGGGCCAATGTGTATTGGAGGAAGAAAGGGTGTTTAGATTGGTGGGCAGCATTAGATCCTGGAACGAGGAAGAAGGTTTTTCGGATATGTTTAGGGCAAGTGGCTAAGCATCTGGTACTTTTCAATAACTTTGATGTTCAATGTAGTATTATTTATTTTCTTTCGAGGTGTTATCAGTTGTATATTTATTTAGAGATGGAGGTAAACTCGTATGTCCCCAACGGTAATAATTTGAATTATGGAAAACAAATAACAAATGGTAACTTTATTGACATTATTGTTAAAACACTTAAGAGTGAAAGTGGAAGGGAGCCTGTACTCATTCCCTCTTATTTTCTTGGAAAGGAAGTGCTGGAAATAATTCACTGGAAGCAACGAATTGACAACACACCACTGTAGTAATTTAGATTTACTCAAGCATATTGAATGCGTTACACCTCTCAATCATAATCTACTAGCAATGGAGGCTTTAGCCTTTGTTTATATAAATCTAACACGTTTCTTAATTCGCTCAAGATTTTCTTAAAGGAGTTCTTTTAAAACAAAAACAAAGGTTACTAAAATAAATTAAACTCCTAAAGCAATAAAGAAATAAAATAAATAGCTAAAGGGGAGGAAAAAAAGGGAAAAGGAGGGATGAGGGGATAAATAGTGAGAGAAGGGTATGCACATCAGGAAATATGAAATAATTTCGTTGTTGAAATTTTCATGAGATTTGGTTGTTTGTGAAATATAACATTTTGCCAGTTATATTGGGTTAACTCACCGAACGACCAAGAGAAACCACACTTGGGTTAACTAAATGAACATTTGATTCACTGAAAGTAGCAAACTATTGGGAGAAGGAAAGGAAAGTTTTGGTAGATTGTGCTAGAGGGAGTGTCCTATTATTCTAGGAGAACCTCGACTTCACGTCACATCCTCTAGGCTTTCCTGAAAAGAATGTTTGGATTCTGAAACTGCTGGTGGAGGTGGCATTTTTGCCTAAAGGGTAAACATAAACAAGGCATCAAATTTTGATAATTTGTTCAAGCGAAGGGTTTTTATCTACTAGCTATTGGTCATATGTAAAAGGGATGAGAATCCACTGAACATTTTTGTGCTGCTAGGAGGACTCAAGGGTTCCCCATCTTAGAGACCGTGACGGAGAAAACAACACTTGGATGATGAGTACACTTCCCCTCTCAAAGGAATTTCTCTTTCACACATGTTCTCATCTGAGATCTAAACATCCTAATTAGTTCTACCTGAGGTCTTTTCTAAAGGGTAATGATCTCTCAAAAGTCAAGCCCCATGATCTCCTCAAATCTTCTTGCAACATCGGTGAATTCGCACACGGGTAGTGATTAAACACATGAACTCCTTCAGCGGAATCCAGTTTGATGTGTTGTGGCCATTTTTTGGTTTTGTTACTTGTTTTGTTTTTCCCTAGAAGTGGCCTTAATGTAACCCTAAGTACTACTAACCTAGGGCTGAAAATTTATTATTTTGAATTTATTTTCCAAATAGTTAGTACCACTAAGGTACTAGCCACCTTAATGGTGTTTTTTTGTATACGACGACAAGTTTTTTGTACTTGAATTTGTAATTACTTTTGAATGGTGTTTCACCACTTGTGTTGACTGAGCAACAATATAGTGCCCTGGTAGATGGTTCCATATTCTTTAAGGAGAAACTAAGGTTCCCTGTCTGTTACGAGTTTGAGGATCTCTTTTCTATTAGTAGTACTAATTGCTTTGAAGTATTTGTTAAACCACATTCTTGAGATCTAGAGAGTTATGGGTCCTGATTTTTGACATTGGAAGCTGACAGGCGAATGACATAGCAAATGGGAAAATAGGCGATTTAGTGGACAAAAGGTGGTTCTTCAGTACAAGACCAGATCAGCCACTGCGAGACAGGTGCAATTTACCATGCCAAAAAGATGCTGAAGTTTCCTCTGGCGTCATTCCAAATCCAGTTACAGGAAAGCCAGCTGTCTTGTGCAATTTATTAAATGGCTTGATTGTGCTTCAGGAGATCTTTTCTATGATATTAGCGTTTCAGCGCAGTGATTTTGACAGTGAAAATATATTTTACTGTTCACTTGGTTCTATTCATACAGTTTCGGACCTTATACTTGCAAAACTCCGAAAATTATTCGTGGTTGTTTCAAGCGAGTATATAAAATTTGAGCTTCTAAAAGGGGAGACTATACCGTCCCCATCGCATAAACCCAAAGAGAAACTTGGGGTAGGTAACCGGAGAGGAAGGGGAAACAGTCGTAATTCGAATAAGAGAAATTCTTTGTTGGGGTCATCTGGACCTAGTGTTACAGTGAAAGAGCCTTTTGAGGTATGATATCCTTTTCACGAGCTATTTCCTGAAAAAATATGTGCATGTAAGTTGAACTTGAAAGAAAGACTCAAATTGAAACTTTCTGAAGGCTTTCCTTCCAGGAGAGTGGATGTCAACTTGCTTGTCAGGAGACTGCGGCTCCCTCAACAGATCTTCGAAAAGATACTTCATTGTCAGGAGTAGAGATGGTAATCTTTTCTCTTCTTATTGTGGAATTATTGTTAATAATAATTATAGTACCTCATAACCGACTTTACTTGTTAGGAACAGGCCAAAGAATTGGTGGATGGGAAAATAAAAAGCGTTGGAAGAAAGGGTAGGAAAGAAAGAGTTAAGAGTAAAAATTCGAGCATATCAAAACCAGTTACTCTCGGAATTTCTGAATTGAAGAACCAACAAGCTACATCTGTAGCATATTCATTTCAAAACGAGGTCGCAAAAAGTAATCTATTAGTTGATTCTCCAGTCTTCCACAAACAACCAAATGATCTTTCTGTTTGTAGCAATGGCTTCAAACCAGATTCAAGCTTTTCAAATTCTACAGATAAGCCTAATATAAGGGGTGTTATTGAAGTGGCTCCAAAGATGCACAAGGATTCTGTTGGCTCAAAAATAATACCAGCTTCTACTTCTGTTCCTGCACTGGGGCTTGATAGTGATGTTAAGAATAAGGAGTCCAATCAACAGAACTCTAATCAGTCGAGCGAGGTTGCCTCATCACCAGTAGTTTCTCAGAAATCAATTGACGTTATCAATTCAAATGATGAAATGACTCCGTTTCAGAGGGAAGAAGGTGGGAATTATTTTGCTCAGCCCTCTCCAAGTTCCTTGGGATGGGATTCATATGAATGGCCGAGCGTAGCACGTTTTCATTTCCCATCTGTAAGCTCGTATGTTCTCCCAGCTGCCACTGATAGGTTACATCTTGACGTTGGACGTAATTTACGAAATCATGTCCAGCATTCCTTTGTATCCACGAGACACCAATCAATAAACCCGTCCCTTGAAGGTGCGAGGAGCCAAATCATGCCTCGTAATTTGCCAATGAGCTTAGATTGGCCTCCAATGATAAGAAGTGCTAGTAGATTGACTTCGTCTATCAACTGTAGCTACGATACCGGATTGATTCCAGAAGTAGGAGATGATTGTGATCGACACTCGATGTCAGAAGAAGAGATCGAGGTGCACACTTATCCAGGAAGAGATTATAGCCAATACTTTGGTGGGGGTGTGATGTACTGGAATAGTTCCGATCTTGTAGCTTCGGGTTTTTCTCGTCCCCCTTCCCTTAGTTCTGATGATAGCTCGTGGGCATGGCATGATGCAGATCTCAATAGATCTATTGATGATATGGTCGCCTTCTCTTCTTCTTATAGTACTAATGGGTTGACCTCTCCACCAGCGGGTACATTTTGTTCTCCATTTGATCCAGATGATAACGTCTCTGGATCTTTGGTCAATTCCTCTCAGGGTGTTATAGAAGGGCAGATTGGAGATTCGTTTCAATACCCTATTTTAAGGCCAATTATCATTCCAAACATGTCAAGGAAGGGCTCAAGATCTGGCCATAGAAGTCCCTGTGTTCCTCTTACTAGGCGGGATCAACCTCGGGTGAAGCGGCCACCATCACCTGTAGTGCTATGTGTTCCACGACCTCCATGTCCTCCTCCTCCTTCCCCTGTTGGTGAATCCAAAAAGCGAAGGGGCTTTCCTACAGTGAGGTCTGGTAGCTCTAGCCCAAGGCACTGGGGTATGAGAAATTGGTACCATGATGAAACTACGTGTCGAGAAGCTAGTCTTTGTGTGGACGGCGCTGAAGTTATTTGGCCTTCATGGAGAAACAAGGGCCTTTCAGCTAGTCCAATGATTCAACCTCTATCAGGGGGTATGTTACAGGATCGGTTGATTGCAATCTCCCAACTACCTCTTGATCAAGATCATGTGAGTAACTCTGCTTCAAAATTCTAGCTTATGATTTTTATGTTGCTCTATTCATTTAGTTGATTAATAATGAAATTACGCATAACAGCCAGATGTTGCAATTCCTCTCCAACCTCCAGATATACTAAATTGCCCTGCTCGTAAGGTGACCCTTTGTTTGTTACATAGTCTCCTCCACGATGAAATTGATTCCTTCTGCAAGCAGGTATGAAGCGGATAAATGCGAATGATTTCAATTTTAGTTTTTATCCCCATTTGGCAGCTGGCGTAGCTTAAAGCTTACATAGAATGCAGTACCACTAGCTTTTTGTGAGATATCGCTTAACGTAAATTGATTTGATTGTTTTCTATTGTACAAAGAAATATCACTACTTCAATTTGAAAAACCTTTTTATGTTGCTTACTACTACGTAAAAATAGATATTTTCTATTATGTGTTTTTTTCTTAATGTTCAAATTCTTAACACTCAATGTTGATTCTTCAAAATATGAAGAGAATGAATTGAAAATTTGTACAATTTGGCATAATGGAAGTCACTTACAAAAGCATTTACTTGGAGTTGTTCTTGAAGTGGTAATGCTTTTAGTGATTTTCTTGCAAAGCTAAGTTTTAAAAAGCACTTATTATAGTTTCCAAATGCTTAAAATTATAGTTTCCAAATGCTTAAAATTATCACTAAGGCTCCGCTTGGTATATCGTTATCATTCGGGATGGGGAAAATTTCCTAATGGGTGACCATTGGATTACCCAAGATGAGCTGTCATATAATCTAATGGTTAGCAACAGCTGGAACAAAGGAACTAAATCGAAATTCGTCGGTTGTGAGCTATATTTGGAATACCAAGCGGCGCCTAAGTGTTTTGAAAAGCATTAAAAGCTGGCTTACGGCTTTTTTAACACTATACCAAACTACCCCTAGTCTCCAAGATCAGCAACTAGCTTATCGTAAACTCATAAAATTGAACTTTGTTCTCTGTCAGTCTTATGAGCACCTTCAATAACATCACTGATGGTTCATATTGTGTTTGTGGAATTTAAGGTTGCGGCTAAGAATTTGATTAGGGTGCCCTACATTAATTGGGCTGTTAAGAGAGTCGCACGGTCTCTCCAAGTCTTATGGCCTCGGTCAAGAACAAGCATCTATGGATCAAATGTTACTGGTTTGTCCCTTCCAACCAGTGATGTTGATCTCGTGGTTTGTCTCCCACCTGTTAGGAATTTGGTAAGGACCGTCTTGATGGTCTACGTTTGGAACTTCGAACTAATTCCACATCATTTCTGCCTCTTGCTATATGATTTTGAAACTTTACATGATGGTGCTTCCTTTTAGGAACCTATTAAAGAAGCTGGGATTTTGGAGGGGCGAAATGGTATTAAAGAAACTTGCCTTCAGGTATGTTGCTAGGGTATGTAGTGCAGTAGATATTTGATTGGATACTTGCCTCTTTATTTATATTTCTGCTCAAAGAAGTTAGCCTCTGCTGTTGCCTAAATAATAATAAAACTTAAATGTAAGTTTCTTCTCTTTTATCAATGTTCCATTTTGGTTTTTCAGCATGCAGCTAGGTACCTTGCTAATCAGGAATGGGTTAAAAGTGATTCTCTCAAGACGGTGGAAAATACAGCTGTAACTACTCATCTTTTTCAGTGACCCCATTTGAATTTCATTTTGTTATTAGATTTATTACTTGTCTTGCTATGATTTTCAGATACCTATTATCATGCTTGTGGCCGAAGTTCCGCATGATTTTATTATGGTTGGAGGGAACAATTCCAAAGCTAAGGGACCAAAAGTGGAGTCAGAATCAAACACTGTGATTGGCGAAGAAAGCATAACTGGGGATGATGTAGCGGCTTTAGAAAACTCTTATTGGCAGAAGTGCTTAGAATTGAATCATAATCAGGGGATGGGTGTGAAATCAGTTCGTCTTGACATCAGCTTTAAGTCAACATCCCATACAGGACTTCAAACTACAGAATTGGTAACTTCACTTTTAACATTACATGTTTTAGATACCAAAATGTACTAAAAAGCAATTAATGAAGTAGTGCATATGAGAAAAAGTTAAGGGAGACTTAAGGCTAGTTTATGTTACTTGATTAAGAAAAAGTATTTGTGATGCTATAACAAAATTAAATTCACACGGTCAAATTGTGAGTCCTACATCTTTCACTAAGTATATTTCCTCAGTTAGTACCTCCATGCACACCTCACTATGTGAGGCTCATGTGATGTTAGTTGGGCTTTACCTCATGCATGTCCCTTTGTTTGATAGTATGCCATTTGTCATGAAGCATACCTCAATTTGTTGACTTAATGTTTTTGCATAAACATTATGTATGAGTTTGTTGCCATTAATTTGGTTATAAGTTAGTTGAGATATCGTACTATCATAAAATTAAAGTAACATATACATTATATTGTTTTATTAGGAAGAGGAAGTTGCTATCTATATTTGGGGTACCTTATCGACATATTAGATATATGTATGTTATAATCAGACATATGTATTACCCATTACATTATTTATGCTATTGATTACGTTTTTTTAACCTAGTCTCCATTTTCACTACTCCATGTGCCTTTGGTAGCTTGCCTCTTTAAAGTTGTAACTTGAATCTAAATATGACACCCGACCTGAGTGGCATACAAGAGAGACGCCCGCCCCAATAAAGGTGATCGTTAGTAATACTATGACTTTGCAGGTATTGGAGAGGCGCCTAGCCCAATAACGGTGATAGTTGCACCAGTGGTTTAGTCTTACATTGCTTAACATCCTGCCTGGTGTATGGTCCTTAAGTTATGATTCTACTCTCTACATGTCACCGGGGCCTTTTCATAGGAACAAAAAAAAAAAAAAACCACACTGCTGGAGATCCGTAGTGGTTAAGTGGGGACAATATCGATGTGCGTAAAGTGGGGTCGTGACAGTTACACTAAAAGTGTTTAGTCCCACATCGGTTAAGATCTTGTTGGAATTAAGATCCTTAGATCTCACTATACTTACCGAGGCCTTTTTGAGGTAAAACTTGGCACTTTTGGGGGTGGTTAAGTTGGACAGTATCGGTGCATGAAGTATGATTGTGATAAAGTGGTATTAGAGTCGATGACGGCTTAATCTTAAAGGTTGGAAGACTATGCTACTCTGCCGAGCGGAAGGAGTAGAGAGTCGCCTAACCCATATCGATGTTGGTTGTGTAGAAATAAAAGAGGAAAAATATTATTCACTCTTGAATTAATTATAGATTACAACCTAGCCTCCTTTATATAATAAATGCTCTTTAAGCTACTTCTATTGCTACCCAATGTGGGACTAAAGTAGATATGTGTAGTCACACACATACACTCCAACACTCCCCCTCACGTTGGTACGAACATAATATGTTTGTATCAAGGTGGATAACAATAAGAAAGCAAAATAAATAATTCCTCATGAAAATACAATCACTTCCTCACTGATAAATAATTAAAGCTCCCCCTAAAGCTGATAAAACTTCTGTCAGACCATTCTTTTGTAGCAGTTAAACACTTCAAAGCTTCACATATCCTTTGTGAAATCGGCGGCATTCCGACTTGCCATTTTTTTCCATACGTACTTATGAAATCGGCAGCACCAACCGACTTGCCATGTTTTCTCACTCGAGGGTAATGTAGATATCTTGAAGAGATATAGGGGTAAGAGAATCAGTCGAGGAAGATGACCACTCGAGGTAACAATAAAAAATAATAAAAAGAAAGAAATTGCATCTCGCGATAGGAAACAATAAAAAAGATCAAAAAATAATCACTAGAGGAAAAAATAATCACTCTATAAAAGAATCACTCGAGGAAAAGAAAATCACTCGAGGAACGAAACTAATAACTTATGATCGAAGTTGAAGGTAATCTAACATCTTCATCTGGTCCAAAGAGAGAGAAAACTCATAACCAAGGTGGAGGGTCAGTCTAATAACATCTTCATCCGATCTAAAGAGAAAAAATCGTATCTCACGACATGAGATAGTGGGAAATATCATATCTTGATTTTGTAACTTGTATTTGTGAATTTGGCGAAAGAGATAAAAGATAATCACTAGAGCAAAAGAGGATCACTCTAGGAAAGAAATACTCGAGGAGAGAAAAAATTACTCGAGAAATGAAACAAACTCATGATCGAGGTGGAAGGTTACTTTACAACTTTATCCGATCCAATCAGAGAAAATTGCATCTCGCGACGGGAACCGAAAAAGAAAACGCATTTCACAAAAACAAGAGAAAATAATCAAGTACTTAATCTTCTCCAAGAGGAGATTAGACATATAGAAGCTCCACCACTGAAATTAGAAATCAAAGATTGTAGCAAGAAGAACTCAGTCTTCACTCCTTGGGCAGTACCTAAAAGAAACACCAGCCAAGAACAACTAAAGATCTGGGTCTTCATAATACTATATATGCTAATGATCACCACCAAGAACACCAAAATAATCACAGAGAATATGAAGAAACACAAGCCAAGAACAGCTAAAGATCTGGGTCTTCATAATACTACATATGCTAGTGATCACCACCAAGAACACCAAACTAATCACAGAGAATGGGTATGAAGAAGCAACTGTTGAATTAAGATTTTTTTTTTCTTTCTTCATTTTAATAATCCGGCGACGGCAACGGCCGCCGCCGGCGGAAGCAAGGAACCGTTACACTGTCTTCTAGAACGCAACCGCTCTGACACCATGTAGAAATAAAAAAGAGAAAAAATATTATTCACTCTTGAATTAATTATAGATTACAACCTAGCCTCCTTTATATAATAGATGTTCTTTAAGCTACTTCTATTCCTACCTAATGTGAGACTAAAGTAGATATGTGTAGTCACACACATACACTCCAACAGGTTGTACCAGAGGTGGAGTCCCATATCGGTTAAGATCCAGCCTATCGTAGGGTTCTTAAGTTAGGATCTCACTTTACTTGCCACCAAGGCTTTTTATGATAAAACCTCACTTATTCTTTGGGGGTAGTTAGGAGGGGATAATATTAATGTGTAAAGTGGGGTCCTCATAGAATGGTATCAGAGTCATTCTTGTCTTGATCTTAAAGGGTGGGGGGTTGTGACACCCCGCTTGAGAGGACGTATTGGATGCACTAGTGGTATTGTCCCGCATCGCTTAAGATCCCTTAGGGCATAATGTTCTTAAGTTAGAATCTCACTCTACTTGTTACTTAGACCTTTTGAGATAAAACCTCATGCCTCCTTTGGGTGGTGGTGGTAGAGTGGTGTCAATCAATATTGGTGTGTAGAGTGGGGTTGTGGCGGAATGATAACAAAGCTGAGGAAGGCTCGGTCTTAAAGGTGTGAGACTATGGGCATATTAGAGAGGCGCCTAACTCAGTATAGGTGATTATTGTACCAGAGGTTTAGTCCCACATCGGTTAACATCATGTCAGGCTAAGTCTTTAAGTTAAGATCTCACTCTACTTGAAATCAAGGCATTTTGAGGTAAGACCTTGTACTTCCTTTGGGGGTGGTTAAGTGGGGATACTATTCACGCGTAGAATGAGGTTATGACACTAAAGCCTGTGTTAATGCCACACATAAATGTTATTAAGCCTATTTATAGTTTCTCTCGTATTTGTCTTGAAGTTTCGTCTATACCAAGCCTCATTAGTAATGTATCTTTAGCATTAAACCTTGAATCTACACTAATACCTATGTATACGCCGCTCCGCTGAGTATGTTATTCTTGACCCAAATTTTTTCCTTTTCCCATGTTTTTCTTGACCTAAATTTTTTCCTTTTTCCCTCTCAACGTGCCTTCAGTTAGGTGTTAGTTTTTCGCAAGATAGAAAGTTAGCTAAAGCCACCCCAATTCCTTCTGTTTAACAAAATTGAAATGTCTGAGATCAAATTCTTTGGTAGTACTTCAATGTGTTTATTTGTCAGGGATTCCAAAGAGCATAAATACTTTCAGATGGAGAGAGCTCGAGAGTATTGTGTGCAGATTACTTCCATATTTTAGTGATGTGCTCATTTTCTAAAGAACTAAAAATATGGGAGTGGGGCGAAGGAAGTAACAAAACATCCTCATGCAAGATGCGCAATATTCTTCCTGATCTTGCCCAACTTATTACAAAAATCTTATTGCTTGATCGTGGTAATATATAAAATGGAAGTTAACAATAGTGGGCGATGATCAATGTATTGATGTCAATATTTGCAAAGCAATGAATCTAAACGCGCTCATTACTCAAAGAAGTTTCTTCGGGTTATTCCTTCAATTAATACATTTGAGAACATTTGATCTGAATCGAGGACTTGTAGTATGTAGCTTCTCATAAGTTTCCCTTATTATGTTCTGAAGTTCATGCAATTCTCCATTACACGCCGAGTATGCAAATCAGTACCATAATCGTACGTTCTTCTTATATTGGTTTACCCCACTCATAATCATCGTCTCCGAATCACCCCATGTTTCATATTTGAAACTGTTAAGGTCTTCGCCACTGTAGTCTCTGGGATCTTCGTAGGGACGACAATGAGTGATTAGCAGTTCTGGGCTTGACACGTCTCACTGGAGGAGGGCACCACTCGACTCTCTCCGGGTTTCTTTCTTCTCTTCCTTTTGAACAAATAGGGTTTCTTCTAATGGAGGAAAAGGTTTTGAAAAAATCGGTCCCTTAGGTCACCTTCTCCCATATTTATAGGGGGAGCCTATGACCTAGCTGTAACTCCATACCCCTTCGGGATCTTAGGCTTTCCATTTCCACATGGGGAGGGCTATTACTGCTTGTCGTTACAAACTAGTCTTACCGTGGCTCATGGGTCGTTAAGAGAGCTCCCACTAAGACATGCTCGTATATTGGGAAGGTCGCTTCAATGACCTTGGAGTCTTGTGGTTTCACTTTGGCTAGTAGGCCGTTATTAGAGCTTCCTCTAAGACGTGCTCGTCTATTAGTGGGGAGGTCGTATAACGGCCTGCAAGCTCGCGGTGTAGCGGGAACGTGCTCCTACAATCGCCCCCCTCAGTTCTTGCTTGAAGTGAGGGAGAACTGAAGAAAAATGATTCTGTTTGTTGTGTTGATGATGCGGGATTGTTTTTTGAAGTCCACCTTTTCCAGTCGTTGTATTGGAAGTTGTGCGTCATCGTTACTGTTTGCCTTGGGAAGAGAACATGTAGTAATTAATGCTGCTGAACGGCACGTGGTGTACGGTTACTATCGCAGTTTTGGGGTGACGTGTCCCATCATGATGGTAGGGCCTGGTTATTATATTTTAAACTATCTTTTCGTGTTCGCCTATAAAATAGAAATAAGCATTTTTTTGACAACCTTTAGTTATATCTTCATCTCTCATCTGCCTTTACATTTTCATCTCTTAGCTGCCATTATCAAAATTTGATTCTCTGTGCTGTTAAGCTTTTTGTTGTTTGGGATCTCGCTCTCGTTTGCGTTCCGTGTCACATCGCTTGGGGTTCGTGATTTTTGGTAAGTTTCCTTGTTTCAATATTGTTCCATTGTTCTTGTGATTGTTGTTGGTGTTTTCTTGTTGTTTGGTAGTCCTGGTAAACCAAAGTTTGGGCATGTCTGTAGTGATGCCGGCCGTAGTTAGGTGGCTTGCGATTTTCACTATCCTAGGAACGTAGCTGGGGAACGACCACGTAACGGCGGGATGTATCTTTGGGTCGATGGGTCCCCGAGGTGCCCTAACTTGGTTTTAAATAATTATTCCCTTGTGTTTAGGTTGAGTATAATCTTTGCACCTGCCTCGTGCTCGGACGACCAATCAACTTGTACGAGTCTGTGTGCCCTCGCGCTAAAGTGATTGTTGCGAAGAATGGACTCATCAGGTGACGAGTCGAGTCGACGACAGAAGGGTCGTCTACGAGGCTTCCTTGTGCAGTACCTCTGGATTGGGGGGGGGGGGTAGTCACGACCACGAGGTAGGCAGTCATGACCACGAGGCTGGTACCTCGTGACCTAGAGGCCGAGGCTGACATAGATTTCATGCCACGTGGGAGGGTGTCCGGGGATTTGGCCCACGAGGTACTCATTAGTGGTCGTGCCAGGGGAGGGTCCGAAAGTTTTTGGCCTTATCCAAGTGAGTGGAGACCACCCGTGTTATTAGTTGAGTATGACTCTGAAGGGATAAAGATGGAATAGTTGGATAACGTGAATGAATGGGCGAGGGCAAGTGGTAGTGATGACTGGATTTGGCCGGATTGCCAAACGCTGGCCCCTCGAATCAGTGCATCTGCTGTTTTAGCCAGTTTGACGCTGGCCTGCGGTTCCCGTTAGACAATCTTATAAAGAAGTGTTTGAACTCGTTCGGACGAGCGCTAGGCCAAATGAACCAAATTTTTTACAGGGTGATGACTGGTTGTCGTCTGATTAATCGGTCGGTCCTTCTTTGTTTCAATGTGGCCTGTGCTGACGTGATGGTTGCATACAAGACGGGGTGCTGCCCTCGTCAGTGGGATTTGGTCCTTGAAGACGTTGAGAACGATGGTGAGGTGGTAGTAGGTGCGTCGAATGAACCCGTACCTTTGCCTCGTGTTGAACCCGTGTTCGTTCAAGTGCGCGTCCTGAGGGGCGGCAAACACGTACCTCGACGAAGGTGAGGACAGGTGCGGCTAAGACATCCCCTGTTAGGAAGGAGGGAGTTGAACCGAAGAGTCGGAAGGTCATGCGTACCTGTGCTCCTGTGCTCCCGAGTGGACGCACTGGTATTACATAGCTCGTATGTCTGGCGAGCCAAGAATATTTAAATTGCCTATCGGTGATAATTTTTGGTACCGTCACGCGATATTAGTGACGGGTGTGTTTGACTTTGATGACAGCCCCAATCGTCGTCTTCGACATAATGTTTTTAACACGAAGTGTATGTACTCACTCTTCGTATGTTTGTGAAATTTCGTTGTTTCTTTACGTGTGGTCTGTGCCTCGCAGGTGTGACGTTCGCGGGGGTTACTTACAAGGGTTCTCGTATGCGTTGGTTGGGCATTCAGGACAGAGTGCCAGGTGCTGACAAATATCTTTGACGGGACTTTCGAGGCAGATCAGTAGTGGTCGCGTGCTAAGTATAACGAGTTACGTGGGTGTGCCGTGAGCGATACGATCTCTGTGCAGAGTACGCATACGTATAAATCCGTAGAAAACATTGAGATAAAGCCTCGTTTCCTTGCTTCGAAGGGTAGGGACTCGACCGGTGCCTCGCCGACAGGTCCCCTTATGCTGGGTCGGAGTGCTGGGCTGAAAGGTGTCAGCATCCATAGTGAGAAGGATGCCCCACCCGCCAAGCGCCATAAGCCTGCGCACCAAGGCTTCATTGACGAGGAGTTGGAAGGGTTACGGGGAAAAGAAAGGTAGCCACTCTTTCAGTCCTTCGTGGAGGAGACGACCTGTTCTCTGGTGGCTTGCCAGAAGGGGAGGTTCAAAGCACGCCCTACAAGGAGAAGGAAAAAGCCCATCTAACGGAGGCTCTTCACGACCACCGCGCTCGTCGTGTTGCGGTCGTGGCTGCATTGCGGGTAAGGGTCTCGTTTACAATTGTTTATGCTTGCACCGTTTATGGCAACAATGACATTTCTTTGTTGATGCATTGCTTTTATATCGTGTGCAGTGCACCCTGACTCTAGAGGCCGCTCTGCAGTATGGCAAGAACCTTGCCAGTCGCAACAACGAGTTGGAGCTGCGTCTCACAGATATGCAGGCCCACCATAAGGAGTTCCTCCGGGAGGAAGTGCAGCACGAGCTGGCCGAGTACGTGACAGACTAAACCAAGGTGTTGGCGGAAGAGGCCAAAAAGCTCAGGGAGGAGAAGCTTACGCTCGAGCGGGACGTGGAGGCTGCCAACGGCCGTGTCAAGAGTCTGGGGCTAGAGAGGAGGCGAACGAACAGGCTAGTATCGATAAAGAATTTTGTTTGTCCACCGACTGGTGGGTCACCACTGTTGCTCCACCGCTCCTTACTCTGCGATTAACCCAAGACGTGCCAGAGCTGCGCTACCTAGGCTATTCCGCTCGACGAGGTCCTATTCCTCCGGGACTTGAGAGGGATATCACTGCCGAGGAAAAGGCCGAGGTGACCGCTGAAGATGCTGCTGCCGGGCCGAGCTCTGTCCTATAGCTAGATTACTAATGAGGATGTCGTGGAGCCCGAAGTGGCTATGATTTAGTGTTTTGGAAAACGCTTTGTACTTATGTAATTGTTAAGCAACATCTTTTATTTTATGCTGGTCTATGTACTTATATATGGGGTTGTCCTTGTTGGACGATATATATGTGGCATTCAGACGGTTTAACGTTAAATATTTTGAAATTCCAAACAAATTTTTAGTTAGTCCTCGTTGGACTGGGTAACTTGGTCGTAGGGACGTCTTACATTGCTGTTGTTAAATTTATTTGAGACAGTAATTTTTTTTGCAGGTAGTCCTTGTTGGATTAGGTATCTTGGTCGTTAGTACGACCTACATTACTTATGTTGAATTTTTTTTGCAGGTAGTCCTTGTTGGACTAGGTAACTTGGTCGGAGGGACGACTTACTGTTATTAATATCTGGGAATTCCCAGAAACTTTAAGAGTGTACTTGGGGCTGCTTTTAAGGAAGTTAAAAGGATATTTATTGGGCTTGGTGATGGAATATGGAGGCTGTTGGTTTTCCCTATGTGCATTAATTGGTGTTGGTAATCAAACATTATAAATGCTAGGTTTAACACCCACATTACCTTATAAAAGGGAAGGTTGTTTTCACCTGAGGTTCACTTTGTGCTCCTAAGTTCCTTCCTCTCTTAAGTCTGTTCATACAATGCAGACCCGGTCCCGAGTTCGCTTTGAGGCTCGCGTTTCCGTATGGGTGGACTTCTACATCCATACCTTATAAAAGGGAAGGTTGTTTTCACCTGAGGTTCACTTTGTGCTCGTAAGTTCCTTCCTCTCTGAAGTCTGTTCATACAATGCAGACCCGGTCCCGAGCTCGCTTTAAGGCTCGCGTTTCCGTATGGGTGGACTTCTACACCCATATGTACTTTGGCAGTCGTGGTTTGGTTTGGAAGCCTCTAGAACGTTCTTACGTCGATCATTCGGCTCTTCTAGAAGGGGAACGAAAGGCGGTAGTTGATACTTCGTGACCAAGTAAAGACCCTGCCTGGCCGTGCGGTCGTCTTGAGGACTATGGCGTTGGAGGATGTGAGGGAATCCGGGGTGGAGGGGCCCTGCTATGGTGGGTGGGAGAAGTCATACTTTTGTTGTTTATGATTGTCATCTATGTACTTTATGTTTGCTTGTTTGTTGTAATCATTCTTTGCTTGGGAATGAAAACTAAACAGTCTTGTTTATTTTATCTGCACTTCTCTCACTTAATAGTCTTTGTATGTTGGTCCTGAAGCATTGGCCTAGAGCGACCATCTTATATGGGCAACTCTTTCAGCAGTCCTCGCGGGACTATCTGCACGCAGTCGTTGTTACGACCCAATCTTTGGAACATGGGCGGGTAAAGTTCCTACCAACTCTTGCAGTAATCCTTGTCGGACTATTTGTACGTGGTCATTGTTACGATCCAACTTTGGAACATGGGTGGGTAAAGTTCCCGCCAACTCTTTCAGTAGTCCTCGTCGGACTATCTGTACGTGGTCGTTGTTACGACTTAACTTTGGAACATGGGTGGGTAAAGTTCCCACCAACTCTTGCAGTAGTCCTCGTCGGACTATCCGTACGTGGTCGTTGTTACGACCTAACTTTGGAACATGGGCGGGTAAAGTTCCTACCAACTCTTGCAGTAGTCCTCGTCGGACTATCTATATGTGGTCGTTGTTACGACCTAACTTTAAAACATGAGTGGGTAAAGTTCCCACCTACTCTTTCAGTAGTTCTCGTTGGACTAGTAGTTCTCGTTGGGCTATCTGTACGCGGTCGTTGCTACGACCTAACTTTGAAACATGGGTGGGTAAAGCTCCCACCAACTCTTTCAGTAGTCCTTGTCGGGACTATCTGTACGTGGTCGTTGTTACGACCTAAGGGGGTAAGATTTGTACTGAGGTGTCTCGGAAAGGAGCGAGGTTGACTCTATCGAGTCTTGTTGTTGGAAACTGAAACTGATGGTGTTGATTTTTTGGCATTCTATTTATTATGGGCATTGAATGACACTTTTATATAAGAGGGGCTGGCTAGCCTGTCTTTCCCTCAGTGCATCTTTCCCTCAATACAGGTTTCTCGGTTGTGACCTTCTGAGGGCGATGAAGACGCTATCGCAATCCTGTGACGAAGAGATAGAGGCGTTGATTGCGCCGATTGTGGGCAAGTGGACCATGTTCCTCTTTGGGACAGGGGGTTTGGACGGGGTTCCTCAGTTCCGGCAACGTCCTGTGGTGGAGGCCCTCCCTGTAAGCGGCCGGGAGGAGGCACAAGAAGGAACCTGTATGTTATGTTTCGTGACGTCATGGTGGACTCCATCTCTCATAGGTTTGAGCTGGAGACGATGACATTGGAAAAATTAGGCTGTGTGATGAGTATTATCGTGGCAAGGACTATCGGGCTCTTGAGAAGAAGTGCGGGTGTACCGGGTGTCGTCCCTAGATAAATTTGTAAATGTTAATTGTCTTGAATAAACGACATTTTTACTCTTGTAGCTTAGTGCCTTAATAATTTTGTAGATGTTATGCCTTAATAGCTCCCTTAGGGCGTTTTTTACAAAACGCCCCCAATTTGGGGAAGTCGTTTTTTTTTACTTAAAAAATGACTCCAATTTTTGAGAGGGCGTTTTACGTCAAAAACACCCCTAGTTTGGGGGAAGTCGTTTTTACTTCAAAAAATGGCTTCGATCTTTGAGAGGGAGTTCTACGTAAAAAACGTCCCCAGTTTGGGGAAGTCATTTTTACTTCAAAAAACGACTCCAATATTTAAGAAGACGTTTTATGTCAAAAACACCTCCAGTTTGGGGAAGTTATTTTTACCTCAAAAAATGAGTCCAATCTTTGAGAGGGCGTTTTACATCAAAAACAACTCCAGTTTGGGGAAGTCGTTTTTACTTCAAAAAACGACTCTGATCTTTGAGACGACTTTTTACGTCAAAAACTCCCCTAGTTTGGGGAAGTCGTTTTTACTTCAAAAAATGACTCCAATATTTGAGAGAGCGTTTTAAGTCAATAACTCCCCCAGTTTGCACAGTGATTTAGTCAAGTCAAGTCAGAGTAGTTTTTAAACGTTTGTTACAAAATTCTTACAAGTATGGGTACGCTATTGATTCCACTTTCGGAGGTTCATGGCGTTCCAAGGAGACTTGAACTCTTCCTCGTCACTGTTCATTAAATAGTAGGCGTTGCCACCTACGACGTATGAAATGAGGTACGGGCACTCCTAGTTAGGTTGGAGTTTGCCTTTGTTATGCTTCTGAGCTCTGGGGAAGGCCTTTTTCATCACGTACTCCCTTTTGAAACTCTCATGGGCGAACTCGCTTGTAAAAATTCTGCTTCAATGTCTCTTGGTATCAAAGCATGCGGGAGGAGGCTTCCAACTCTTATTTTGTCTATCATATCGAGATTTTTTGCGAGGAGACAGTCGTTGATTTAACTCTGAATGATCAACGACCTAATTGTGTTGGCAATGACCTCGGTAGGGAGCACTGCTTCAGACCCATAGGTAAGCATAAACGGGGTGAAGCTGGTTGACTTTTACGAAGTTGTGCGGTAGGACCATAAAGCGTGGGGTAGTTCATCGACCTATCGGCCTTTGGCGGCATCCAACCGTTTGATGATACCGTCAATTATCGTTTTGTTCGTTGCCTCGGCCTGTCCTTTCCCTTGGGGTACCTTGGGCTAGTTAACAATATTTTGATGTGGTAGGGTCGCACAAACTCGGCTACTTTACTGCCCACGAACTGTGCCCCGTTGTCTGTCATCAAGACCGCTGGGACGCCAAACCTGGTGATAATGTGCTTCCATAAGAACCTGATTACCTCTTTTTCTTGTATGCGAGTGAGTGGTATAGTCTCGACCCAATTGGTGAAGTAATTGGTTACGACCAACAACCATTTACGCCTCCCACTCGCCATGGGGAGTGCCCCGACAATGTCTAGTCCCTATTTTATAAACAGCCAGGGGCTTGAAACTGTATGCAAGTCTACCGCGGGGGCGTGGATAAGATGCTCTTGGAACTGACATTTATCGCATTTTTTGGCATATTCTATGAAGTCTTGTCTCATCGTGGGCAAATAAAGTCCTTGTGTGCGTGCTCGTTTGGCCATGGATCTACCCGCTGTATGAGCCCTACAAACACCCTCGTGAATATCTTCGATGACTGTTGTCACACGTGCTTCGGCAATGCATGTGAGGTGTGGGGCGTAAAGGTTCATCCGGTAGAGCTCATTGTTTATCACTGTATATTTTCGTGCTCGATTACGGATACTTTCTGCAGCCGACCTGTCCACTGGGAGGATGTGGAGTTCACCTAGGAAATCCAACAATGGTTGTCGCCAGTCCGCTTCCCCATTGGCTGGTGCAATGTCAATTTGCATGGCTTTTGTTGTGTGCTCGAGTATGCTCAGTTGGTCGAGGACTTCTACCTGGATGACCCTTAGCCGGTCACTAATTATTCCAGATAAATAGGCGATGGCGTTTGAATGCTTGTTCTCGCCTCGGTGAATGTGCTTGAGGTTGACCTTAAACTTTCTTAGTCGTTGTTTTAGGATCTTTATGTACTCGGCTATTTCCCGTTGGCCTAGAATGTCTCGTTATGCTGGTTAACAACTAGCTGCGAGTCTGTAAAGAGCCAACGCTGAATCTATTCCAGATAATAATGCTTCGTATTCCGCTTCGTTGGTACTAAGTAGAAAGTTGACGCATATGGCCTTTTCGATCTTATCGTCGAATTGTGTTACTAAGACTATTCCTATGCCGGAACCTCCCGCATTAGCTGAGCCATTCGTGTAGAGGCGCCAACTCTTTGTGTATGGGGCCTCACTATCCTTGGAAGGGGTGAATTGTTACTATTATCCTCGTTGATCCAGCTGTCGCGCTAATGGGGAGGTCGGCCTGGAGGTCTGCCGCGACCTGTCCCTTAATGGCTACCCGTGGCTCGAACCAAATGTCAAACTCTCTGAGGGTTATTGCCCATTTGGCTATTCGACGGGCCTTGTCTTTCTTCGCAAAGACCTCTCGTAGGGGCTGGGTGATTATAACCTTGATTCTGTGGGCTTGGAAGTATGGTTGGAGTTTTTGGGATGTATATACCAAAGCGAACGCTTGCTTTTCAACTGTAGAATACCGTAATTCGGCCCCTAAGAGAGTTTTACTAATAAAATACACTGGCTTTTCGGTTTTGGAGTCTGTTCGGACGAGGACTGTACTTATTGAGTCATCCGTGTTGCCCAAATATAACCCCAAGAGCTCGTGTTCCGTTGGTGCGTTGAGGATTGGGGGTGTGACCAATTATCGCGATATTTCTTGGAAGGATGCTTAATACTCCTCATTCGACTGGCACTTCTTGTTTTCCCGGATACATTGAAATAGTGGTCGGCATTTATATGAGGTTTTATAAATGAAGCGCCTGAGTGCAACAATTTTCCCGAAGAGAGTCTGAACTTGCTTCAGTGTTCGGGGGGATGACATACATGTTAGGGTTCGGATCTGGTCGGGGTCGGCCTCTATCCCTCGTTGTGTGACCAAGTGCCCCAGGAATTTCCCCGAAGAGACGCCAAAACTGTACTTCTCGGGGTTTAATCTCATTCTGTAGTTCCTTATTTGGTGAACACGGTCTCAAGTCGGCTAAATGGTCGTCCTGTTGCTTACTTTTAACGAGCATGTCATCGATGTAGACTTCCATTGTTTTACCCAACTGATCTTCAAATATTGTCGTGACTAGTTGTTGGTATGTGGAATCTGCGTTCTTTAGGTCGAAGGGCATCACGGTATATCAATACATACTCTGCTCTGTGGTAAAGGAAGTGCTTTCTTGGTCTTCGACGGCAAGAGGAATTTAGTTATACCTGAGTGTCCGTCTATAAAAGACATGCGCTCATGGTTGGCTGTGGAGTCTACTAGCCTTATGATGAGGGGAATAGGGAAACTGTCTTTCGGGCAATTTTTGTTGAGGTCAGTGAAGTCGATGCAGACTCGTGTTTTATCATTCTTCTTGGGGACTGCCACTACGTTTGCTACCCATCGGGGACAACTTATGGGTCTGATAAACCCTGCTTTGAGTAATTTCTCTCGTTATTTATTTTTGTTCGGGGCCGTGGGGCTGTTCGTCGTGGCTTCTGTTTAGCGGGGGTTGCCTTCGTATTAATGTGCAGATGGTGACAGGCAATACCAGGATCGATGCTCGATATTTCGTCGAACAACCAAGCAAATACATCCTTGTATCGTTGGAAGAGGGCTATCAGGTCTGAGCGTTCTTTGCATGTCAATAGTGAGCCAATAAACGTAGTTCTCGTAGGGCCGTCGAGGTTAGTTTTATCGACTGGCTCTACCAGAGGCGGTGTCTATTATCTACTAAACGTGCTTATAATTACATCGTTTTGGTCAGATGTGTGCTTTGTATCGATTTGTATGTTGCTTGGGTAGGCAGAAACGGGGGACGAGTCCACTGCCATGGGCTCCTACCCTGTTCGCTGCTATGCTCCTATTTGTAAAGTTTTCCCCTTCTTTTTTGAAGCCTCGAAGCGACCAGTTTATATGAGTTGGTATAACAAATACGATCGGCGACCTGGCAGCCTCGGTTTGGTAACGTTTCAAATTTTGTTGAAACGAATACCTGGTAGGAAGATGAGCACTCTCATTGCATGATCCATTCTCATTCAAGGATGCTGTTGTATGGACCGAGGCTGTTGACGATGACAACGGTTGTCGATATAACCGACTGATCCGACTTATACCTGAGTCCAAGTTTCCCCCGCTCGCTGTGGTAGACCCGTTGAAGCTTGATATTTAAGTCTGGAGGTGTCATGCAATCTTGCATGTTCATATTTTTTTAGAGCGTCATGGTATAGGATGTTTTCTCCGCTTGTCGATCGAAGCGCAACATGCTTTGAACCAGAACTCCTCCGATCATAATCCAATGACAGGGCGTTTGTCATGTAGATGGATAACCGACCCCATGTTGTTGGTGAAGTAGATGGCTTGTCCTTGATGTGTCTCCGGCACTGTCGTCACCCCTTGACGCTGAATTCTCTGACTCTCACTTAACCTGAACACTGTCTCGTGGAATTGGATATGGCCGTATGGGATTGTGCCTCGTTATGCTCCCTAGGATCATCCATAGACTGCCACATGGCCCGTGCTTGCACTGTGGCTACTATTTCAGCGGCAGCCTGTAAGGGGGATATCTGTTTGCTGGTGGATTGGTCGTTTTAGTACTGAGTGTAACGTCCTTTGTCCTTAACCTGTTCAGTCATGTTTGATTAGGTCGTAACATGTCTCAGTCTCATGGTCGTGGATATCTTGTGACACAATATGGCGTCCGGTCGGTCGACCTTCGGGTGTGGTTTTCTGTAATCCGCATCTTTCTTACACATAACGAGAAGGTCCGCTTGTGTAATAGTGTGCTCACTGGGTGAGTACGTTCCCAGGCGCGACCTTTGGTTACTGTCCCTGGAGGGGAGGTTTCCACCTTACCACAGGGTCCTTGTTACGCTCCTTTTATTCCTGGCCTTTCATACCTGCGCTGACTCCCGCATGTCCTCTCGGGTGTTTGGGCGGTCCTGGACACGTTATTGGCAATAGGGCTGAGGCTATAACTGAAAGAGTGACCGTTTGAGAGGCAGATGCCGATTGTCTGTTTTCATTTTTTGGTATTTTTGGACTTTTTCATACAACTTCAAGCTGTCTCGGGTTTCTTCATTGCAAGGCCTTGCGTGTTTTGAATCGAGTAGGCAGCGCCCATGAAAGCTAATCAGGCATCGGGGCATCTACCCTCTCCTAGTATGACTCGTTCTAGAATCTTGTCAGGAATAATCAATTTTTCTCGACCTGCTGCTTGAGAAGAGCTCTGCGATTGCTTTTTGATTGCTGGTTGGTGCACAGTAACTTCTCTACTGAAGAGCCCCAGAAAGAGAGTTGCTCAAATAGATATTGAGTTGTTTGAGGTTTGAAACCAAGCCAGGCCCCGTCTGACAAGTCGAAGGAAACAACCGACCACATATGTTCTCGTCGGTCTGTCTTGCATGCAGTTTAATGTATTGGAAAATGTCGAGATGTTGTTGGCCTGGTCTTGCTATCCCCGCGAAGGGTATATCTTTTGGTCTGGGATAGCTCTGCCTCCCGGGAACTGTAGTTATAATAGTCTTTGTGCATGGGGTGCTGATGTATCCGCCGCAAGGTCTCCTTCTTAACCTTTTGCTCGTGTTGTTTATTTTCATTCCGGATTAACGCCTCCACTAGGCTGCCGTGATATAGGTGCGCTTTGTGTTCCCTTCGTGGAACTTGTCCTCCTCGATGACGTATTCGTCGTAGTAGGCTGTCCTTGTATTGATGATATGATTGGTTCGAACTGGGGGTCCCTTTGTACCCCGGTCGTTAAACCTCTCGTTTGTAGGTGGGTTTCCTTTGTTGTGCTGATTGTGGCCCGTATCCAGGCGGGTATGATGGGTTCATGGCTGTGATTGTTGATGTCATAGAGGGGTCGTTGTGATTAGTTAGTCGTACGCGGCCCTTGTGCGTTGCGGGGGGTGGGGGGGGGGGGGGGGGGGGGGTGGG